>PVJX010000458.1:67487-258979 GCA_004027295.1 Dolichotis patagonum | reverse complement strand
TTATTATGACTGATCTTATTTGAATCTGGTTTGTTAGATTGCTACTTTGTATTGACTGATTTTATTTAAATCTGTTATGATGGATAGCATCAAGTCTAAGTGTATAGGCAACTACACTGAAGATGACAAGATTCACTAAGATATCCACTCTGGTTTGATTATTACTTGCTTTTGAAGTCTTATAATGTCTCCAATGCTTCGTTTTTATTAATGTTGTTATACACTGCTGAGACACCATGGTAACCATTGTAGATCACCTTGTATTGTGGTATTATGTGACTTTTCTGCCTCATGCTTTTCTAGGAATTGTTTTGTTTTATCTTGCTTTGTTTTGTTTTTCCTGCTAACACAGAAATGATAGATATACATGTAGAGACTCATGCATGTGTAGAGCTTATAAACAGTTTACGAGAGCCAACTATATAACACATGTTGAAATGAACAACTACTTTGAAGAAAAAGAGACACTACAATACCCAGTGCTGATTCCATAATGTCATGATGTGAAGTCCAGCAAAACTATCACTTTGTTCAAAGTGATCTTCGCTTGCTTTGCCTTGTTTAAGTTCAACACACATAAAGGTATGGACAGATGTTTTGAGGAGAATGAGAGACACTATGACAGCCATTCTTGGCTTCCCTAATGTCTGGTCTTGAAAACCTGAAATGCCCTCCTCGTCCTGCTCAGATCAATTCCATACTAGGTTGTTTCATGTGAATTCCCTGTATGTGACAATCTGGACAACTATTTGGAAGAAAACAAGAGTCAATATGATAGAGAGTAAATATCTCCGATTGTCTAGTTTTGAAATTTTTGTCTCTTACATTGCTTTCTTGTGATCCGCTTTGCTCTGTTTTGTTGTGTTTAATTTTACCCTTTTGATATCATTGCATGTATATTGCATGGGTAAGATGGATGACCATATTGCTGTTTTTGTCAGATCATGGAGCAGAACTGTTAACAGTCTCACTGTTTGAATGTCTACTTTACATGTTTTAACTTTGTAAATTGAACAACTATTTCCAAGAAGTCAGTATGTAATTTGTCAAGCAATAATTTTTTAGGTTTTTTTGTTGTTGTTCTTTTCCTTTTTTCCTTGGAATACTGTATTGTAGCTACCCTTTATTCTGTTTTGTTTTGTTTTTTTTCTCTTTAAATAAAATTATTTAAAAAAATAAAAAAAAGAGAATTACCTATACATTTCGGGACAATTTTTTTAACTGGGTATTTAAATTTGGGGAGGGTCTAATTTTTTTGACTTCTTTATATATTCTAGATATTAGTTCTTTGAGGAGTAATTGACAAATCCCCCCCCCCCATTTTTTAGGTCATCTCTTCATTCTGTTGCAGGTTTCCTTTTTAATTTGATGCAATCTCATTTGTTGATTCTTGGTATTACTTCTTGTGCAACTGTGGTTTAGTTCTAAAAGTCATTCCCTATATCTATATTTTCAAAAGGCTTATCAATTTTGTCTTCCAGGGGATTGTTTTCATTCTAATGTTTATATCCCTGCTCCATTTTAGTTTAAGGCACGATGAGAGATATGGGTCTCTCAACACCATTTGTTAAAGAGGCTATCCTTCCTGTAGTGAAGAGATCTGGCCCCTTTGTCAAAGATAACATAGCTGAGTGTGCCTGGAATTGTTTCTGTATCTTCTTTTCTGTTCTATTGATTTCTGGGGGAGGGGGTTGGGTATTTTTTTTCACTAGAGCCATACTGCTTCTATCACTGCAGCTTTGTAGTATGATCTGAAGTCCAGGAATGTGGTGCCCTTTGCCTTTGTTGCCCAGAATTGCTTTTGCTATTCTAGGTCTCTTTTGGTTCCTTATAAATTTTAGGATTGTTTTCTCTGGTTCTGTAAAAAATATTATTGGTATTTTTATTGGGATGTATTAAATCTACATAACAGTTCTTTTTTTAATGGCTGTTTTGACTACACTGGTTCTGCCTATCTAGGAACAGGGGATATTGTTCCATTTTCTGATATCCTCTTTAATCTCATTTTACAGAGTGCTAGAATTTTCACTGTAGAGGTCTTTCACTTCTTTGGTCAGGTTAATACCTAAGTATTTCACTTTTCTTGATGCTATTGTGAAGGGTATTATTTCCCTCATTTCCCTTTTGGTGAGTTTGTTATTGCTGTACACTATTAATTTTTGAGTTTTGACTTTGTATGCTGCTATATTATTGAATTTGGATATCATTTCTAGGAGTCTTTCAGTAGAGCTTTTGGGATCTTCCACATAGAGGATTGTGTCATCAGTAAATATTGATAATTTAACTTCTTCATTCCCTATCTGTATCCCTTTTATTTCTTTCTCTTGTCTTATTGCTATAGCTAATGTTTTGAAGACTATATTGAACAGAACTCAATATTGAAAGTGCTTTATGCTGACCATTTGATAGCATTTCCTTATTGTCAGGAAACAAAATAGTAACTTTCTGCTTGGTGTAGTGGGCAGTGTTAGTTTTACTTCAGTGTCCCTTGTGGTTGGAGGTATTTAAGCAGAAGTTGGTATGGGTTGATACAAGCCAGAGTTCTCAGCCTGTGGGTTTCAGGCCAGCAGTGTTAACTATACCTGGGAACATGATAGCAATCACCCTGGTTCAGCCAATTCTGATGGCTGTAAAACCTTGAGAACCCTGTGATAGAATCATGAATCATGAATGAATCTTGGGTCAGCAATTCTCTAGGAGGAGGAAGAGGCTAGAGAGTATCCGAGACACTAGGGTTTCTTTGTTCCTCCTTTTCTCAGTTTCATAGTCTTTCCTTCTCACCTATGCTCTTCCCAAAACCATTATTGCACACTGAGCAGCTCCTTTGGAGTATGACACATCTTGAAGGTGGTACTGTGAATACCTGAACTAGATGAAGGCGTTTTTAAAGAGATAGGTCATCATCATGATGGTGATTTTCTTGTGACATTTTTAAGGTATTTTAAGTAAAGATATGTAAATTTTGGTTTTGTTTTCATCCACTATAATGATAGTCCATATTTGTTCTTATGCGTCAAACAGAGTAGAAGATGTGTTTTAAACTAGGATTAGCCTCCAGTTGCAGACCTTTCCTAAGAAATGTGAAAATATTTCTACTCTTCTGAAAGAAGAGGTTTTTTTTTTTTTTTTTTTTTTTTTTTGCCGTACTGGGGATTGAACTCAAGACCTCGTGTTTGCCAGGCAGGCGCTTATGCCACTGAGCTGAAAAAAAGTCTTAAACTCTATTCTATGGTGTTTTGCATTTTGAGCTTCTCAGAGGTCACTCACTGGCCGTGAGGAAAGCCGGTGCAATGGTTGGAATGACCACGTGGCCTTTGGATCTGAACTAGGGGCACAAACCCTGACCCTGGTGTGCTGTCCATGTGACTCAAGGAAAATCCTTCCACTTCTCTTGGTCAGTTTATTCATCTGGAGAATCAGGCTGGTGAGAATGCCTGCATTTTAAACTCGTTTTAAGCATTTAATGAGTTGATGCCTGTTAAGTGCCCTGACCACTGATAAGGGTTCAAAATATTAGGTATGACTATTGAAGACTATTTTGTGATGAAGTTAATAAAACAGAAGGAACCCACACTGCCCTTGGCAAACAGAACTGATGGCCATAAAGAAATTCACAACTGGATCTGCAGACCCCTGACCCAGGAAGCCCAATTTTATATGCTCACCTGTGTGGATCGTTCTTGCAGCTTGGACCTCAAACATTTCATCCAGATTCCTTGGAACTATGACCCCCAACACCAAAACTTCTATAAACTTAGCCTTCCTGCCAGATATTTGCTGGTATCACTCTGATTTCAACCTGCCGGTGCTTAAATGAAATTAAATCTATTCTTTCCCACACTCCTCAGTCTCTCGGCATTTCCTTATGTGCCATTAATTAAAGAAACAAGGTTATTGGCTTTATCAGACTTTTATGAACAGAGCCAAGACCTTTTGGAAGAGGTTGATATGTTCAATACAAATGGCCATTTTTTAAAAATTGTTATTTCCTTTTCTTCAACTAAATTTTAAATAGTAACTTCCCTTCCTATGGAAAGCTAGGGAGTCTGATTTAGAAGAGTGTGTTTATGCTGTGGAATGGCCCATATGCCACTTTGCTATTAGGATATGATTCATTATTTCTAAATTTAGTATTTCTTTATTTGTACGCTCTTTGCTTTGCCTAGAAATTCCTATATTCAGATCCAGCCCTAAATGTTGTATAATGAAAGCAACTACAATTAAGTGCATTTTTGGAAGCCACCACAAATCACATGAGATTATTAAGCAGTAATGGGAAAAGGATAAATATTTCAGTGAGTAACTGTTGCACTTTACACTTCTAAGGGTGTCTTCTAGCTACTAAAATTTTTGAGTTTCATTATATTTTTATTATAATTTTTTATTTTAAAAATAAAAAATAAAAAATTTCAAAACAAGATAATATGAGGGAAAGAATGATTAATAAATTGTATATTGTTATTTTTAAATTAGTTACTCAGAGTATAGATATAGTCATTTAATTGCCCAAACAATATTAGCACAATCTTTCTTCTCAATGAACTAGAGATATTAGTAGTATTACTGTCTTAACTATTTTACACACACACACACACACACACACACACACGCATACACAATGGAATACGACTCAATACTACTATTTTTTTTGCTTTTCCCTTCAACATCTTATATTAGGGAGACAATGCAATGTTTGCACATGTGCATATAGTTTATTTCACTTATGAATATTGTCTCAAATTGCATCCATTTACCTATAAAATTCTCAAGTTTATCCTTCCTATGACTCAGTATTACTCCATTGTATAAGAAGACCACATCTCTTTTATCCATTCCTCAGTTGATGGGCATTTAGGTTCTTTTCAACATCTAGCTATTACAAATTGTGCTGCTGTAAACATGAGTGCACATATCACTACATGAAGTTTTCAGTTCTTCTGAGAAGATACCCAGAAGGGAAATAGTTGGGTTGAATGGGACCTCTAGTCCTAGTTTTTTTAGGAATCTAATTTCTTCTTTAACTTCACCTGTGACCCACTGGTTATTCAAGAGGGTACTATTTAATTTGCATATGTTTATTAAATTCTTGTGATTTTATTTCCCATTGATTTCCAATTTATTGAACTGATAATATGCATGGGATAATTTAAATTCCTTTCTATTTACTGAAAGTATGTTCTATGAGCGAGTATGTGGTCTATTTTAGATAATACTTTATGTGCAGCTGTGAAGAATGTGTATTCTGATGTTTTGGGGTAGAGCACTCTGTAGACTTCTACTAAGTCTATTTGTTCGAAAGTTTGGTTCAGTTATAATATTTCATTGTTGACTTTTTGTCTAATTGATTTGTCTTTTTTGTGACAGTGGGGTATTGAGTTCCCCAATACAATTGGATTGGTGCTTATTTGATTTTTCATGCCTGTTAATATTTGTTTTATATAGTTGGGTGCACTGGTATTTGTTGCATATATATTTATGATTATTGTCTCTTGTTGAATTGTTCCCTTTACAAAGTGCCCTTCTTTATTTCTCTTAATCAATCTTGGCTTGAAATTCATTTCTCTGCAAATAGAAGAGCTACCCCTCATTTTTCTGGGCTTCCGTAATATGCAATATTATTTTCCATGCTTTGACTTTCAGCCTATGAATTTCTTTTTGAATTAAGTGTGTTTCTTGCATACAACATATTATTGTTTCTTGATCCATTCTGCCAGTCTGTGTCTTTCGACTGGTGAATTGAGACCATAAACATTGATGGCTATAACTGATTTATATCGGCTTGTCCTTGTCATGTTATTTACCTGCTGTCACCCCCCTCTTTTTTTTCCTTCTGTCTGTTTAGTTGTTTTCCTTGCTGGTGGATTCTTTCTGTTGGGGTTCGTGGAGTTGTAGTCCTTATTATCTCTTTCTAGAAATATCATTCAGAACATTTTGGAGTGCTGGATTGGTTGTCATAAATTTCCTTAGATGTTCTTTGTCATGGAAGTATCTTATTTCTCCATCAGTTTTTAATGATAGTTTTGTGAGGTACAACAATCTAGATTGAAAGTTGTTTTCCTTTTGAACTTGAAATACTTCACTCCAAGATCTTGACTTGTGGGTTTGTGCTGAGAAGTCAACTGTGATTCTGGTGGGCTTTTCTGTATAGGTGATTGGTTTTTATTCCCTAATAATTATTATGATTCTATTCTCATGTTGAATTTCTGGAATCTTGACTATGATATACCTGGTCATAGATTGTTTTTCAAGCATGGCTAATTGGAGTTCTATATGCCTCATTTATCTGTATGTCAAGTTCTTTTTCTCTACCTGGGAGGTTTTCCACCATGATGTCTTTGAACATTTTTTTTAAAAACTGTTGTACTATCATTTATACTATCCCCTGCTTTTTCATTGACTCAAATCAATCTCAAGCTATTCTTCTTTACCTCATCTAGCAGTTTCTGTACTGATTTATCATGGTTTCCTGCTAATTTTAAGAAATTTTTCTCTTCATGATCACTAACTGCAAGGGTGTCTTTTATATCTGAGAACCTGTCCTCACACTGGCTTAATCTGCTCCAAATATTTTCAGTGGAATTTTTTATACTCCTGGATATGTGCTTGGATATATCCTATACATTCTATTTCTTTCTTATGCTTAGCATTCACAGCTTCCATAATTTTCTTTAAATTTTTTAAAATTTTATTTTATAGGGAATAAAACAGAACAATAAAAGAAAGCAAAGCAAAACAAAGCAGGGTTAAGACAGTAGGAAATCCACAATAGTTACTATATTGCATATTGTTAACCTCTAAATATTTTCTCAGACTACTGGCTTTGGGTTTGCAAGGTCAATCAAACAATATAAGCATTAGGCTGTTTACTTCAGTTGTTATCATCACAGGCTGTGTTACTCCAAGTCAGCTGATTGCTTATGGATGGGGTGGGAATTTCTTGTTTCCTAGCCTGTTTGCAGGCTGATTAATGGGGAGGTGTGGCCTCCTTTCTGGGTCTCCTTGCTGACGTGGCCACTGTGGGCACATGAGGGGCTGTGCAGCTTTGTTCCTGGTTCTCTCTGGCCAGCAGGGTCACCACTGGTGCACAGGATTCTGCATAGCTTCCTTCTCCCCAGCTGGTATGGCTGTTGCAGGTGCACAGGGGTGGGTGTAGCTTCCTTCCTAGTTCTTCCCCCATAATTTTCTTGAGCTTGTCTATTTCTTCTGTCTGTATCTGCTCTGGCGTCACTAAGTATGGTCTTCTCTATGGACACCATCTCTGTAGTTATCTGAGAAATGATTTTTGACTTGGTTTTTTTCAGTCTCATTCAATGACTTTTTTGTTACCACTTCAGAAGGGCCATGTGAGAGGCTTTTGGATTGTCCCACCTCGTTGCCCCTTGGGTTTGCCTTTGGTGAACTGGATGTCTGGGGTTGCATCTTGTTTAAGTGTCTTCTCAGTTTCTTTTTAATATTTAATTCCTGGGGTGATGCTTATCAATTGCCAATGGTGGGTTGCTTTATTGCTAGTATTTAAAACCCTTAGAAAATGACTAGTGCTCTAAGGTATCTTTCAGGTATAACTTTTTTTGATTTTGAGTCTGTTTCAAGATCTCATGTCTTCAATTTTTTGGAAATGCTAAGTGGCTGGCTGTTTGGACCAGCTCCTAACTTTTTGATACTGTGCCAAAGTATTTTCTATGACCCTTAGTCAATTTCAGTCTTGGAATACCAGGAAAAAAAGCTGTTTAGAAGAGTTATGTCACTTTTGTCTAGAGTGATACCACCAGCAATAACAGTAGCAACAATCACAACCTAGAAAGTGTTTGTCATTAATTTGCCACATTTAACTGCATGAATTAGATTTGTAGTTTTATAACAGAATCTAAAACAGACCAGAAAATTATATGCAGTATATGAGTCCTTAATATGTCAATTTTGTCCTCAGGGGTTAAATTTTAAAAGTGGTTAGGGAAAAAACAGAGGGGTAGAAGAAGAGGAAGAGATTAGAAGTAAAGCTGGAGGACAAAGGAGGATCATGTTAATTTTGGGAAACTGATACAAAAGACTGAAGGGCAGTGAGAAAAAAGAGATAAAAAGAACAGGACAATAATCACAAAGAGGCTAGAAATCATGTTCACACTCATACAGAAACAAAATCAAACAATAAAGGAGAAAAACAAAATCAAAAAACAAAAGAGAAAGATGGAGAGAGAGAGAGAGTCCACTTCCACGTTTGTCTCTGCTATCACTGGTAGACAACATGTGGAGATGGCATCCTGACGCCAATCCATCCTAACAAGCCAGCAGTAGCTTTCTGGCAGGATAGTGAATAATCTTCATGAGCCTGCACATTCTGGCCGAGACTAGCCTCATTCAGCCTACAGCCAACAGTGCAACTTCTACGTGCCTGGGCCCAGCGGGGAGCTGCTAGAGGGAGCCAGCAGCCACTGTGAGTTCTGAGCCCAGCCAGTCCTTCTGCAAGGAGGCTCCCGACCAGTTGCTGTCTTGTGCAGGACAAGTGAGCCCTGAGCACTCGCTGCCAGGCAGTGCCGTTCTTCATGCCTGCTGCTCCCCTCCACTGCTGCATCTCTCCATGGAGGCTTCTGGGGTTGCTAACAGTCGCCGTGTGTCTGGAGGTTTGAACAGCTCCTTTTGCACAGTGAGTCCCCTCTCTGGGAAAACGCACTGCCTTCTGCCTCCTTCCTCATTGGAGGTTTTTTTTTTCATTCTTTCTATGGGCTTCAATCCATACCTCAGATCCTGCCTGGGTCCAGGGGACCCACTTCTCTCCCTCTTGTCTTCCTTATGCTGCTATATTCCAGCATCTGGATGGCAGCACTCAGAGAAGCTCCCTCTCTGTTGCTTACCACACCTCCATCTTGGGCCTCCTTTCTCTGTCTCTGTCTCTGTCTCTGTCTCTGTCTCTGTTTCTCTCTCTCTCTCTCTCTCTCTCTGGTTGTCCTGGGGAATTGAACCCAGAGCCTTGTGCATGCAAGGCAAGAACTCTATCACGGAGCCACATGTCCAGTCTCCTCATTATCTTTTTAAATTGAGATATGATTTATATCTGCTGAAATATATAGTGCTTGTTTTATTTTCCATCAGTTTTGACAAATGCATACACTTCTGTCAAGATATAAACTATTTCCTTTGATCCAGAAAATATCTTTGCATTCCTTTGATATAGGGGAAATAGAACTTTCAACCTTCTAGATGTCAAATGTGCCAAGATCATGTCCCCTGAAATTGAATGTATTCCAAAGGATGAAGGAGGTTAAAAATAGGAAAGATTTATTGAGAGGTAGCTCCTGAGATACCAGAGGGTTCCAGAAGTGGGCTGCACCAAAGCCCGTTGACAGTGGTAATTTGTACAGCAAAATTACAAATGTGGATACAATACAGATTAAATTATATTCAATCTATAGGATTAGAAGTATAGCTGCTTATCTAATATTGATCCAATAAGGAAGCAGGGCACATAGAAAGGTCATATGACTAGCACTGTTAACCTTGGTTTATTTATGACCCTTAAAACAGGAACAATTTGGAGAAAGTATGCATCCAGGTGTTCTGGTCACTCGGATGTCTGATGCATATCTGGATTTCATTGATTGAGTGGTACCAATTACAGCATAATCTTGTTTGCATTTATCCCTTAGGGAAGTATGCAGGTCTGGCCCTTGTAACTTTAATCTTCAACAGTTTCCTTCTTCAGATGCACCCCAAGCCAGTTTTGATGTGTTCTCATGTTTTGCAATGATTTCCTTGAGGGCCTGTCCTATATGACTGCCTATTAATTTCTACCTAACTTAACTGTGTGTAAGACCTTTTCAATCAATTCCATAAGGAATTGATTCCTTAATTCCATAATTCCACATTCCGTATAGCCATTATCCTGATTTCTATAATCATTGTTTTTATTTTTTTTATTTTTTGCTGTAAAACTTTATATAAATGGAATTCTGCAGTCCTTAACATAATATTTTTAAGTTCAATTGGTGTTGTTTTATATATATATAATTTGATTCTCTGTTTTCCTTACTCCCCATGTTCTAAGACTGATTTGGTTTTGGTCCTGACCAGAAGTTCCAACAGGTCTGAAACTAGAATTTGATCTTATCCTGCTTTATCTTTCATGGAAAAAGGACATAGAACCACAAAATTTTGGAATTCAGCATACTCAGGGGGTAAGACTTAGGGTGTGTTTCGATGTGAACCTCACTGTAGGAGTTCTGTTGTAAGGGAAACCAAATCCTTTCTTATTTCTAAAGATAATTTGTTGTTTGTAAAATCTAGATAGAACAATAAGCTTGTCAGTAAAGTCCTCATAAAAACAAAGCAAAGGAGGGACACAGAGGGATTCTTTTGCTTTAACAGAGGTGAGAAAACAGGGATGAATATTCCTTTAAAGAGATTCCTTTGCCTTTTTTTCCTCAAGAACAAGGCAAGTGTATTCAAAGAGAGAATGTTGAAGTGAATGCTGGTTAGATTTTATAGTTAAATAAAGAGTGTAGGAAAAACAAAAGGAGTGAGCCTTATTATTCGGTTTTCATCATCCCACTTCAGCTCTGTTATAGATTTAGTAATGTCCTGGTCTGACTTCATGTATGAGCCAGAAATAGAACTTGGTGTCATATCCCTCAGGACTTGATGTGAAATTTGAGGAGTGCATTTTTTCAATATTTTACAGTAATGCAAAGATTTTTTAAAAATGTATTTGTGTTTATACCATGTCATTTGAAGTAAAATTTGCTGTCAAATAAAATCTTGGGAAAATTACATAAATGACTGGATCGTAAAACTGATTACACTGTGGTCAGAACAAAAATTAGACAGAGTTGTAGAATTTAAGGTTGGATGATTAGTTTTGTGAGTAAAATCTTCTAAACAAAATTTCAAAAATCCAAGAGATCATTGATCTTTTCCAACACAGACTGAAAATAAATTGCTATCAAGTGATTCAAGGAATATTTGTTCCTTTGCAAATACAGCATTGCTTTCTTCCCGTCACTTTCCTTCAGAATTTACCATGGCGGGGCATGCTTTCAAACACTTGGTGCTTGTGTCTGGGGAAACAAAAATTCTAAAAATCTGGAAACCATTGTGCTTGCTAAGTACTTATGTAGGAGAATAGAGGATGTGTCTTATTTATGGCTTTCCGTAAATGGCCTCTAAATGCGGTTGCTCTTCTGGTTCAGGACCTAAGGTAACAGATCTTTGGTGTGTGGGAGGAAGGAAGAAAGAATATGCCCCTGAGTGTGAGGTGCCCTTTTTTACTGAAGAGCATTTGAGAGGAAAGAGATGACCCGTAGGCAGAGATAAAATGAGTTAAATGGAGTAAGCATACAAGAGAGAGAACAAAGGAAGTCCTGTGTAATTGATGTATATATGGCAATTTCTTGACTTGGAATTTTTATTGGAAAAAATTTTCTTTGATAACTAATTTTATGCATCACTTTTTGCAGGGGCGGGGGTTGAAACAGGCTTGCTATGTAGTTCAGGCAGGTCTGAACTCACCATGTAGCCCAGGCTGGTTCTCAAGTTTATAGCGATCCTACCTCAGCCTTCCAAGTGCCAATATTATAGGTGTGCCCTACTGTGTCCAACACTATGTATCACTTTTAAATGTATTGCATAATTTCCATATTTATTTACATATCTTTCTCCACTTCTAAGCATGAAAAAAGACATTTAGAATTTCAGGTGACAATACAGCATGATTTTAGGCACCTATTTAAAAGTTAACATTTACTGTGTTTGCCTATGTAACATATTCTGCAATCATCAACTTCATATAGATAGATACAGAGATATAGATATTAATTTGATTCTCATAACAATCATATTAGGAAAGTATGATTATTATTTTTGGGAGTGTCTCACGTTATAGATAAGCAAACCGAAGGCAAGAAGTTAAGCTTCCAAGTTTGGATAATTGATTAGTAGCTGATGTCAAGGCTGATTGCAGAAGTTAAAACTATAACTTTACATTGCTATACTGACCATCTTCATGGGGGAGGTCCTGTCTTGTCCATCTTCAGCTCTCCATTTGGTGACCGTAACTGAATAATTCACAGAATCTACACGTATTTAAAGGCACTGTTGCAATGACTAGTATCCTTAGATCTCCCGCATTCCACACACTTCATCAAGATGTAACAATTACTAAGGGGAAGATTGGTGTTCCCTTTTGCACATGTTAACTTTGATCCTCAAGTGTAGAACTTGGTAATGGAGTCAGTGCTCAGGTCTGAAGCTACAAATACGGTTTTCAGCATAGGCAACTTTTAAAACTCTGTCTTAGAAGAGAGCTGTGGTGTGGTGGGGAATGGTGTGGAGGAGCTGGAAAGAAAAAAGCTGAGGATCTAGTCATGGGCTTCTACAGTTAGCAGTTGGGCCTAGGAGAAATCAAGTGAGTTGAAACTGAAAATCTAGGAACGAACAGTCATGGTGACTTCGGAAGATTTGCGTAGGCAGCTGGGTCAACATGGAGTGAGAGGGCAGGCTGGTGAGAAGCCCACCGTCAGGTTTGGTGTGGCTGAAGATCCTAGATGAGAACTGGTTGACAGACGTGATGGGATGAAGGAGAGTTAGAGTGAGCTAGAAAGAGAATGAAAAATGAAGAATAATCAATCTTTTATGGCTTTTCTATAAAGTAGAGCTAAGAATACAACAGAACCTGAATGCAGACACAAGATTAAGGGAAGGGATTTGTTGGATTTTTTTTTTTTTTTTTTTTTTTTGTAAATCAGGCTGGTTTTGAGTTGAACTTGTAACACTCCTGCCTCAGCCTCTTCAGTGATGGAATTACAGGTATGGAGTTGTTACGGTTGATACATTGTCTCAACTTGAGAAGTTGAGAAGCTGAGAAGTTTAACTGAGAGACTCAGCAGGGAGCCAGGACCCTTACTTTGTAAATATCCTCCTCCTGCACAAGAGGAGGGCACAGAGATTTTGTGAGCGCTACACCTGCCCTGGAGGAGGGTGGTGGCCTGTGTACAATATAAAGGAGGAAAAGAAGCTTGTTCTTGCCCACTTTTGCTCTGGCCATTTTCACTGACTGCTGCCTTGAAGTGTTGCCCCTGTGCCTCTCCACCCTGCCTTGGAGCCAGCTGAGTATGGACTAAAACTTCCACAAACAGTGAGCTAACTAAACCTTTCCTTCCTTCATTTTGGGTGTTGAGTATTTTGTCCTAGGAAAGGGAAAAAAGTAACCAAGATAGGAGTACCACCCATGGCTTGATTTTCTTTCTTTCTTTCTTTTTTCTTTCAATACGTGTTACTTTATGCTCAAGGAAAGGATCTAGTCATTGTTAAGAGGGAGAAACTGAAGATTCAGGTGTGTGACCAGAATCAATGGAACGTCGTTCTTGAAGCAAAGAGGGGAGAGGGGCAGAGCCCCACTTGGGGAGGCGGGACATTTGTCTTTTACGAGAGAAGGCAGGATCTGTGGTATTGGCTAAAAACATTCCTCCCACTGATTCCTACTATTAACTCCCCAGGACAGATGGCTTTTGCTTATGCCAGCTAATATGTCAACAAATAAAATCTCATTCTTCTGGACAATACATACAGGAAAGAGTTAAAAGTTCTAGGAAGAATAAGGTAAAATTTAATGATCAAAGCATTTTCGTGATTATATCAACAGGTAGGGTTGAATTTCAGTTTTTGTTTTGAGACAGGTCTTGCTAGGTAAAAGTTCAGGCTGGTCTTAGACTCACTGCAGAGGCCAGGCTGGCCTTGAACTTGTGTGGCCTCAGCCTCTCTGAGTGCTAGGATTACAGGTGTGCACACCACACCCAGCTAAAGGTGAAGTTTGAACTTCTTGCAATTCTATGAAGGCTATCCAAGATCAATGGAAAAAATAAGCCCTAAAATAAACATAACAGGGAAATGACTGTGGTCTGGGCAGCCGCGGCCACCCCAGGGCGGAGAAACAGGAAGCCAGAGCGTCTCCTGAGATCCGCGCCATGCTGGAACTTAGGGCGCCGAGCCAACCAGTAACCAGCCTGCTGCCTACCGGGGCGCGGGCTTAGAATCAAACATACCACATCCCCCCCCCCCTTAACAACTGGGATCCAGGGATCTGGGTATCTCTTAGGAGGTGACCATATTTGGTACAGCAAGTCGGGGGAGTTTCCTTCTACTATCTCTGAAGGCAGATATTTTTATCACCGTATTGCTTTGTCCTGATTAACGGTGTTGCTCTATTCAATACTCTGTGTTGATGTGTTCTATAATGTTGTGTATTTCTTTGATTTTGCTGAACCTAGTAGAAGAACAACTATTGTGAAGACAACGAGATATACAATGTTGCCTGTTACTGTTGTCCTGGTGACCTGCTGTGATGTTCTGTACCAACTTCACTATACTGTCTCAATTGGCTTTATTCCATCCTGGTTTTTTGTAACTGTTTGCGTCCTCACTGTGTGTTCACTTTGTATGCCTTAATTTTGTAACATGAACAGCTATTTCTGGGAGGACAGTATGTGGTTTGTCAACTAGTGATTTATGTTTTTTTTTTTGAGATTTTGTATTGTTTCTACCCTTTTTTGTGTATTGCTTTTTTTCTCTCTTTAAATAAAATTTAAAAAAAAATAAACATAACAAAGTCTTTAATAAAATGGTAAAACATGAACATTTAAAAATCAAGAATTATGACTTTCATTTTGCTCAAAGAATTTAAGCTTTTGCTGAAGTAATAGGAATAATGGTGCCTATAAGCAATTTTTGTAACTTCTGTCTACTAAAAGCCTACCAGGGTAGAAATCGGAACTGGAGATAGAAACATAGTTGTCAGCAGAAAATAGACAACGTTGAAAACCATGGCCCAGAAGACAGCTGTAGTTGGGGGGCGGGGTGCTGGTGAGGAGAAGACAACACGTTCAAACCTGCTGAGCTTCACCACGAAACAATTACAGTGTGACAAAGAGGACATCACCAGTGAGGTTCTGCTAGTGTTACTGATCGGCTCAAGGTTGCCCAGGGGAAAGGAGAGGTTTAAAAGAAAGCTCATTCTGGATTTGGAATCTCTTTCCTTATTCACAGTCTTGCTATGCAGATGTTTTGATGTATTTAACCTGTGGAAAACATTCAGCTCAAAAACTTAAGTTGCCTAAATTTCTATAGAGACAGTATTTATTTGCAGAAGATACAGTATGTTTATCCTAGTCTATGTATAAACCTGGCAGGAAGAAAGAACAGAAAGAAGGAGGAAGGAGGAACAGGTAAGGATGAAGGACAGCAGTGACGACGGAGAAGAAAGAAGCAGCTAAGCCTGGGGCGCTGCTCTGATGTACGCATTTAGCAAAATCAGGGAGTGACTAGAACATATTTTCACCTACTTATCAGGAATACAAGGGGTATCACTGTATTCTGTGTTTTGATTATGACTTGATTTTCAAGCAGTTTTTTTCCCGTGTGTGATTCATAACATTTATTCATAGAATATTTATATTTTGAAATGTGGTTAAAACACATTCTCTGGTTCTCTCAACTGACAAGATGGATTTCTGCTGAGTTCTTTCTTCTCCCTCTTTGCCTCAGGGACTGTATGCTTCCCTTCCCCCCACTTAGGTCACAAAAGGCCAACTCTCACTGCTGCACATTGGACCCCTGTCACCCAGTCCTTCCAGAAGCCACCTGACTGGACTCCCTCCTACACGCCTGACACGTGGCTGGATGTCACCAGGTTCTCTGGATGCGTAGCACCCACTAAGCTTCCTGGCCACTTTTGGAAACTTCCAACCTCCGAGTCCCACCCCTCCAAGGCAGAATGGAGAACTCTTTATATCACTCACCTGCACCTGACAGCCAGCGTCAGCAGTGGGCAGCTGGTAGAAGGTAGATCATGTGCAAACCACTGTGCTGACCAGGGTCATGTGCCACGTTCTTTGGGGATGGCAGTAGTTGGTAGCTGGGGATTCTGGCATAGAAGTGGCTTTGATGAGGTAGTGGTAGCAGGGCAGACAGATTCTTGATCAAAGGAGTTCTATGGCATAGTTTTGGGTATGTTTTCTTAAATTTTTAGCCTTGAACCTTCCTCTCCAGTCTTTCTAATGATTCTGTGAGTCATCAATATCTTTCTGGAAAAGCTCTTTCAAAATCCTCACCAGATGTACACTGTTATGGCTGTCTTTAGATGTTCCCCCAAAGCCTCATGTGGTCATGGGTGGGGCTTTTTGGAGGTGGCTGGGTCTAGGGTATGTGAGTGTGGATCGAGGTTGTGATACTGGGAATAAGAGTGTGTGGTACTAGAGTAGCCTAGTTGCTTTATCCTTGCTCTAGGTGTGAGTAATGGGAAGACTCACCTTGGGTGTGTATGCAACCACCAAAAAGGTGTGTAGCCTGAATGTGATAAAAGGTAAAGAGAGCTTGCCTTTGCCACTTGCTATTTTTGCAGCCTCCTGCCCGTCTCACCATGAACTGCTGTTTTTGCTCTGTGAGGCCTTTTTGCCAAGCCAGCCTGCCTTGGATCCAGCTGACTGTGGACTGAAACCTCTACAAACTGTGAGACTGAAACAAATCTTTCCTTCTTTAACTTGTGGGCATCAGATATTATGTCTTCGTGATGAAAACAATTAACTGAGACACACCCTCCAATCTTGCTTCTATGACAAAACCAGAACAACTTCTAAGAACTTAAGTCTGCTCCTATGCTTTCTTACAACCATTAGCCATTTTCTTTCTATTGTTCTTAGAAACCATGCTTTATAGAACGGAGCATTCCATCTTTTGAAAGGCACACTTTATTTTATACACCATCAGATTCCACAGCGATCAATTCTTGGCCAACCTTGTTTATCATCTTTGTTTTACATCCCCCTCTTATATCCTTAGCAGTATATTATTTTGAAGTAAATTCCAGATAGCACCGCATCAGGAAAACCATTAATAATTCAATGCACATTTCTTCTTTTTATTATTTGTGGTGCCAGAGTTCAAAGCTATGGCCTTGCACACACTGGGCAAGCTCCCTACTACTCAGACACACCCTTAGCCCTCAGTGAGTAGTTCTAAAAACTGAAAGTCATTTTTAAATGTAACTTGAACACCATTATTACATGATTAAAATACTGACAATAACTCCTTGGTTAGTATTCAAGCTGCCCCTACTATTTCATAAATGGTTTTTATGATCATCTCATGCCAATCCCAGCAGGAGCCACCCAGGGCAGCTGTTGGAGACTTTCTAAAATCTCTTTAATATCTGATTTCTGTGGCCTCCTTTTTCTTCCCTCCTGAAATTTATTATTTGTTCCATAGAGATTTTGTATTCTGGACTTAGCCAATTGCCTCACTGGGCTTTGTTTTAACATATGTATGTGAGTTAACGTTTCTTAGAAATTGGTTATTGACATTTGATCAGATTCAGCAGTGTAGAAGCAGCCCTACACACTATAGCTCTCACTGTTTCAGAGCTATAAAGCTGTGTCTGTAGTCAGCTGGCCGCTGTCACGCAGTCCGTCTCTGTCTGCAGTAAGAGTCGTCAGACCGTGACTAGCTGTAGCCTATGGAAGGCAGCCCTACTCTTAGATCCAAGTATGCTCAAGCACAAAAAGTCCAGCAATCACCTCACGAGTGCTGGGAAAATCCTGTGCCCGCTTTATTTAAGTGCTGCAGCGGTTTGAGGTGCTAGAGTGGGAGACATCAGGATGGGCGCCATTCCCGAGCTGGCTATTGCACAGCACCGAAGGGTCCTGGGGGTCCTGGCTATGCTTACTGTGATGTCCTATTTTCACACCTCTTTTCCTTCTTTTGTGGTGTTGGGGATTGAACCCGGGGTACCCACAGTACATTATATCCCCAGCCTTTTTAAATTTCTTTATTTTGAGACAGAGTCTTGCTAAGTTACTAAGTTGCCTAGGCTGGCATCAAATCTGTGATCTGTGATCTTCCTGCTTCAGCCTTCCACAGTGCTAGGAGTCGACACAGGTGTCACCACACTTTTCTTTTCCCATTCATTTTCGGTGAGGAAATAACTGGCTTCAGGCAAAATGCAAAGGTTGTTTGCTGGACCTTTTGCTACCATCAGAGTAGTAGAAAGGGCGAAGATTTTGGTCCAGGGGCCCCCCAGAATCGTGTTGCGGGTCATTCTTAGGTCTGCCTGTTCGAGGCGGAAGGTCCAGCGGGAGAGCCTGGCTTCCCTGGACGGTGTTCCGACGAGGGCCTTCTAAAAACCGAGGAAGCGATGCTGCCTGTAACACCTGTCTACATGGGGCGGGGATAAAGGTAAAATTAGTATGTGAAAGTCTAGAACACGCTTGTGGCCCAGGGGCGGGGAAAGGCCATTTATTGTGATAGTAACAATTAGCGTATTAATTGTTCACATTAAGGGAATTTATCACTACGGTTCCATACGTGCATACATCATGCGCTGATCGTGCCCCGCCTCCCTACTCTTACCCTGCCCTTCCTTTTTTCTTCCCCGGACCCCTGTCTCAGTCCGTTGAACTCTTCAACTTTCTTGTTTGTTTATTTATTTATTTATTTATTTATATTGTTTGGTACAGGGGATCGAACTCATGACCTCACACTTGCCAGGCAGGCGCTTAAGTCACTGAGCTAAATCCCTAGCGCTTCTTGTTTATTTTTTAAAAACTTTTTCCTTAGTTGCCACATAAGAGAAAACAATACTGCTCTTTCCGAGTTAGGCTTATTCCTCTTAACATAGTATTCTTCAAATCGGTCTGCTGGCCTGCAGATGACGTAATTTTATTCTTCTTTACGGCTGAATACTTCTGTGAAGTTCATACTCAGCACATTTTCTTTATCCATTCCTCCACTGACTGGTACCTGGTCTGGTTCTGTAGCCTGGCTATTGTAAACGACCCCACCAGAACCCTGCGTGTGTCAGTAGCGCTTTTGTGTGCTGGCTTTGCTTCCTTTGGATCATCACGGCATCCATTGTTTTCTTTTTCTTTTTTTTGTGGTAGCCATTCTAAGTGGGGTGAGATGGAGTCTCAGTACAGTTTTGATTTGCATGTCTCTAATGGTTAGGTATACTGTGCATTTGACAAGTATATTTGTTGGCCATTTATATTTCTTCTTTTGAGAAGTATCCATTCAGATCTTTTGCCCATTTTTATTGGATGGCTTGTTTTTTTTTCCTGTTGATTGTTGAGCTTATTATTTATTCTGATTATTAATTATCTGTCATATAAATAGGCAGCAAAGATTTTTCAGGGAGGGATCTTTCTATAACTTAAAAATCACTTATCAAATGACAAAAACTGATCAAGAAAAAATTAGTGATTTGTTTTTAATGAAAGAAATTTCCATGACTCAACATAACACACTCCTGAGATGTGTGTGTATGGGTGTGTGTGTGTGTGTGTGTGTGCGCTTACACAGGTCCATAAAGGGCACTTGTATCAGGACGTTTCACTGTTATTCAGTGCACAGAGGGATATCAATTCCATATGTGGAATAGGCAAATGCGGCGAATTCATACCATGGAACATGAGACGCACCTACAGATAGCACCACGCATGAAACTTAAAATCCCACAGCTTAGCGAAAAAAGTACAAAAATATAATGAAACAGAAAACTGGTTACCACTTATAGGTATTAAAATGAAAAATACATGTATACAAAACAAAAAAATTCATTGTGAGAGCACATACAAACAAAACAATACATATTAACACCTTAGCATGACGGGGGTAGCATCACATTTGTGTAGTCCAAGCTACTCAGAAGGCTGAGGGAGGAAGATTTTTTGAACTCATGAGTTCAAGACCAGCCTGAATAACATAACAGTTCACCTTTAAATTAATTAGTTAATTAATAAAAAGAGAAAAAAAGAAAAAAAAACCATAGAATGACTGTCCAGTGACCAGTGTCCGCACACCAATCAGTCAATCAAGTAAGCAAGTAGAGAGTTACAGAGTAAAATGTGAAAATCTCACGTTCCCTTCATTTCTCTCATCCTTGAAATCTTATGCTGCTTAGTTTAGTCCTTGTGGCTGAAACCTGGCCTCAAAAAATGTAGAATTAGAAGCAGTACCCTACATTCTTTATTTCCTGTACAATCTCATATAAAAATGTCTTTCTCCCTGTTTTTAGTTCTGATGATTTTCTGTTATTGCAGTCAAACTATTTGGTAACAGAGATGCTTGATACAGAACTGATATCACTATTTCTGACTGGAAGAAATTGTAGAAAATTGGCTAGTGTTTTTTGTTTCACTTTTTTTTTCGAGACAGGTGCATGGAGTCCAGTCTGGTCTCAAACTCATGATTTTGCTGCCTCAATAATTTGAGTCTTGAGATTACAAGCATGTACTATGATGTACGATTACATTTATATTTTTTCAGCAATTGTTCAAGTTATTTTTTTTTATTTTAAAGAGAATAAAACCAAGGAAAATAAAACAATAAAATCAATAAAAATAAACCAGTATAAGTGATACAGGACTTCAAAACCTTACAAAATCAACAATAGTTACCATAGTGCCTTTTGTTGTTTTATAACGAGCTGCAGATATTTTCAGACTTAATAAAAGTTGAACAGAACAGAATTGAACAGAAACAATAAAAACAAAATAAAGAATGCAATAAAGGACTTCAAAACAAAACAATGGAAAATCCAAAATAGCTACCATAATATATTTTGCTATCTTTTAGATGGCTGCTCATGCCAGCAGATTTAACATAATCAAAGAGAATACAACCCAACCCATCAAAACAATGAAAACGATACGGTTTCCAGGAGGGATCACCTACTGGTGAAGCCTGGTTCTCTCCCCCTCACAGTCTCAAGATTACATTTATATTAACAACTAGGCAATCCCGCGTTTTGTATGGAACCTTATTGAGTGCCTGTGCACACATCTGCTTTCTGCGAGCGAGGAAGAAATGCCTGCCTTTAACATTCATTGTGGATTTGAAGACCTAGAGCCTTCAAAGTCACAGGAGTAAGCACTGAATTGTAGACAGTGCAAATGTAACACAAAGATGGAGGCAGGTGACATCAGAGGTTTGGTGAAGAGAACTGTTTCACGCAAGGTCCCTCTTCTCCAAAGCTAGCCTCCAGGTGAGAGGAGTCATTTTCAGAGTAAATTCCCACACTGGATTTACAGCATGCAAAAACTTCGGAATTTTTCCTGGCACTAGCACTGCTGATCCCTCCTTAGTCCCTGGGGGCTGCTGGCCTCTTGAGGCTTCCCTTGTGTGGAGTTGGGTTCCCCTTTTCTCCAGAAGCCAGGGTTGTCATTTTGGACTGCTTTGTTCTTTTCTCTATAATGCCTTTCTGATTGTGTGATTTGTATTTTACTGGTCACCTCTTTCTTGTCTCCCAAAGCCCTACTTCTCTTTCTTCAAGCTGTATTACGTAGCTATGTTCCAGCTGTCTGGATTCCAGAGCACACGGGCTTTAATTGCTGCCTGCAACTATTCTTGACTTTTCCTTTGGTTCCTATTAATCATCTAGATAAATAAATTAGAAATAAGAATTCTGTAATCTTTGTTTGGTTCCATTCATTTATGATTAATTCTTAAAATGTAATTGGATCTGAGTTTATCAATAAAGGAATAGCACAAAAGGTAGAATTTTATCTTCATATTCTAAGATCTTTGAAGAATAATAAAGTTTTTTCTCTTCAGATTTTATATTCAAAGTAATCACGATCCATCCAGAAGATTTCATGCAAGATAGAAATTTTGGATTTAATCAGTTTCCATCCTAAAATACCTTGAAGTTCTTTAGATAGATAGGAAAGAGCTTTTTTCATGTGAGGTTAGATAGTTGGTTTATAAATTTGGAATTTGAGAAACTGAAGGACAAATGGGGAAAGTAGAAGCTAGAAGTAGAAACATAATGACACCAAAACATCACCAGTACTTAAAAACATGTCTTGGCCCTCATTCTTTGGGTCACTGTCAACAATTCTTAAGTTTTTACTTGAAATAAGAATCTTTGACAACATGATAAGCGTTCAGGAAGATTGTGGAAAGGCCAAATCTAAATCCTTAAGATTAGAGAAGAGTAAAATGACTACTGATTTGAATAATATTATGTTTGTTTTTATAAATCTATTATCTTTATCAGCAAAATCATGCTGCTTGAATCAGATTTTCTTATTTCAGCTTAAGAGATCTTGTGTCTAGATTTATCTATGGTTTTTATGGAGTTGGCTTACTTTGTGTCAGGATTTATGTAGCTCTCCCAGAAGGGACAAAAAGGAAGAGTTTGGGCTGTTGAATTCTTCAAAGGCCTTATGAGGTGAGGAGAGACCAAAAGCTGCTCACCTTTGGCTGAGGTAAGTCAGGGACGGATGGGCTTTAACGTCACACACACTAGTGACAACCTCTGGGCAGTCCTTCTGTTCATGGCTCTTTGATTTTGGGGCACTCTTAAATTTATAAGCTGTACCTAATGGGCTCACAATTCAAAAGAACATACACTTACAATTTCCACTAAAAGTGAGTGTAGAGAAAATAGAAAGGGATTTGAAATAGATGTACTGATGCCCAGAACTCTGAGCTCTGTATCTCATCACACGGCCCCAGGCTGTTGCTTTCATCCTAAGACTGAAGTTTCTGTGGCGTGAGTTTGGACTGGACATGCCATCGGGTGCCCTGCGTTCCGTGGATTGCATCCAAGCATTCATATATTCACCTTCCTTCTCACCGAGATCCTTGCACATGCTCCTACCTACCATAGTGCTGAATTTATTTTCGGTGTTCCATTTAGAATGAAGAATGAGTACAAAATTTACATCCTTTCTATATATACTATGCAAAACAATTAAGATAGTTACACCACTAATTGATATTAGTTCATTGCAAAGAAAGGTTTGTGCCGATATTGTTTGATCAATTTTTTATGCCTATAATCTGTAATAGAAGCAACTACTTTAAAAATAACAATACACAATGTACTGACCACTGTTACTCTCCTACCATCTTCCTGTGAAATTTTGCAGCATTGTTATTATTTTTTCTCTTTAAAATAAAAGACATATTCTAATGTATAATGTGTTAGTGTAAGGATTTTAATATAAATTCTATTACATCAATAAGTTACCTCAAATCTTCAAATAAAATACATACTTCAGGTTAATGAGCTTGGCTACTTGTGACTAAATACAACACCGCATAGTGGCTTGCTGTCAGAATTTTATCTGAGAAATAGCTGAGGATTTTGGCAAAGCTGTGAAGGAATATTGCTTCTGGTTATCAGAAGCAATGTCTCTAATTCTGCCAACTGGAATGGTGTTCTGTGACTGTACCGTTTGACAAGCAGCTACAAATGGGAGTAAGATAAATATTTATACCATAGCAGTGGCTAGCCATGGCTCGAAGAGCGTACACACTTACATAATGATAGTTGCTTAATAACTTGTCATGAAGCAGATGACTAATGAAAATTGAGTAACACTTCAATATTCTAGAAATGAGGAAGCCTAAATAATGACCTAGAAGTTGTAGAACTAGCTGAGAATTGCTGGACAGCCTGGATCTTATCTAACCACTATGACTTAACACCTAGCAGATTGGAAGTACCAAATTATTGCTTGTTGAATGAATAGCTGGGAAACATGTCACATTTCACATCACTGTAATTTCTGTCTGTAACAGATTTACATTAAATCAAAGATTTCTGCTGTTGGTTCCACTGCTGAACCTGAAACCAGGTTTGGAGCCTCTTATTTATTACCTCTGTGCATTCTATGTCCCCTTCTTATAAATTCTTTCTGAGGTTTACATTGATAGATCTGACTTACCTTTGCTTTTCTCTCATTCAGATTTTTGTGCTTTCCCTGCTGGATAATTATAACAGCCTCTAGTTGTGAAATAAAGTTGATGGAAGGTTGTCATTTTGGCTTGAGCCAAATGACACTAGCACCCAACAGAACAGAATGGAATCACTTGTTTTAGATGCCACCCAATCAGAGAGAAGTTAGGGAAAACCAGGAATTTAGAAACTAGCCAGTTTTTCAAAACATGATATTCACAGCAACTAGCCCAAAGGGTTCCAGTCAAAGGAAGCTCATGTTAAGAAAGTCCCCTTCTCCTTTGACTCTATAAGGAAAGCAACTTTGAAATGAGTTTTGTTTATTATTTCTGCTTTTTTCAGCCTTTTACCTATAAAGCCTATCTCCTCTGCTCACTCATCAGAACTTTATTCACTTTTATAGATAGGATGTTGCCTGATGCATAAATTCTACTGATTAGATCTTTAAAGTCAATGTGTTGAACTTGTTCTTTGGCACAGATGATTGTTTTGCTTTTTCACATTTCCTAGTTCACTAGAAAGTCTAGGCTAGTATTACTACTGCACTCCTCAGTCACGCTACCCTTTGCACTAAAGCCTTTATCAATGGCCTATGACACATCGAATCCAGTTGAAGTTCTTTCCTGGTACAGAGAATGTTCCTGCTTTCATCTAACCAAATGTCTAGGGCTTATCTACAAAGCCACTGACATAAGAACTTACATTCTTGGCATTCTAGCTGTTTTACAATATTTCCTCATGCCTGACATAATGGTATGAGAAACTTTTATTAAATTGTGAGGCTTGATGGTAATAATCTCTAGGGTAGGGAAGGTACCTGCACCTCTGTGGAGAAGCCCACCAGGGACCTCACTTTTGGCTCTTTCATGGGTCCTGTGGCAGGAGTGGTGCAGTGTACAGAACTTGGAAAATCATCCCTGATACAGAAACAAAGGGCAAGGGGGTATTAAAGGATGAATAAGAACTGAAAGTGCTGTTGAGAGTGGGAACTCTCACACAGAATACGCAGTTTCTCAGTTAATGCTTCCTGGAAAGGTCAGAACACCATGAGCAGTCCTGCTGTTTGCTGGGTTGGTGAAACAGCAGGTTTGCAGACTGGTTTATCACTAGACAGAAATTCTGACTAAGCTGCAGACTAACATTAAGGACTGAGTTCAAGGTGGGTGGAACCTACTGAAAAGTAGCACACAGGTTATTAGATTTAGAAATGGGAGACATGAACCAGACTAATGACCAGCTTTCTTGAGGGTATGAGGGTGCCACTATGCTCTTACTGTGCCCCCAAAATTCATGCATTGAAACTTAAACCTTAATGTGGCAGTATTAGGAGGCAGTCAGGAGAGCTCAGCCTCAAGAATGAATTAATGCTTAGTGAAGGACTAGGGGCAACTGCTTTAGGGCCCCTTTTCTTCCTCTTTACCCCCATATGAGGACGCACAGTGTGAAGACATCCAGATGACATCACCAGACACTACCTGAGTGTATCTTGATCTTGGACTTCTCAGCCTTCAGAACCATGAGAAAATAAATTTATGTTTTTCAGAAATTATCCAGACTTGAGCATTTTGTTATAGCAGCATAAATGGACCAAGCAACCTCAGTAGAATACAGATGGGATTGTAGTTATTACATGAGGCTACAATCTCACTACATGTAAAAGGTGCTCTTAAAATTTCACAGACACAAAACCATATATCCCAGGGTTTGAGGAACGGGAGATCTATCTATCTATCTATCTATCTATCTATCTATCTATCTATCTATCTCTATCTATCTATCTATTAGATGAAGCTTAAGAGGAAAAGATTGTTACAATGATACTATAGCTTCTTGTAGACACACACCAAAAAGCCTAGAAAAAGGGCTTCTAACTCCGGAGACACAACAGTGTCTATGACAACTCTGATTTCAAACATACTATTGATTTTCCCTGAAATAGCACTCATATTTGTGATTCATACCTTGATTGCTGATGCCCAAAATACAGCATATGCATGTAAATGATTGCCACTAAGAATAGCATATATATTTCCCAGCTCCAAAAATTCTTCTCAAAGCGAATATGTATATTTAATACTTGCAAATTTTGAATGTGCAAATATTGACTCAGTAGATGTGTGAGTCCAGGTCAATCATACTAGTTTTTTTTTCCCCTCAAGGTTTGATCTATTATGATTCTAACAAGGGCTATGTATATTTTCTTTCCTAGCTAATGGATTTTCTAGAATGATACGGTTTTCCTCCTTAGTCTCCAGAATACGTAACATCCATGTGAAATACTAAACAGGTTTTTTCACCCAGGGTTTCCCAGTTGAAAGTTCATTTTATGGTTAAATTTCAATACTTAGTCTTAACTCTTGTAATTTCTTTAGTGACCCTCACTGATGACTCAACTTGAGAATCTTCAAGCTGTTTTATTTATTTGATTTTAAATGTTTCCCATTTGGGAGTTTTGAAAAAATTGCTCTTATGTAAGCAAAGTACATTGAATAATAGAATTTCAAAATGATTTCAGAATTAGGTCTGGAGATAAGCAAATGGGAAAGATGTACGTCGACTTTAAAACTATAAAGTAAGTACACTTCCATAAAATCATAAACTCTAATTCAGAGTGCAGAGTTAGTTGTTTTTAAGTAACATGTACAAAGCAAGATTTTCATGGTTGAATCATTTACATCAACAGGCATCATCAGCGTATGGTAGGCCTTAACACCTGGAATTTCTACCTTGGTGTTGAAGAGCAGGGAAATCATTTTAGACCATAAAATCATCCTCGAAAAAGTTAGTCGAAGCATTTTTAAACACATGATTTTAACCTACACTGTACTGATATTTTATGCTGTATTGATATAGAGGCTCCTAGTTTATTGAGAGCTGCAGGAAACGCCATCTTTCCACACAGTTTGCCCACCTGGGCTCCACTGGTTTTGGGTCGCGTCTCTGAGCGGACTTCAATCCTTGCCTAGGGGAAGCTGCAGTTGAGTAAAGAGACTTTAATTTCCTTGTGCATCTGGATCATAGGGACGTGCACTGCCAGGAGTTGGTTATATCCTGCTTTGTGCTTCAAAAATTAATATTGTCTTGAAGGTCTTGGAGTCAAACAGCTAATGGTGATCTATTTGAATTAACTATGTTTTTTTTTTTTTTTCTGGTACCGGTCATCAAACTTATGACCTTGCATTTGCCAGGCAGGCACTTAGGCCACTGAGCTAAACCCCAGCCTCATTAACTGTGTTTTTAATCAAATCTTAAAATCTTGAGCAGTGTACAGATGTAGTGTTACACTGGAAATTAACACTTGCTCTCCGTGATAAGCAATGTGCATCAAACTTCAGCCATTTCATTCTTTAATTCTTCTGTTGTTTAGCTGTGATAGTCATAGGAAGATTTCTTGGCAGTAATTTTAAAAATCAGTTTCTGAAATATTATTTTTGGAGCCAATGGGGGCTCTGGACAAATGAGGTCTGAGCTATGTGACGGCTTGTGTCGCCCCCTTATGGAACTTTAGATATTTGCAGAGTTCTTTGCTGATAGGTTTTCACACTGAGACAAATAAAATTCACTGCTTTAGCATTTCTCAGGAGAACATGTTATGTTAAAATATTCATATATTGCTTAAATATAGTCATATTTAAGGAAAATGTGATTGAGGATAAGTCCACAGAAAGTTTTTCTGTAATAATTTCTTACTATATTTTATAACCCTCTTTACCGTAGCCTCAAGACTGGCCAGTTTGCACACTTTAAAAAACAAATGTATCTAACAAAGTGATTGGTGGTTTAAATATTTTAGTAGACTTGAGGCATAAGACAGCAAATTATTTTAAAATGTGTCTAGCCTGAGAACTACTTAGGAATTTGCTAAAATAATTTTAAATGTGGATTTGATTTTCAATCCTGCTACTAGATGGCTGCATAACTTCAGACAAGACTCTTAACTTTTTAAAAAAATTTCAGCATTGTCCTCTGTGAGACTGGGAAGAAGAGGGTCATATGTGAAGTTTTTGAAATAATTTTGGTGCAGAGAATACATGCAAAAGTAAGAGCAGACATGGTGGTTGTGGTCCTAACGACCCCGGGATCACTGATCAGTATCTTCGCCCCTCAGCCCTAACGTAGAGTGTCCTGGAGGAGCTCTAAGGCAGCTTCTTTCCAGTTCTTACACCTCTGGTCTGCTGGGGACACAGAGCGGAAGGAGCAGGAACATGAGCAGAGTTTTCATTGTCTCCCTCCTGGGAGGACCTTTGTTCTCCCATAATACCTGGGAGGAGCAGGAACTTGGGCAATAATTTGTCGACAGGAGCTGCTGGTTCTGGCCACAGTTCCTGAGTACCCACAATGTTTGAGTGGAATTAGATGCAGTGGGGGTTATTCCAGAGGTGTGGGTCCTATCTGTTTTTAGGAATGGTTAAGATGACTATCAATCTCAGAGGTGCTCACAGTTCAGAGATTCAATAGGCAAATGGGGGCAGTGGTGAGCAGTGGAAGTCCTTGTAGGGACACTGGGAGGGGGGGACTATGATCACTGTCTAAGGATAACCTGGAAGAAGTTATAGGAGAGGAGCACTGCCCACTGTCTGAGAAGCTCAACTGCACTACTGTCGAAGATGAAAAAAGCTAAGCTTTAGTTAAAGTGGTGAAAGCAGACTTTATTAAATAATTTCTGGCAACAAGGAGGTGAGCTGTCTTCCAATCTGTACAGAGATGACTGGGTGTTTTGTCTTACTGTATTTTTAATCCTTTAATAAGATTTTATTGTGCGTGCCTAAGTTGCCTATAAAAACTTGTAATATATTTACAATGTTTACTGATGCTGTTTTAGAGCTCTATTGAACTATAGTTGATATGTAAAAATTGTACACTTTAATTGTATATATCTCGATGAATCGGAGTATTTGCAGGTACTCATGACACACCACATTAAACACATCCATCTTTGCATAGAGATATGGTAGTGGGGTCGGTGGGGGGAAACAAATGAAAACCTGAAAAACTGGTCAGTGCAAGTGTGATTAAGCCAGCTAAGTCTGCTAGCTAGCAGTTATCAAAGTTAGGATTCTATCCTGATGATTGCATTTCAAAGATTACATCTCAAAGGCCTTTGCAAGAGATCCTCAATTGTAGGACAGATACATACTTCTCAAAGCCATTTTTAGTAAAAATCCTAATAAAAGGAGTAACTCTCTGCTCATCAGAGACTGAAAGTTTGAAATAAGGAAGTTATATCCTTACTGGCTTTTTTCACAGGAGGAAGAACTTAAATGTACCATACGATCCAAACTCACTTCAGTTTTTGACATCTCCTAAAACATATTTGCTATTTGTTTCCTGAAGTACAAGAAAGAAATGAATCATAAGTGATATTAACACAGTATTTTTTCACTGCGGTATGATGCTTTTAATTCTTTTGGGAAGATATCAAGAAGGGAAATAGCTGGGTTAATTGGAGCTTTTAGTCTTAGTTTTTTTGAGGAATCTTTACATTGATTTCCATAGTTGTTGCACCAGTCTACTCTCCCACCAAGGGTAGAGAAGGCTTCCTTCTCCCCTACATTCCCACACCATTTGTTATTGGCTGATTTCTTGATAATGGCCATATTTCTGGAGTGAGGTGGAATCTCAGCATTGTTTTAACTTGCATCTCTCAAATGACCAGTGATGTTGAACATTTTTGCATATATTTATTTGCTGCTTGTACTTTTTCATCTGATATGTGTGCATTCATTTCAGATGCCCATTTTTGGACTGGGTCTTTAAATTTGGGAGAGTTGGTTCTTTTTAGTTCTTTATATATTCTAGATACCAGTCTTTTGTCTGCAGAACCACTGGCAAAAATTTTTTGCCCAAACTGTGGGTTGTCTCTTTACTCTACTGGTGATTACTTTTACAATGCTGAAGCTTTTTAATAAGATGACATTCCAGGGGCAGGGGTTTTAACTCAGTGGCATAAGAGCCTGCTTGGCAAGAGCAAGGTCATGAGTTTGATCCCTGGTATCAAACAAAAAAACAAAAAATAAGATGAGATCCCAGTTGTTCATTCTTTGTAATATTTCCTGTGGAATTGGAGTTTTGTTCATAAAGTCTTTGCCTATATCAGTATCTTCAAGGATTCTATTTTCTCTTCCAGCGGATTTAGTGTTTCTATTTTAATATTTAGATGTCTGATTCATTTTAACTGTAGTTTAGTGCATGGCGAGAGACATAGGTCCAGGTTTAATTTTTGGTATATGGAAAGCCAGCTTGTCCAGCACCGCTTATTAAAGAGGCTGAGTTTCTTCCATTGAGGGTGTTTGACCCCCTTGTCCAAGGTAAAGTGACAGTGTGTCTTTGAGTTGTGTCTGCATCTTCTAATCTGTTCCATTGATCTTTGAGCCTGTTTTGTTGCCAGTACCATGCTGATTTTATCACTGTAGCTTTGTAGTATAATTTCAGGTCAGTCATTGTGATGCCTCTTGCCTTACCTTTGTTGCCCAGAATTGTTTTTACTATTCTATGTCTCTTTTGGTTCCAAATGAATTTCAGTAGTTCTGTGCATATCCCCATTCATAGTAGAACAGTTTGTAATAGCTAAATATTGGAAAGAGCCCAAATGCTCATCTACTGATGAATAAAGATGTGTTTTTTTAAAATACAGAACTCTTCCATAAAGAAAGATAAACGTGAAATATTTATAGATAAATGAGTGCACCTAGAGACCACATTCTCAAGTGAAATAAATCGGGCACATGTGTCACTATTGCACTGCTTCTCTGGTGTGAAAACTGAAAATATAAATAAGGACCAAATCGTACAAATAGATACTGGAAAATGGGGAGAAAATGTTCAGTGTGAAGGAGCACAAAGGAGGGATAAAGGGAGAGAAAGAAATGCGAAAAGATAAAATGAAAACAAAGCTTTTGTAAACAAGTAGGGGAAGAGGGTAGCATGGAGAGGAGGCGAATGGGGAAAAATAAGAATCAGGGTTTATCGGATATGAGTACAAGTTCCATATGATGAATGTGATCACTGTTTATATCTAAACAGTACCAATAAATTTAATTAATTAAAAAACAGCACTTTTTTATGTGTCCGATTTAACATGCCTGAAAATAATAACTGAAAAAATCGACTAATTCAACCTACCAGAGGCTAAGAGTAGGTACCAAGAACTGTATTTCTTTTGGATGCCAGGACTATTGTGAGCACCTGCCAGCTTCCCAGCAGTGAGAGGTGGTTCTTGGATGCGAGTCTCTCCTGGAGGGAGGCCAGGCTGCAGTTGGCCGAGTCATAATGTTTTCATCAGAGGTGCTGGCAGGAGGGTTTCTACCATTCTTTTCCACACTGCTGCTGATAAAGGTCAAAGCTGGCACAGAAGTGCTGTTAGAAGCTGCAAGGCATAGTGCCACTTTTTGCTAAGAAACATGGATTTTACCTAGCAACCATCTCCCCACGAAAACAGTCCCAGTGTGTCTTTCATTTTAATGGTTCTTAAAGGAGAGATTTTGTCTTCCAGCAGGAATTAGTCTTGTCAGGTGATATTTTTGTTTGTTTGTTTTATGTTGTCTCAGATTTTCTCTCAGTTGCTCAGTTTGGCTTCGGAGTCACCATCCTCCTGCCTCATTTTGTTGAGTAGCTGGGACCCTGTGCCTGGCTCAGACCTGCGTTTCAATACACCATCCATAGACCTGTTTAACTTTAAGAAGCACTGACACCATTCTATGAGAACTGCACAGGGCGAGGTAATATGGCAAGCACTTTGGGGTGACCACGTCAAGTAGAGACATACTTGACTCAATCTAATGTCTTAAATTAACAAAAATTCATGTGTTCTCCATTTGTCTTTTCATTTTCATTAAAGTTTTGGTACCACTTCTTTGGTACCTTCTTTTTCTACTTTTTTCTCTTAACCATCTTCCTTTCTCTTTGGTTACTTGGCTTCATCAAAGCAAGTTGTATACATTTAACTTCATTTCATATGTGCATTGCTTTTCCAAGGTCTTTAATTTAGAGTCCACTCTTGATAGAATAAAAGGCAACACTTACTCTGGAAGATAAGCCATACTTCTTGAAACCTGGTAAAACAATTAAACTCAATTTTTTTTTTTTTTTGATACTAGGGATCAAACTCATGACCTCGTGCTTGCCAGGAAGGCGCTTAAGCCACTGAGCTAAATCCCTGGCCCAAACTCAACTTTCTTGCACCGAAACTTCAGTGGAGAGGTAGTAAAAGGAAAATAATGATATTAATCCAATAATAACTTAGAAGCTTATACAATCAGTCTCTTTGCTATCCCTTTTGTCAATACAGCCCTAGATTCTGAGTAGGCAATCTAAAACCTTGAAAGGTTTGACTTCTCAGCAAAGTTTCTGCTGAATCTTGGTATAATAGCAGTACTGATTAACAATAGAATTTAGTCAGATGTAGGGGTACATACCTATAATGCCAGCACTGAGCAGGCTGCGGTAGGAGGCCACCCTGGGTTATATAAGAGTTCCAGGAGCTGGAGATTTAGCTCAGGGGCATAAGCACCTGCCTTGCAAGTGCATGGTCGTGAGTTCGATCCCTGATACCTATATAAAAAAAAGTCGATTAAAAAAAAAAGTTCCAGGCCAACCTGGCTATGTAGTGACACATTATCTCAAACAAAACAAAACAAAATAAAACAAAACAAAACAAACAAAAACAAATACAGCATACCATTTAGACATGTGAATATCAAAGAACTATGAAATTTTGAAGTACTTTAATATTTTGTTAAACAATTCTTTTTAAAGCTTTTGCTTGGTCAGATTGACCACTGTTAGATTCTTGGATTATTTTTCTGCAAAAAATACGAGCTACATTAATCAAACAAATCAGTGTAGCATGGTAAACACTTACCAAGTACCTATTGTTTGTACTGGAATAAGAATTTTCAAAGATTAAAAATAATAGGATACAATTTTTGTTTTAGTTTGTAGTGTGTGAGTGTTGGGATAGATAAGACTATCCAGGAGTTTGTTCATAGTAAGTATATTTAAACATGTATCAGCAAGAGCTAGAGCATAGTATGGAGAAATATTCATGTTTCTTTGCTATAGAAAGACAACTTTGAAATAAAAACAAAATGACTGAAAATTTTTCAGTTGTTAAACAGCTGTGGTTTTTTCAGTAACATTTTGCATCATTAACCATTACAGTACATTTCAAAGATGTTTAACTAAGGAGCTTCAGTAGATCTGATAGCATGAGAAAATTACCACACCTATTTATACTTATTTTCCCCAGAATTTCTTAATCTATACATAGTCATATATATTTACATTCATATATGTATATTCATACTGTTTATCACAACTCTTTTGTTTTTCCCTTTAAAACCACAATGGTATCAAAGCACACAATTATTCTTACTGACTGCGAATCTAAGACATATTTGTAACAAAATGAAACTGTTATATAAGTATTGAAAAGAATGCGTGAAAATATAAAGAATACTTCTAGCGATTTAATTGAATAAAATTTATTTTGATTTGAAATGACTTCTTAAAATAATACCTGTAATCGTCACTATGCAAATTTCTTCACCAGATAGCTACTGTGACTTCAATAGGAAGACTCTAGAAATAATCTCCAACTTTTTCCTGGAGGTTATCAATAAGTGAAAGGATATATGCTACCTGGAAATGACAACATGGGACATTATTCCTTGTGCTCATTCTCCATAACCCTGCAAATTACTATCTGTGCCAAAAATTACATTAGTATTGGGGTGAGTTCCTAAATAATTTAAAATGAAATTGATTTCATAGAGAAGCTTTATTCAACTAGGTAATAGCACTCACAGATGCATTTTTTAAAGAGACAAGATAAAACTTGCTTTATGTGATTAGGCAGAGCTCACCTTTTGAAGCCAGAGGTTGTGTTTGATGTTGAAGATCATTAAAAAGATATGTGCTCACTATTGCATAAGATGAGTCTACTTGTTAATAATGCTGGTCTTGAATTTTCCAAATATATTTTTATTTTCTCTGAACTTCATGAGCCATTTACTTTCTGAAATGAGTGCCATGTATTCTTCCACACTAGTGGCATTTCTTCAGCCTCCAGAGCCATTCTGATGGCTTGCTTTTGGACTGATATAAAGACCTGGAGAAACTGGCTAGGTGTTTTGGTTTTAGAATTTTTAAAAATTATGTAATGGATGAATTTCTTTGGAATAGTAAAGATATACTGGTAACCTTGGGAGACAAAATCTGGTAAACACATCTTGAAAGTAATTAAAAATTTTTTCTTTTTAGAAAATGTATAAGGGTCACATTTAGAAATAAAATTTTTACTTTAAAAAGAGAATGTAGAGAGATTTTAAATTCCATCAGTTCTTACAAGAGATTGTTAATGAATATACCCTATTCAAACCTCACACTTTCATTATAAAAGATGTGGTGTGGAATAGAACGTAGGGTCTGAAGTAACAGAACATTAGCTAAATGCTGTTAACTGGACAAAGGTCTGGGCAAAAATTGAAAAGACAGTTTGATGGACAGTATACCTATGAAAACTCAAGGGCAAAAATCACAGATGTTTGCCAGGCAGAGATGGATAGCAGTGGCAATATGGGCATTTTGTAAAAATAATAAAACTCCTATAGACCAAAATAGTAGAATATATAGAAGCAATCATGTATCTGTAAACTACTCTGAGAGAGTTAAGAAAAGGGTGGAGAAAAATACTTTTGGCAGCACCTGGACTAAAAGATCCATTTTGGATGTAAGTAAACCTCTTCCACAGATACACCCGTCCTTCAGCTCTAAGCAAGAACTGACTTGCATGATTCTGGGCAGGAATGAGTAGACAGCACTTTGAGAAAATCATTACATTTCAATAAGTCAATAAAGGCTAAGGAAAAAGTGAGATACAGGACAGTTTGTTCCACTGCAGAATAACTTTTATGGGATAGCCCTCTGCTTAGCACACAGCGTTTATTGAGCACAATTTTGAATCATATTTCATCGTATTATATGAAGGAGTAAGTTTCTTAAACTAACATTCAACAAGAATACAGTCTGAGGACTACCCGGATGAGCCTTCCTCCAATTCTTTTCACTCCATCTCATACCACCTCCTGACTGCATTGCTCTAGCAAGGCCATGGGGTTCTAATGACATTTAAAGCAGAGTTTCCAGATAAAATACAGGATGCTTAGTTAAGTCTGAATTTCAGGTAAGCTGAAATTCAGTTTCCTTGTAAGGATGTTCAAAATATTGCATGGTTCTTGCCATTTCTAGCGCACTTTTCCTCATCTTCTGTTAAAATTGATTCGTACTGATTTATTCACTCAACAAATTACTTACAAACAAGTTTCTCCATGTGCTGTGTTCAGGGTGTGGAGAGAATAGTGAACAATATCAGCAAGATCCCTGCTCTCAGGAAGCCAGCCAGAAAGCAAGCAAGCAAGCAAGCAGTCTGTGAAGGTTAGGAGCACAAGGCCATTGGGAAAGTAAAGCAAATCAGGAAAGAGAATGGTGGGTTGGCAGACAGACACAAAGTGAGGACTGTGTGGTTCACATTGAGATGCTGACTTTTCAGCAGAAACCAGAATGATGCCAAGGTATGACTCATAAAAGATCTGGAACAGTGCATTGCTCTAGTCTGCAAGTGTAGCTCATAAATCCCAAATCTAATAAAATTTGAAATATTTTGAACTTGTTAATTTGTAGAAGTGGTATAGCCCATTTTGGCCCCACCCAGGCAATTTCTTTCTACTTCATATTTGCAAGAAATTGGCAGGGAGCACAAGGGAACCAGTTAGTACACTTTCCCTGTTCTTGCAGGAGATATTAGGAGCAATGGCCCGTTTGTTCTTTCTTATTGACATTTTTTTTGGGGGGTACTGGAGATTAAACCCAGGGCCTCACATATGCTAGGCAAATATTCTACCACTGAGTGATGGCCCTACGTCATTAGACTTTTTATTTTTATTTTTATGTGTTTATTTATTTTTTTGAGACAGGGTCTCGCTATGTAGCCGAACCTGACCTTGGATTTACAGCTTCCTCTTGCCTCAGCTTCCCGAATTCTGGGGTTACAGGCATGCGCCACTACATCCGGGTCTTTTTTGTTTAATTTTGAGACAAGATCTCTTTTCATCCAGGCTGGTCTCAACCTTAAAGGTGTTGTGCTTCACCCTCCTGAGTAACCCGACAGCCTGCTTCCCTGCTTGTTCTTGTCGCTCATTTTCTTGCGAAAGTTTCTGTGTGATCATGACGATGACTTTTGGAACCAGTTTCATCATCTATTGGGTTTCTTCCATGTGAAACTTGGGTTCTGGCAGCTATGGAAAGTGTTGCTCTCTAACAAGAGAGAACCCAGCAAGTAGGTTGTGAAACAGTTAGATATGGTGTCGGGTTATAGACAGTTTCCATAAGGCACATTTTCCACAAACTATGGTTCAAGAGATGAGATAATAGTGTTTCTCACCTTTTTTCTTTTTTATATTACAATTATTCCAATGCTTTACTAAAAATACAAATGAAAACAAAACCCAACAATAAATATCATTTCACATTTGTAGATTTAGCAAATATGTTTTAAAATTTTAGTATCTAATGCTGATGATGATGCATGATGCAGGCCCTGAAAAGAATGCAAGGTTGTTTTAAATTTATTTTTTAATGACAAATAAAAATGGTGGGCTTTTGCCATTTATGCTCTAAACATAATAACTTAAAGTGATGTAATAATGAAAGCTAATAAAAATATGGTTTTCATTTGAAGTACTGATAGGATTATAAGTACTGAAATTCCATTTACATATTTTCACGTGCTGAAGCATGTTAAACAGAAAATTACGTTGTTTTTATGTAATAATGAATTACATGCGTGATGAAGCATTTAACTTTACTCTTTGCAAATATTTTTCAGATTCTGCCTAGTAAAAATGAGGTATTGTGCAGAGAAGAAAATAGATGAGCTAGTGTTGCTCTCTACTGGTTAAAATGAGACATAACATTTTAGAATCATTTACTGACAATTCCTGTAGCTCAGGAAATGCCTAGAATAGGCTATTTTCAATTTGTCATCTGACCTTATGATGTGTTAACATTTTTACTTAATATTTAAAATACTAATCACTAGTTAAAATCCTTACACAAACATTGTACAAAAACTACATGACCAATAAAGTCCTGATTAAAGTGCTTAAATTTCATTAGCAAACAAAAATGCAATTTAAGTGAGAAGTTGTGTACTGTTTACATCTATCAAATCAATAAACATTTGAGAAAAAATCAGTGATACATACAATGCCACCAGTAAAACTCAAAAGCATTATGGTAAGGACTGCAGAATTCCATTCATATAAAGCTAAGAAATCAGGGTAATGGTTGTGAGGAATGTGGGGTAAGGAACTGACTGAGAAGGCCTTATAAGCAGTCAAGTTAGGTAGAAATTAATAGGCAGCGCAAAAGATGAGAGCACATCAAAACTGTGGCTTGGGGTCCATCTGAAAAAGGCACGGGCTCAAGATTAAAGTTATAAGGGCCAGATTTCATACTTCTCTAAGGGATAAATGGAAACTTGAGGTCATACTGGAATTGGTACTACCCAGTCCATTAAATCCAGGTACACATCAGACACCCAAGGGGGTGGCCAGAATACCTGGACCCATCCTTTCCCCAGATTGCTCCTGTTTTAGGGGTCCTAAATAGACCAGGGTTAACATGCTAGTCATATGGCCTTGCTGCACACTCTTCCTCATTGGATCAGTATTAGCGAAGCAGCTATACCTGTAATCCTATAGGTTGATTATAGCTTGACCAGCGTTGTACCCACATTTGTAACTTTGCCATATGAACTACTTCTAACAAAGGACTTCAGTGTGACCCCCTTCTGGGACCCCTCCTGTCTCTCAGGAGCTATTCCTATTCCCCAGTAAACCTTTCCTACTCTTAACCTCCTTTGTCCTTTGGAATTCATTCTTCAACTTCAAGGGACACGAATTTGGTATATCTGACATTTAGCAGGTTGGGAATTATATTTTTTTCCTATATCACTATTAGCAATCGCATTGTACAATACATGATGTAGAAATACCCAGCACATATAGTTGTATAAAAAAAGCAGTTACTTATTTAACATATATTGTATGATCCTAAATTTGTTAAAATATTAATATATCTTTTGTGAAGGAAAAAAATAGCAGTATATTGGCTAAAATGTCAGTGTTGGTTATGGGTTACTTAATGTGATGGGCTAGTCTTTATTTTTTTAAAAAATCTATGATGTGCATATATTGCTTTTGTAATTGAAATACAAGAAATATTAGAGAAATAGAATTATTAATTTTCTTGTTGAAAGATTTGACACAGGACATTCTATAACTTTTACTGAATTGAACTGAATAGGAACAAATTTGAAAACTTTGTAAGACTAGAATAATCAGATAATCTACAAAGTGCTTCCAATTATGTGCAGACTGTCTTAATATTTAAAATCAACCTTAAAATTCTGTGACTTTCCAAGTAAATATAAAAATCTGTGTTATTTGACATGTTTATAAAACACTAGGGGACTTTGTATTGCCTTAAATGATTACTAGAATAATAAAAAAGAATAAAATAGAATAATATAAAATTAAATACTTTTTAAAGTAGAGCATTAACAAAGACAAATAGGTTACTTTAAAATGTACAAATACACTCCTGGAAGTATTTTCTGAGTTAGAGCCAGATGTGAAAGATTGGATTTCTAGACAAATTTTCAGACTGTCTGTGATTTTTTTAAGAAAAGCTGTATACATTTTAAGGTAAAGGCTTTCAGTTTTTGACCATTTAATATGATGCTGGCTGTTGGTTTGTCATAGATGGCCTTTATCATGTTGAGGTAAAGACCTTCTATTCCAATTCTCTGTAAGGTTCTTATCATGAATGAGTGTTGGACCTTATCAAAAGCTTTTTCTGCATCTATAGAGATGATAATGTGGTTCTTCCTTTTGGCTCTATTGATATGGTGAATTACATTTATTGATTTGTATATGTTGAACCATCCCTGCATTCCTGAGATGAATCCCACTTGGTCATGGTGTATAATCTTCTTGATGATTTGCTGCATCCTGTTTGCCAATATTTTATTGAGAATTTTTGCATCTATGTTCATTACGGAGATTGGCCTATAGTTCTCTTTTTTAGTTGGGTCTTTCTCTGGTTTTGGTACTAGAGTAATATTTGCTTCCAGGAATGACTTAGGAAGAATTGCTTCCCTTTCAATTTCATTGAAAAGTTTGATGAGTGTCAGAATTAAGTCTCCTTTGTATTTCTTGTAGAATTCTGCAGTGAATCCATCTGGGCCTGGGCTCTTCTTTGTTGGCAAGTACTTAATTACATTTTCAATCTCAGTAATATAAATTGGGTTGTTCAGCAGTTTTACATCTTCCTGATCCAACTTCGGTAGTTCATATGTATCTAGGAATCTGTCTATTTCTTCTGTGTTATCGAACCTATGAGAGTAGAGGTTTTTGAAACAGGTGTTGATGATCTTCTGTATTTCCGCCAAGTCTGTAGTAATTTTACCTTTTTCATTCCTTATTGCATGAATTTGAGTTTTCTCTTTCCTTTTTTTAATAAGGTTGGCCAGGGTCTTATCAATTTTATTTATTCTTTCAAAGAATCAACTCTTTGATTCATTGATCCTTTGTACTGTTTTCTTAGTCTCTATTGCATTAATTTCTGCTCTGATCTTTATAATTTCCTCCCCTTTTTTGGCTTTGGGCTTGGCTTGTTCTTCTTTTTCTTTTTCTAAATGTTTGAGTTGTAGCATCAGGTTGTTTATTTGTGTTCATTCTGTCTTCCTGATGTGGGAACTCAATGCAATAAATTTTCCTCTTAGGACTGCTTTCATTGCATCCCACAAAATCCAGTAAATTGTGTTTGTATTTTCATTTGCTTGTAGATATTGTTTAATTTGTTCTTTAATTTCCTCTGTGACCCACTGGCTGCTCAAGAGTGTATTACTCAATTTCCATGTGTTTGTGAGGTTTTTGCAGTTGCTTTTATCATTAATTTCTAGTTTCATGGCACTATGATCTGATAACATGCATGGGATAATTTCAATTCTTTTGCATTTACTTAAATATGTTCTGTGGGCTAGTATATGGTCTATTTTAGAGAATATCATATGTACTGCTGAGAAGATATATTCTGATGTTGTTGGATGGAACACTCTGTATATGTCTAACAAGTCCATTTGTTCACAGGTGTGATTCAGTTCTGTTATGTCTTTGCTGATTTTCTGTCTAGTTGATTTGTCCCTTTGTGTTAATGGTGTGTTAAAGTCTCCTGTTATAATTGTGTTATTTCTTATCAGGTACAAGACAAGGATGTCCCCTGTTACTGCTCCTATTCAAGTAGTACTGGAAATACTAGCCAGAGCAATAAGACAGGAAAGAGAAATAAAAGGAGTAAAGATAGGAAAAGAGAAAGTTAAATTATCATTATTTGCAGATGACATGATACTTTACATAGAAAAACCCCAAAACTCTATTGAAAGACTCCTAGATATAATAAATAAATTCAGCAAAATCAATACTCAAAAATCAATAGCATTTCTATACACTAACAACAAAAGCACTGAGAGAGAAATAAGAGAAGCCACATCCTTTACATGGCATCCAAAAAAATGAAATACTTAGGAATTAATCTCACAAAAGAAGTAAAAGACCTATACAGCGAAAATTATAATATCCTGAAAAAGGAAATTGAAGAGGACCTCAGAAAATGGAAAGACATCCCCTGTTTATGGCTAGGAAAAACAAACATTGTGAAAATGACCATTCTCCCAAAATTACTATACAGATTCAACACAATCTCAATCAAAATACAACTAACATCCCTCATAGATCTAGAGAAATCACTCCTAAAATTCATCTGGAACCAGAAGAGACCTAGAATAGCAAAGGCAATTCTAAGCAACAAAGGTAAGGCAAGAGGCATCACAATGCCTGACTTGAAATTATACTACAAAGATACAGTAATAAAATCAACATGGTACTGGAATAAAAACAGACCTAAAGATCAGTGGAATAGATTGGAAGATAAAACCACAACCACAAATTCACTCAACCACCTTATCTTTGATAAAGGGGCCAAACATGCTCGCTGGAAGAATGACAGTCTCTTTAACAAATGGTGCTGGAAAAACTGGCTATCCATATGCAGAAGACTAAAACTAGACCCATGCCTATTGCCATGTACTAAACTAAAATCTAAATGGATCAAAGATCTAAATATTAAAACAGAAACACTAAATCTGCTGGAAGACAAAGTGGGTAAAAATCTCAAAGATATAGGGGTAGGAAGAGAATTCATGAACAAGAATCCAACTGCATGGGAAATACTTCCCAGAATCAATAGCTGGGACCACATCTTATTAAAGAGTTTCTGCAAGTCAAAAGAGATTTTCAGCAGAGTGAAAAAATCCACAAATTTGGAAAAAATCTTAATGGACAGTCCCTCAGACAAAGGACTTCTGTCTAGAACTTATAAAGAATTAAAAAAAAAATCAGACCCTCGAAATTCAAAGACCCAATCCAAAAATGGGCAGCTGAAATGAATACACAGTTCTCAAATGAAGAAATATGAATGGCAAATAAATACATGAAAAAATGTTCATCATCATTAGTCATGAGAGAAATGCAAATTAAAACCACACTGAGATTCCATCTCACTCCAGAAAGATTGGCCAAGATAGAAAACACTACCAACAACAAGTGTTGGAGAGGCTGTGGGAAAAAAGGAACTCTTCTACACTGTTGGTGGAAGTGTAGACTGGTGCAACCACTGTGGAGGTCAGTCTAGAGATTCCTCAAGAAGCTGGGTCTAGAGGTCCCATTTGACCCAGCTATTCCACTTCTAGGCATATTCCCAGAAGACCTGAAAACATCATACCACAGTGCACTCATGTTTATAGCAGCACTATTTGTAATAGCCAGATCTTGGAAACAACCTAAGTGCCCATCAACTGAGGAATGGATAAAAAAGTTGTGGTATTTCTATACAATGGAGTACTACTCAGCTATAAAGAATGATCACATTGAGATATTTATAAATGAATGGACATGACTTGAGACCATACTCATAAGCGAAATAAACCAAACTCACATGTGTAAATACTGTATAGTCTCCCTAGTATGAGAGTTGGTAAGAGTATATAAGTTTTATGGTAATCATGAGTCCCCGTCTCATAGCTTTGAAGACTTTCAATGTTTTCATTCATCAGTTGGAATGGTTTTATTCTGTTTTGTTTGACTTTATTATACGTGATGCTATGAACAGTGGTTTTGAAGCAAACAAAACATTATGACAGCTATTGCTGATTTAATACCGTCCTTCTTAGAAGTCCTACCAAGCTTCTATTCTTCTATTTCCATTGGTTCTATCTATCACATTGTGTCTTATTGGGATTTGAATATGTGTGAAAGTATAAACAAAATTTTTTATTGAAAATGAGATATTATGGTACCCATTGATCATTCTCTGTTATTTGGTTCAGAATGCCCTGTAATTCTTTCACTCTTTGAATGGTTTTATACTTTTTTGTTATGTTTGATATTGTATTTGAAACTATGCTCAACTATAGCAGAGAAAGAAATATTGTGATAGCTATTGTTAATGTCTGGTTGTCTTAATGTTAAGTATTGTGTTGCCTATGTTGTCTGGTTCCGATCTGCTCTGTACTGACCTCTTTTATCTTATTCTCTTTAAAATAAAATGGAAAAAAAAAGAAAAACTGTATACATTTAATTGTAAATTTTAGGAGCAAGGCTGGATGGGAAGCAGCAATTCCGGAGCCTTACGATTATTTTTAAAGTTTGAAGTGAGCAGGGCTTCTCCAGTGCAATGGTGCCATTGAAAGCATTAAGCCTGCCCCTCCACTGGTACTACGCTGTAGGCAGCACCCGTCTTCCAGTTCTTCAGCAAAGGAGAATCGATAGGCTGGGTTGGGAGAGACGCACTAATTGTGAAAACACTGCCTTCCTTATGCAGTTAGGATTCCTACCAAAGAAGAGTCCTGATTCTGGATCATAGTGAATGTGGTTGTTATACAAATGAAATTGCTACTGATCTGGCAAGGTTTTCCAGATATGAGGTACAGGGGGAAAAGCCAGGTGCCGGGTCATGCACAGGTTTGTTGTGTGGATTTGTGTATCACTGATTTTAAAAGTGGAGACCAAAGAAATTGTCTCCAGGGAACACAGAGAAAGGTGGATACTGCTTTCTTTTCATGCAAAACTTCTGTTTATTTTCTGCCCAATTAAAAAAAAATCATGTATAGATAGCTTCTTTGAACAAGAGAACAAGAAAATCACAATTTAAAAAATCTATCTCCCCAGATTTTCTCATAATAAAGATCATTTTGAGCTGAGTGTTTGGTTCCCTTGTTTTGAATCATATCATGCATTTACTTGGAGTTTATCATTAGGTTGTTGATCAAATTATGTTTCTATTTTTTTTCTTTTTGATGGTGATGCTGGAGGTGGAACTTAGGGCCTCAGCACATGATAGGCAAATGCTCTACCGCTGAACCCCACTATTAGCCTCAAGCTATGCCATATTGAAATTTCCTCTGCAAAGTTTCTGAAATACCATCTTATCTGTGAGGTGATTTTAAGTGGAACTATTTGTTAGAATAAATAAAAGTGAACTATACTTGTTTGTATTTTTAAAATATCGGATGAAATCCTGGGATAAGATTTTCTTTTCTGTAGGGAGGGCAGATCCTTTTTCCTACGTACGTTATCATACATAATCACACTCCAGCAAAACCGTGTGCAATGTCAAAAGGCTGACAACCAAAGTTATAATTAGGTCTTTATTTTCTTTGGCGTTCTTGTTCCTTAAAGCTTGGAAAATAATAAAAGTGTTATAATCTTCTGTAATGGGTTGAACTGCGTCCGATAAAACTTACAGTGGAACGCCTAATCCCCTACTTCAGAATGTGACCTTGTTTGAAACAGGGTCATTGCAGATGTAAGCAGAGAAGATGAAGTCATAGCGGAGCAGAGTGGGCTCCAATTTAACCTGACTGGCGTCCTGATGGAAAAGTGGGGTTGGGTACAAACGTGCACAGGGAGAAGGTCTTGTGAAAATGGGGGCAGAAGAGATCAAGGCGACAGTTCTACAAGCTAAGTGTTGTTGCCAGAAATTAGAGCAAATGACCAGAAGCCATGGGTGGAGACGCACGGAACCGAATCTCACTCTCAACCCTCAGAGGGAAATAAAACCCAAGACGTTCGATCTTGGCCTTCAGCCTTCAGACTGAGGCAAAGCTTCTGTTGTTTATGCCGCCCACTTTGTAGTGCAGTCCTTTGGCACAGTGGCCCTAACCAACCACAGAAATCTGTCCTCATCCGCTGGGTACACAGTCGGAGACCCCAGCGGACGACTGAAACTATGGGTGTCACCACACACTATAAATGAGGAATGATATAGTACAGCGGATCTTTACATTTTAAAACTTCATTGTAGCGAAAGACCCACTGCCACTAATCATTCTCAAAATACTCCCCTTACTGCCAACAAATTTATCCTGTAGTTCTTGAAACTTTCTGAAGCAGTTTTGCAAGTTCTTTTTTGTGTCTTTCATTGTGCTGACGTGCTCATCTTGACGCCTGAATCAATTTTTAGAAATTACCTTTCATTGTCATTTTGACTTTGGGGAAGATTCGGCAGTTGCATGGTGGCAGATGTGGTAGACAAGGCGGATGAGGACTCGCGTCTTTGTAAGCCTGATTCTCATTGGATGGCACTCAGCATCTCCACCGTGTATCTGGTCACACCTCATACAGACGAAAGAGAGCTTCCAGAACTGCTTCAGAAAGTGGCAAATACGATGGGGAAAGTATGGCTGGAGCAAGGGAGGGTATTTTGAGGATGATTAATGTCGATGTGTATATATGTAATAAATTTTAAAAAATCAAAAAGTCACCATAATTTTCAAAAATACCTCATATGTGGTTTTCCCTATACAAACATACCTATGATAACTATGCTTAAAAATTAAGCATAGTGAGAGATTAACAACAATAACTAATAATGAAATAGAGCAACTGTACAAATGCAATATAATAAAAGATATTTAAAATGTATGAATTATTTCTGCAAATTTCCATGCAATATGTTTGGACTGCGGTTGACTTCAGGTAATGGAAACTGTGGAAAGAAAAATGATGGATAAGAGGCGTCAGTGAAATACACACGCCAGTTCAAATGGAATCAGGTAACAAATTAATCTCAGAAAAATATTTTTAATGGCAAAGGAGATTCTATATACAAATAGTAAAATTAAGAGAATCTAGTTGCATAATAATCAAGAATTTAATAGCACTTATTAACAGATTAATATTGATTAAGCATTGGATCCATGTATTTTCTGTTGTTAATAACACACTACTCCAGACTAAGAGTTAAAGAAGAGCTTTAAGCTCGTGGTTCTGGATCAAGAACCAGGGTGAGGGGCTGCGTTTGACGATGGCCGCTTTGCTGGCAGAATCCTAAGAAGCACCGGGTTTCACATGGCCTGAGAGAGGGACTCTGTGTGTCGCTTCTGTTTTTTCTCTTTCTCTCTACAACACCACCAGAATTTCAATCACGGTATTACACTCTGATGCCTTTATTTAATCCTAAACACCTCTCAAGCATCATAGTTGGATTAAATTTCATCTTAATTGCTCAGAATTTGAACTAAACTTCCACACATGAATCCTTGGAGTAGAGAGGCCCACAGTTAATACCCAGACCACGGCGATCATGAACTGTGTCTGCCATCCCTGGTGCTTGGGTGTTTTCTTAGATTACCTTTAATTTGTACAGCAATTTACAGGGTTGATACAGTTCTCTCCATTGTACAGGTGAAGAAACAGCCTCACAGGAATAAACAACCATCCTGAGGTAGCATTGCGAGTAAATTATAAACACAATATTTGGACCCGAGTTTGACAGAGATTGTCAGATTAAGAATTGTTAGAGTATATGTTCATCAGTTATAATTTTAAGATGTTGAATGATGATTCAGTCTCTAGAATCTCAGAAAAGGGGCTTATTGATTCTCCATGCACAGTCACCTGCCTGTGGAGTAGAGAGTGGTGGCCTGAGCTTGTATTGAAAGGTAGAAGTGTTCCTGACAAAAACTGATGCTTCCCATCCGCCATGAAGGCATGTGGCAGGAATTTGTTCATCTGTTTTTCATCATCTGAAGGATAGGGGAAAGCTGGTTTCTAGGAGCGCCTCAGTGACATCTGGTGATTTTGTAACTTGAGGTCAATTTATCAGATCAAGTGAATTTTACTAAGCAATGAAGAGACTTTTCTGTTTTTTTGTACAGAATCTTTGGGTCATTTAAAATTTATAGAAAGATTTCTAAGACTTTCATGATAGCAATCAAACTTAAGCATATATAATATTAATGTTTTTAATTTACTCTAATCCATATAACATTTGACCATAGAAAACGATATGCAAGTTACAATATTAGTGAATATTTTGTAGAGTAGAATAAGTAGTTTTCCCTCAGGGCATACCTTGTCCTGTCTGTAAGAGAAAACTTGTTTTTCTGATTTTAACATATATTGTATTTCAAGGTAGATTTCTACTCAAAAGCAAAGCATTTTTACTTTAAATACTAGATGATATCTCATTTGCCTTCATTTCTCTTAATTATTCTGATGTAATTTTGTAACCCATCGATCCTTTCCTGAAGAAGTCAGAAAGAAAGTAAAAAGGCAAAAAAGACACATAGCTCCTTTATTTAAAATTTTTTTGCTTTATATAAATGCAAGTCTAGCAAATTTATTGTATGTTAATATTGTCATAGAAGTATGCTGTATGTATAATGTTCTCTCACATATTTTGAGAGATTTGGATTTTTGCCCTAAAATCATGCCTTTTGACCAATATTTTTCCTTTATTTTTGTTGTGTAGCAGCATATGTGATAAATATGAAACACCGTTAAAGTCTTTAAGTCACTTGCACAGTAGCATGCATTGCCTGTTTTTTTTTTTTTCCTCTTCAGGTGTTTGACTTCTAATTTACTAATGCAAGTTCTCTAATGAACTGTCTGGGGGTCTGTAACCCCTTCTGTCTTTAGCACTGCCCAACCAGTTATTGGTCTTGCAGCACAGCAGAGCATTTCAAACAAACCTCCTCTGTTCGTCCAAACTCCCTTTAAAAAGCTCTGAACCTGATCCAGGCACAGATGGCTGGGTTTGACCAGCGTTTTCAGCCTGCTGTAACATTCACTGCTGTCGCCATTTTCCACAGTGAGATAGATGGAGTGGAAAATAATATTAATCATCAAGCACAGAATTCATGCATTATTGCTCCCAGAGAACCAATCATTCAAAAACAATTTAGCACTATAAACTAGGTGTCATTTTAGAGAAACATGAAATAAAACAGAAGAAATCTGTTTTCTAATGATTCAGCTGGTTGGTTCCAAAAAAGGCTTTGCACTGGGCTGTCAAATTGTCTGTTTTTCAGAAATATCTCACCCTGTACTGTGCCTGGAAACAAAAGAGAAAACATTAGGAGAAAATCAGGGTCATGATCCTTCCTTTCTGGTGGTTGCCATTCATTGCTTAAATCCTTTCCTAGCTTTTTTCTTTTTCTGTTAAGTTCCATAAAATTGGGTTACACATTTTTAAATCAACTCCATGCTATTTTTAAATTTCCTGTTTCTGATGATGAAAAAGCTATGCCTTGAATATCACCTTAGTTCAGGCTGCTATAACGTAGACATAGACTGGGTGTTTAAACACATTTATTTCACAGTTATGAAGGTAGAGAAGTCCAAGACGAATGTGCCAGCAGGTTAGCTGTCTGTCGTGGGTCCCCTCGGGATGGCTGCCTTTAGCTGTGTCTGCGCACGGCTGGAACTCGGGTTCAGCCTGGCAAGATAAGAGCAGGAGAGGGCAGTGCAGGCTCCTTTAGTGCTCTTGTAAGGGGAAGGCTGTACAAAAGCCATGCCTGTGTACAGCCGTGGTTTCCCTAAAATCTTTGGAAACAACACCTTATCTGTTACCAGTGACCAAGATCTGTTAGTATTCTGTATGTAAAAACAAAAGATTCTTAAAGTTAGTAAAACGGTGTTAAATATATTTTAATTTAGATTTTAAATTTAAATTTGTATTGTTTTAATTTCTTTAGTAATCAGCACAGTGCTTGTCACTGTAAAGTACTCAGAAAATCTGAGCAGAAGGCTGGGAGTGTAGTTTAGTGGTAAAGTGCTTGTATGAGCCCTGTGTTTGATTCCCAGCACCGAAAAAATTTCTTTTTGCAAATGTAAATCTGATACATTTATATATTTAATTGCCTTATACATATCAGCAGCAAATTCTCAAAAAGTTGAGAGCCAATTCTCAAAAAGTTGTTTCTCAGCAGACTCAAGAAACCTACTTCTTAACACAAAATTATTAGAGAGATTCTAAGGTTATCCTGGTTGTAATTTCTTCCCAAGAAAGTTGATAACTAAAAGAAATATAACTTCTGTCCAGAAATTTTTGTTTTGCTTTTTCTCTTTGACTACTTACTAAGAGTTTAAAGGATATAGAGCACGGTATGGCAATTCAACTCTTGATAGGCAGCGTTAGTATCTGTGACCTACTGATCTCCTGATTGGTCTGCTTGGGCAGACAGCTGCTTACTCAGTAAAGGAGCAACTTCTACAGGTGAAGAAAAAACCTTTCTTTGGTTACAGGGACAGGTTCTCTAACACTTTCACTAATATTAAAAAGAAAAAAAAAACCCTAGCAGTTGACTTTTCCAGGAGACAAGTTTTCATGGTTTCTAGTGCTTCTGTATGTACTGTATTGGTTTTATTCCTAAATATTTGTTCAAGACTATTTTTATGGCACACAGTCTTAGAAGACAGTGATATTATCTCTCTCATGTAGCAGGTCAATTTGTTAATAAAGTCATTCATTCCATGCTTATAGCACCCTCCACTATTCAGATTCTCATCACTTGGACAATTAAAACACTGTGCCAATTAACGCTGTGCTGATCCCTTGTGCCCAGTCTAATACTAAACCCTAGCGATCCAATTCATCCACTCTCGTGTGGTTCCCGAGAACCTGCATTTTCAAAAAGCTTCTCAGCAGCAGGTGGCTTTTGCTGATGCAGAGGATTAAGTCCACTCTTCTTGCGTAGCCATTCGATGCCAGCTCCTCCTGACTGCACTCTCTTCTTGACGGCTTCTTTTATGGGAGCTGTGCTTCTTCAGACTTCACTGCGTCATTCCCCAGGCACATATCCTGCAGACGCTGCTAAGCCGTGGCCAGTGAATGATCCTCTGGGGTGCTTCAGCAGTTTGAAAGTTAGATGTTGACTAGTTAGATTTTTTTCTTTGTGTGTTTTTAAAAGAAAATATGTGGGAAAATGTTTTTGTTAAGATATACAGTTAGACTATTGTGATATTCTTCCATCTCAAATGCTTTGTATTGTAGCTGATTATGAGCAGATAATTTGTTATGTCCTATGTCTTTTGTCTAAGATTTATTTATCGATGTGAATTAAAGTGAACTTGCCTCGTCATATTATACTTATTGATCTTTTGTTAGATGTTATTGTATCTAATAAAGTTAGAAAATATCAAAGAAATATGACCATGAATATAGTACCTTGGAAAGAAAGCTCAGTCACTTCTAACAACCCTCCAAATTGAAAATGTATGCACTTACCACAATGAAGTGTGTACACCCTGGCTTAAATGTCCCTTTCTGTAGGCCCAGGTGACTTTTCTTTGTTCTTCATCAAGTAGGTACATCTCTAATCTCAGCAAGTGGCTGTGATTGCAGGCAAAGAGCTAACAGGTAAATGTCCCAATAGAAGATGGAGAATCAGTAGTTAATATTTTCTTTATCTTCTTCTCCCTACCTGTGTGTGACATTTGTAATCTTAACTAAAAATACTGCTACAGTTTGTATCTAGAAAGCCCCTCAAAGCCTCATGCTCTCAAAGGTGGGGTTTTGGAAGGTAACTGGATTATGAGATCTGATAGCTGACTTGCTCTTAGGATGTGGGGTCTGATTGGAAGAGGTGGAGCATGGGGCATGATCTGGAAGGGTTTGCTTCCTTCCCTAGCTCTTCCTTTGGCTCTCTACTTCTGGACTGCCATGATTTGAACAGCTTGTTATTTCCAGGCCTCTCTGCCATGCTGTCCTGCCTTGGAGTCATCAAACCATGCAAGAACTGAAACTTCCACAAACTGTGTGTCAAAATAAACCTCTTTTCCTTTAAATTTGAGGTATTGAGTGTTTAGCTCCAGAGACAAGGAAAGTGACTAATACATCTTAACTTCCCACAACTGTCTGTGACAGGATTCTTCAAAGACAGTGAAACAATGCCGGCTAAGGTTTAAGCCCCAAATCCAATCACTGCTAACCTGTCCACTTTTACTAAGTGGCCAGAGGCCAATTAGATTTACATAAAATTACATAGACCTACATAAAAGTGCAAAACTGCCTCAGCTAGGAACTGTTTACCTAAACCTCTGAATCTTCTTTCCTGGCTGTTATATGCAGGTAGATGCCAGACCTATAAACATGGTACAATAGTAAAAAGAGTCGGCAAAGGAGATCCATACCATCCATGGTATCAGAGCAGGTGATTTGTTGGCAATTAATAGAATTCTTATTGCACAAAACTTCCTACAGCTCAAATGTATGACCTGGGTTTAAGGAGGAATTTGTTGTTCTTAAGATCTAGAATACTGTGATTTAACCCCTGCTCCATACTCTGGAAAAGCCCAGTGCCTGTTCCAAGGTCTTTGTGACATCTTTGAGGGCATATATGCTCTGATCCTCTCAGAACTACTTTCCTGACTTTTTCTTTCTTTTCTTTTTCATTCTTCAATTTGTGACTTTTCTTTAACTCTTCTCTGGCATTAACCTGAATGTGTAACTCAGCTCTTTGTTCTTTTAAAATCGCACTCCATGAGTATGGATGTAGAAGACATCTTAAACATTTTAAACAAAATACAATATATTTTATTAGGCATCCCTACTGTTGTATTTGGTCTACTTTCTCCTGTTTCTCATCATTCCTTTCTCCGCCATCCCATTTTCTCAGAGGAAAATGAATCAAAAACTCTATTCTCACCTCCAACAAATCTTCATTTCAAATCCTCACTTCTTACTCTTTTGAGTCAACTTGCACTCGAATCTTTCAGACTCACTTCTGGCCTGTCTTCCCCAGGCCCCAGAGGTAGCTTCAAACTGTCCTGTTATTACAAGGCCACCAAATGAGTTTCTTAGGTTTGAACCACAGGAGATTCTTTCCTTGCTTCACAAAACATTTGTGTCTGAATGTGTTTATTATAAAGGGAATAAAAATATTGTTTGAGTGAGAACAAGTTGAAATTGCTATATTTGTTTTTGACAAATACATAACAAATATTGAGAATTCAGGTGTGGTTTTGGGGCTCAGATTCCACTCTCATTCCTCCTTTATTATGGATTTCTGACTGACAATACGCAGGAGAGCTAGAAGGAAAATAACACTCCTGATTACTAGGTAGGCATACCTGGTATTGTTTAAGAGTACTCAGTCCCAGGCTTACCCTGTGTCTCTGAGGCAGAAGCCTTGGGGACTATGCTTCTTAGGTGCTGTGGTCACTGATTTCCTTGTCAGTTCTTTGGAGGAGAGGGACTCCTATTCCATGAGAAGGAGGTAGGAGCCTCTGACTCTGGATCCAGCAGCCATACACCATGTGACTGTGAACACTGCTGGGTGTCTGTGCAGGAAAAGTGACAGCACAAGCAGTGACTGTGATCCCTGCAAGTGCTGTTTCACTGCCTAGAATGCAGCAGGGTGCCTTCCTGTAGGTCTCAGCCTCTGAGCGACATCGTCTTCATCTCCTTTAGGGCTCCAATGATTCGGTAGTTTAATTCCATGCATTAAAATCTTTTTCACTTTAGATAACCCTAGTCCTTTTAACTTCTCTGTTTGAATTCTTAATCAATACCCTTTACACAAGATTTTTCTGGAAAATTAAGTTAGAGGACAGGAGGAGTTATCTAGACCAGAAGCTTAAATAAGTATGTGAAAGAAAGATGAGTGGGTCTTAGAGAAGATTTTGACTAGGTTTATCTTAGTCTCAGGAAATGCTGTGGAAACGCTGTGTTGAGCACTTACTACAGAGAACAGGGACACATAAATGTACCAGTTGCACTAAAGAAACAAAATGGCAGAGAAACCCTGTGACTGCAAGCTCTTTAAGAAAAAGGAGGCTCATCTGCTAATAAAACATAGGCCTATGACCAACCCTTTGGACATACTAGCCTTCTAATGGGAGAAAAAGTGAGGAGACACAGATGGAAATATCCACCTTGTATGGGGAAAGCTAGAAATAACCTTTGCTCTGAGTTGTGCTAGAAACCTGAGGAGGCGGGGAAATCGCTCTTTCCATAGCGAAATTCAGCTCATTCAATTCGTGTTGCAGGAATGAGACAGGCCCATGTTTTGAGACACTTACCGGAGTGGACTAATGAGCTGTGTACTTTATTGGCTTTCGTTTTCATCACCAACCCAAAAGCTGACACGTTTACTGTGTTTCTCAGTTCCTGTCAGGGGACTCCAAGATGCCAAACTAAAATAAGGAAATGCCTCATATCTGACCATCATGAAATGCTTTGGAAGACATGGAGTTTTCTCTTGGGAAAAAGATTTGATTTTTAACAAGTAGGATTTTATATCTACTTGTGTTTGAACCCCACAAAAGCCTTGACTTGACATCGGCTACAATGCTAACTGCACCAAAAGCAAAGAAGCCAGACAAGCCTTAGAGATCTTGATAAAACCGCATATGCTGGGAAAGGTCAGGATGACTGTGACTTGAAAGAGGGGAATAATGGAGGTAGAATCTCTTCTAATTTACGTTGTACTCTATTTTCCTGGTGTTTCACAACCAATCATAGGGATGCCGCACCAGTTTCCTTGGCAAAACTAATGATATATTAGGCAACCAGTGGCTAATTTTTGTCTGGTATGTGCATGGCACGCCATCAAAGAAGTTCCATTTCATGAACCTCTTTGAGAGACCATAAACATTGACAATGGTTTCAAAATGGTGCAGTATTTCTCATCCAAGCAAAACTTTGCCTGAAAGAACCTTGATTCCCCGTCTACAGATGGAGTCCCTGTGCTATTTGGCACCACGCTTGACTCTGCTGCTTTGTGCTGCCATCAAAAACCCTGTCAAAAATCCTGAAAGAAATTGTGGCTGTTGTTATGAAAAGTGTTAAATTCCTAATGGTGGCATCTTTTCAAGTTTTGTCGGCAAATGGGAGCCAGACACAAAGTTTTTCTCTGTTCTATAACTTACTGGATTTTCCAAGAACAAATTTCATAACAAGTGTTTGGATGCCACATAGAAATTTCCTTGTCATTGAATGTAACAGAAAGTAAGTGTATTCTTAGAAAAGTTGTCATGAGAGTAGCTCATTTACAGCTTGATTTACCTGGGAAATATTTTTGGTCACATGCTGATGGGAAATCTTTTGTTTAAAGGATCTGTAGTGACAATATGGGTGCTACTAAAATGTACAAGATTTCTGACAAAGCTATTGTGGAGGTGGCGTGGTATGTGAACTTTCTGATACTCTAGGAATAGAAAAGATGAGGAAATACTAATACATAGATTCCTGGCACTATAGTAGGGTTCTTCATGTTACTTGGCCCAGAAAATCTTAAAATAGGAATCTGGATTGCAATTCCTTCCTTGCCAATGAACATAGCACCAATGAGTCAGACTTCGCTAAAGATATCCTCACTGATGTGAGGACGAAAGAAAACTTGATTCATAGTCACTTAGAATGCTGAAGGATTCTGGTGATGTTCGACACAGACTTATTCTAATCTGGAAGACTGAGTGATGGTAGTTCTGATTCCAGTTACTTTAGGGCAAATGATGGAACATTAACAACTGGACCAAAAATTTCTTTTAAAGAGAATTATCTTTTAACGAAGCATCTTTTGTGTTTTGATAAAGGTACAAACAGAATCAATTCTGATTTTTTAGCTTCACCCAAAGTTGGGAATTGGTGACTCTGGCTGTCTATGCTTCTAACTTGCTGTTGGTGTTAAAGAACCTTTCTTTGTAAGGTACTTTGCAAATCCTAGGATTTTGAAAAAAGGTGGCACATGTTGGGTTGGTTATGCCTGATGCACGACCTACTGATGAAGGGCAACAGCCCTCCCCCATTAGCAATGGGAAGAAGCTGAGAGTCCCTCAGTGTAGCCACCAAACTTCCTGTGGGTCTCATTCCTGTGTGACCGTGGGCGGTCAGGCTGCCTGTGGAGCCTTGCGCTTGGCTTCTCTTGATGGTAACCTGGTTATTTCACTACTCACCTTCTTGACTCAGCTCCTTCTTTCACTTTCTGTGAGGTAATGTTCCAGAACTTACCTACCTCATTCCTGTCTCCTCCCTACTCCGGTACCTTTTACTTAGTCCCCCAAGGTGGCAAGGGTCATATTGACTGCTTCTCTTTTGATTTACTGATAAACTATTATGGATTAAATTCAAAACCCTCTTTCCTTCAACATCTTTCTGTTTTGACTCTACAGATTTTAGGCATAAAATAGAAATCAAGAGGTGAATGTAACCCCAAGCCTAATAAAACTAAAATCCTTGTGCTATATTTTCTTTTTTGTGTGACTGCTGTTCTTACTCTAATCTTTTCAAGGAAATTTGGCTGCTCCCGATAGATCAGAGAGGATCAGCACAGAGAAATGGAGCAAAAACAACAGAAATAAAGTACAGTGATTACTGTTGAATAAAAAGGTCATAGATCAAGAGGTACAGTTGGGCCCCAACACTTCAGAGAATGGCCACAACTACTTTGTTTAGTAGAAACACAAAATATTTGTAGCTAACAAAATGGTAGACCTTTGATCAAGATCAAGAAAATTTTGGATTAGGGAAAAGAAGAGTATACGCTTAGCACACGTTAGGCCCTGGATTCAATTCCCAGAGCCCAAACAAAACAAACTCCAAAGCAAAAATTAAATAAAAAACCATCACCACCACACTGCTTGACATGACTTGTCAGTTGGAATCACTCAAATAATTCAGTCAAATCTGTTACCGTCAGAAAAGCTTAGTAAGTGAGTAGGGCCAAAGACAGTCAGTGCTAGGTGGAATGATGCAGAATGTAAGGACCTCAGCCTTAGAGCTGGAGGGAGGATGGGCAGATAACTAGTTGTTACAAGAATAGCAGAACCTTTGAGGAAAAGCTTTGGCTTCATAAGGGCTGTGAAATTATTGAGTACAAGGAAACTTTATGTAAAGATCAAAGCAGTAGTGAGACCTCCGACTGTCTTAAAGGTTATAATAATGCACATCTCTGTGATTAAGCACTTAATAGAAATAAGAAGTAGAAATAAATTGGGTATTAGGGCTGAAAATGTGCTATGTCAAAGATCACTGTAATTTTAACTTCTTTTTCTTGCCAAACAACATTAGAGTTCTCATTTCTAAGTAGTTATCGAACTAATTTACATTTCATTGGAGCAACTTCGATTTATCTAAGAAATTTCAAGGAATTGCCATTAATTTCTGTAAGAAAAATGAAAATGTATCCTTCAGAGTTGATAAAGCACAAAAGGATGTTATTTAAGAAAATGGGGCCGCTGCTAGTTTCCAAATAGGCTGGGGAACAAACCTCACAAAACTGCAGGAACAATGGCAAGCAGGGCAGTCAGGGCCACCGCCAAGGCCATGCGTGGACCCAGCCAGGAAAGACCTCTGCTGCCTGGGCATGTACAGGGGCCTGGGTGTCTCAGCTTCACCGTCACACCAAAGGCACAGGACCCTGGGCCCAGCTGCAGTTGCCCCTGTAGTGGATTCTCCACTGTCCCTGCTCCTTTGTCCAGATGCTGGGCTGCTGCACTGAACTGGCCAAGTGTCTGTGAGTAGCCCACGGTTGGACTGCCAAGGGCACTGGAGGACACGTGTCTGGGTTTCATGGCTTGCCTGCAAGGACGTAGGCACAAACAGTGGGTGGAATTCATATGGTGATAATATGCCAGAAAAACAGAAATCACAGTAGTGAGAAAAATGATTTCTTTAAAATTGGAACTGCTTTTTCTTTAGTGTGGCCTATGTGAAAACAATAATCAGGTGACTCGTATATAAAAGGATGAATGAACATTTTTAGATGCTTTTGGAAGAAAGAGCAGGTTCATAGTCTTACAGATTTTCTAGGGCTGTCAGGACAAAACACTGCAGATTGGAAGGTGTAAACAATAGCAATTTACTGTCTGGAAAGTTCTGGAGGCTAGAAGCCCCAAATTGTGTGCTGGAAAGATTATTTTCTTCTGAGGCTCCCTCTCTTTGGCTTGCTGTATTCTCTGGGTCCTTCCCTCTGTGCATACACATGTCCTCATCTCCGGTTCTTGTAAGAACAATTGTCATAAGACATGACAGCTCCCTTTACATGGTGTCATTTTAACTTATTTTCCATTTAGATATGTTATCTCTAAATATTGTCACATCATAAATTACCAGAGTTATGATTTCAATAAATTCCTTTTTCTTTTCTTCCTTCAATGTCTAAACATGTAAGTTGTTTGAATACATCAAATGCAAAGTTCAAAATGAATGATTTCAATTCCTTTTTCTTTTCTTCCTTCAATGTCTAAACATGTAAGTTGTTTGAATACATCAAATGCAAAGTTCAAAATGAATGATTTCAATTCCTTTTTCTTTTCTTCCTTCAATGTCTAAACATGTAAGTTGTTTGAACACGTCAAATGCAAAGTTCAAAATGACTTTTAACCATTTTTAAGTAAAAAAATATTCAAACTGCCTCAAAAAGAGAAAAATGTAAATTTAAATTATAGCAAGATACCATTTCTTATCAATAGGATTGGTGAACCCCAACAGTTTGACAATGTACTATGTCTTTGATGCTGTTGGAAAACAGGCTGATTTCTCACATTGTTGATGAGAATGCAGAATCGATGCAAATCCTGTAAAGAAAACATTGGCACAATACAGCACAATTGTACATGCTTGAGCTTTCTAAAAATCTGTCTTGAAGTACATTAGTTAAAGTACAAAATAATATATGTGCATTGTGGCATCATTTGTTGCTAAATGCAGAGGGCAGAATTCCAGACCCTTGTCCCTTGGTGTGTACCTTATGTAACCTCTTCTTGAGTGCGTGCCCAAGCTGTGAATACAAGGAGACATCACTCTTGGGACTGGGTGAAAAGTGAGCACTCACAAAATTCATGCAAAATGATCATGGGTCTAAATGTAAAAGACAAGTATGTAAAAGTTGTGAAAGAAAATATGGATATATGACTTCGAGTTAGATAATCATTTCTTAGCTATGACTTCTAAACGACAAGCCAAAAAAGAAAAAAATAGATTGAATTTCATAAAAATTAAAAACACAAGTACCTTAAAGGATGTAATCAAGAAAATGAAAAGATAAACAGCACAATGAAAAAAACTGCAAATTATATATCTGATAAAGATTTGTATCCAGAATATATCATTAACTCTCACAAGTTTATAATAAAAAGAAAAATCCTGATTAAAATGGAAAAAGGATATAAACAGATGTTTGTCCAGAGGCATAAAAATGACCCATAAACACACAAAAAGATGTTTGATATCTATTTCCTTAAGAAACACATAAATAAACGCTGCAAGGAGTGAACACTTCAAACAGTGTATAATCAGTGATTGGAGAAATTTGGATTTTATGCTCTGCTGGTGTAGATAGGACACAAAAATTGGTGCAGCCTGTTTGGAAAGCAGCCTGACCTTCCCCCAAAAGGTTTACATAGAACTAAAATGTAACCAGAAGCTCTCCTACTGGTTATACACCTGAGAAAACTGAAAGCATATTTACCTATAAAACATCCACAAATGTTCATGGAAGTGCTATTCATAATGCTAAAAAAAGTGGAATCAAGGGTCCATCACCTGGTTAACAGAAAAATAACACATGGGATATCCATACAATAGCACATTATTTGGCCATGTTCACATATATGCTACAATGGAAATAATCCGCAGAAATATGGTAAATGAAAAAGTGTCCACACGAAAGATCACGTATCGAGTCACTTTATATGTGATGTCCACGGCAGGCCGTTCTGTAAAGTCAGAAAGTAGATTAGTGGTTCTTAAGGCAATGGTGGAATGGGAACTGGGAGAAATATTGAATTGCTTTTTGTGGATATTGAGTTTCTCTTGCAGTAATGAAAATGTCCTAAAATTAATTATTTGTGATGGTCAAACAATTATGTGACTATTCAAAAAAAAGATTGTATACTTTAAATGGGTGAATTGTATTGGATATGTCTTGCTGCAGGTCACGAATGTGATGTGCCATGAAGGACGAGAGATTGCTTGGGGTCCATGTCCAGTTTTAACTCCAAGAGGTGCCTGGAGGGGCTGCCTTCACTGAGAACACTCAGCGTGAAAGCCTCACACTAAGCAAAAAACAGCCCCTGTCTGAAGCTTCTATGGCTTTTTATTGCTAGAAGCAGGAAGCGAGGATAAAGGATAAAAGCAGGATATCTGTCAGGAATTCATTAAGACAGGTCTACTGTATGACTGATCTTAGGGTCAATATAAGCAGAAAATCAAGTATGGGAGGCCAAGGGCCAGAATACACTTTCCTTAAGCCAATGTGCTTTGCTCCTACATGAATTTTGGCCCTGTAGACTATCTTGTAATCTTTAACGATGCATTTCAGGAGGATTTGGGCTTGTGGTCCCAAAAGTCCCTGATCTCTGCATAGCCATCTCACACATAACTCTGGCCAACACCCCCACAACTCATGTCTTATTAAAGCTGCTATAAAAAGTCTAATGAAGTCACAACACGGGGCCTAGGACAGCCAGAAAGGAGCCCCTAGGGGATAGGAGAATTCAAACATCAAAAGAATGACTGTGTTGAATGAAAAACAGAACATACGCACTAAGGAGTAAGTCTGTAACGGTAGCAAATAAAAACAAACAAAATATCTCACCACTCACCACTGGAGGTTGCCAGAGGACAAATCATTTCTCTGAAAAACTTTGAAAAAGGAAAAGAACCAAGTTCCTTCTGCTTTACTTGTATGATTTACGTATTTATGTACTTCCACAGTTGATGAGGGAAAGTTCTTTATAGGAAAATTACAGCTAACAGATGCAAATAGAATGGTAGAGTTAGAAACTCACTGTTTTGTGACTTTTGGTGAAACAATATTACGGGTAACACTCATGTATAAATAATAAAAACAGGGAAAAACATTGATATGGGAATTCTAATGGAGGGATCAGAGTAATAGAACCTGAGCCCTCTGATTTCCTGTTTATTAAAATTAGTCTTGTTGAGAAATGATTAACTTTGAATAAAATTCACTTTTTAAAAAAATTAACTCTTGAAAGTACACAATTCACTGGTTTTTCAGCAGTTATGAAATTGTACAACTTTCACCACTGTGTCAAAAGACAAAATTAAACAAATTTGTTGAAATATCTAAATCAATTTTTATTTTCAATTTTGCATTATTTTCATCTTACAATATAGAATGAGTATTCTGAGGAGCTGAGCAGAGGACACTAGTTTGAGAGAGAAAAAGACTGAAGAAAGTAGAATCTGATGAAAAGTGAATTTGTTGTTTTAGTTACTGGAAAGATTAAAGCAAAGACGAATTACTTACCATGTCAGCTAAAACTAGCCTCTTTGGATATTTTATTATTGTTTCTTTCTCCCCTGATTTCTTTGTGTTAAAAGTTTGGTTACCAGTTTGTGGAGCTGGTGAGCGAAAACAGAGCATTTGGTAGCTGGGGCTCAGGGGGAGGAATTTAGGTCACTGGACGGGTGCCCTTGCAGGGTAGTGGACCCCCGACTCCTTCTCACCTCTCCCATTGCTTCTCAGTCAACACTGGTAAAGACACTGAAAACACGACCTCAGCGGATGTGCCGTGTTGCCACAGGTCCGAAGCAGCAGGGCTAAGCAACACCGGACCTCTGATATTATGAACCAAAAATCTCTTTCTCCCTTTGAAGTTGCTCATCTCAGTTACTTTATAAAAACAACGGAAAGCCAGCTCATACATATTTAATTACCAAACTCAGAAAGTGAGACAAATAACTTTTTTTAAAAAAATTGTTGCTGTGTTGTTAACTGTGAACATACCTTCAAGTGGCCTTACTGTCTTCGTCTGCTACTAAAAAAAAGTCCCTCTGTCTACAGGGATGGTAGCTTTTCATCCTTGTGTTCACAGTAACTTTTTCAGTGTGATGTTTGATCTAAGACTGAGCTATCAGATTTAGATTTTTTTAAGTGAAGCAGAAGGAGAAAAGCTATCTTTTTGTTTCTTTCTGATTGTGAGAGTGTAAAGACGTGAGGCCCCCGCACAGCTCTGACTGGAGCCCCACGTTTGAGCAGGGCTTACTGGGGGAAATGCAGCTAACCTGAAAGGAGTAGAAAATGAGAGAGAAGGAGGGCGGAGGGAGGAAGGGGCGGGGAGCCCAGGAAGAACAAGAAGAAGAAGAAGACAGGAAACAGCGACAGATAACATAATGGGAAGGAAGCAAGAAGCAAGAGGAGGGAGAACTGTTGTTTGCCGCCAGAGGATTCTGTTCAAGCTTTCTCTCCTAAACAATTTTTGAGAGCATTAGTAAAATTCCTGGTATAGCAGATTTTTAAAAAGCAGCATTGTTTTGCACTAAATTGCAAATTGCTCATTAAATCTGTTCTATTATTTAATTTCTTATGTTTCTGTGTCTTGTTTTACAACTAAATTGTAGGTTCCATGTAAGCGGGGAATATGTATTTTATACTTCTTTGTTTTCAAGAGCCTATGATAAATTAAGCTCTGTGAAAAAGATACCTTTTGTAGATTAACAAGAATATGAAGTTGTATTATTAGATTATCATTATAATGACAGTATCTTCCAATGAAGGTAGACTTGTGTGAATTTATCACTTTAGAAGTGACATTTTAATGGAAAATTCTTTTCAGGAGTATTATTATTCTTACATTTAGTAGAAGTATGGTTAGTTAAATTGTTTTTTTTTTTTTGTTGTTGTTGTTTGTTTGTTTTTTTTTTGTACCAGGGATCGAACTCATGATCGTGCACTTGCAAGGCAGGCACCTATGCCACTGAGCTAAATCCTCAGCCCCGGTTAGTTAAATTCTACAAAAAAACTTTTTCTTGCAGCTTCATGGATGAAACGCTATTGCTCATTTAATTTAGGTTTTAGTGTTGAATATTTAAGGTATATTTTAGCTTAATTGATGGAAAGTAATATCAGTACAAGTTGAAATAGTTTAAAATAAGGAAGTCTTAAAGTTACAGTGAATACGCCAATTGTAATAACTGGCATTTAAACAAAGTTGGAATGAAGTCATTAGAGGTATTCAAAGCAATTAGCTAATGGTTCTTATAAGGTCTATATGGGTTGAATTTATTTGCTTTATTCCAAAGCTTTAAATATAAAACATTAATTGTTGTTCTAGTTTTAAATAAGTGAAACTTTTTATTTTTTTCTAAAATCCAAGTTGATGTTCTGAATTTAATGCTTGCTTACTGAATATGATGTAAGACTCACCTATAAAAATTTTTAAACAAAAATGAATATTTCCTAATGATAGCATCTAGGTCAGGCATATCCTATAAATTTCATTTTGTACTAATACTCATTTTAATTATTTTTTCATAAAAATATTACAATTAAATGAACATTTTGTCATTTAATAACAGTTATTTTCTAAAATTTACACTTAACATGAAATTCATTTTCCTGGAGTCATATTTTCTTCTTGTCATTCATGTAATTAATGAATATAATTTGATTTATGCAAGTGATAAGAAGATAAGTTGTGATGCTTTTTCTTGAATTTAAATAAATATTTACTGTAATACAAATAAAATTTCTGTTTGTGATGAAGTAACAGGAATAATATCTATCTTAAATAATCAGACAAAATGATTGAAACAATGGTCTTTAGACACTGAACAACAAGCTGGAAGGAGAGTGACTTCTGAGAAAACAGAGCAAAGGAGATGAATTTAGAGGAGAAAGACCGATTCCGGCTGAGTGTAGGGAAGAGAAGCCCAGACAGAAGCTGGGAGTCGGCTTTAGCTGAGGAGACAGAGTTCAGCGTTCATGGCGGGCAGAGCGCTGCAGAAGAGAACACTGTACAATGAGAGATTTTTGCCTTTTGGGTGTTTTTCAAGGAAATAAAAGACAAAGCAGTACATGGAACTTGCACAATGCCAGTAGTAGACTTTGTTACAAATAACTATAGTGAAAAAGACTCTGTTCTGAAGGCATAAGGTAGAGTCGAACCAATCCTAGGTCAGAGGTAGACACACACAATAGCATGTAGGTAAACTCTGGCCATTTTTGGCTTGAACCCATCTGCTAAGAATGGTTTTACTTGCTGTGAAACAATAAGACAGCTGTCCACAGTAGCTCTGCCAACCCAGCCCGGAGCGTCCGCGCACACTGCATGGCACTGTAAGGCACTTGCGTGGATTATCCTGAGTGGATAAACCTGCTAAGAACCCTAGAAAACAGTTGGGCAGCCTTGCCCCCTCCTGTACCCCAGAAGTGTCCAGATGGCCCTTCCCACCACCTTCTGCTCCAGGAAACACCAAGCGACTTTGGGAAGCACTTTAGCTGTGGGAAGCAGGTAGGCAAACATTCCTGGGCGGCTCAGACTGCAGCGACCCAAGGAAACAGATAAACACCCTTCTCTGAATGACTTGGCCTCCTCCAAATCCATGGAAAGCAACAAGACAACCCTGCCTATCCTCCTTTAGCAGTTCAATAGCCCACTCCTAGGATCTTGGACAACTCAGCCTTTGGGAAACAAATTTATAGCTCCATCCATTCACTCTCAAGCCCTGGAAGTGTCCAGGCATTCAAAACCAAAGCAAAGGAAATCATCACCACCAGACTGGCCTTTAAGGAAGGCTTAAGGGAGCACTCCACTGCAAGTGAAGGAATGGTCACCAATATAAGGAAAACATATAAAAGTACAAAACTCACTAGTAGAGCATCAATGCAAAAGAGAAGAGAATCAAACCTTTCAATACAGAAAGCTACAACAACGCAAGAGACTAAGAAAGGAGCAAAGATAAAACAACCAGAAAAAAACAGAATGTCTAGAGTATGTCTTTACTTACTAATCATAAGCTTGAATGTAAGTGAATTAAATTTCTTAATGAAAAGATGTAGATGGATGAAATGCATTATTAAAAAGGAGACCCCATGATATGTTGCCTAGAAGAAATTCACTTTACCATTGAAAACACATATAAGCTAAAAATGAAGCAATGGACTGACCACATGAATAGAAACAAAAAACAAACAGGAGTAGCTGTGAGCATATCAGATGAAACAGACTTTAAATCAAAAATTGTAAAAAGAGACAAAGAGCTAGCTAAATACTAAAGCAATCAATTCAGCAAGAGGAAATAGTTGTAAGTACATGTTTACCCAAGGTTGGTGTACCCGAATATATACAGCAGACAATATTAAGTGTGAAAGGAGAGATAGACTGTACTAAAAAATACTTGGCATTAAAATGCCCTATTTATATTAAGGGACAGATCACTCATCCACAAAAAAATCAGTGAAGGAACACTGGAGTTGAACTTTATTGAAGACCAAATTGATTTTATAGATATTTGCACATATTTTATTCAAACCCTGAATCTATATTGTCTTCTAACCAGGAAATGGAACATTTTCCAGGATAGATCAGATGCTGGACCACAAACAAATCTTAACAAGTTAAGGCATTGTGTGTATATTATCTAACCACAATGGAATGAAATAAGGAATCGATAAAAACATTAGAAATTGTACAAATTCATGGACATTAAACATTCTTTTGAAGAACATGAGGAAAATAAGATATTAAAATTTTTCTTGAAAGAAATGAAAATAAAAACAATACACCAAAACATACAAGACATAACAGAAACAATACTTAGAGGGAAATTTAGAATGATAAGGGCCTACATCAAAAAAAGGATAATATTTAAAATAACCTGATAGCTCAACTCAGATAACCAGGAAGGCAACAAGATAATGTCTTTAGCTCTTTGGGAAAAATACCTAGAAGGGGAATAGCTTGATCATAAGGAAAGACATCATACTACAGTGATACATGCACACCCATGTTTATAGTAGCACAACTCATAAAAGCTAAATCCTGGAACATCCTGTGTGCTCACCAACAATGTGGCATCTATGTGTGGTGGAATACTACTCAGCTACAAAAAAAGATAAATTTATGACATTTGCAGAGAAATGTATACACCTGGAAAATATAATATTGGGCGAAATAAGTCAGACACATAAACTTAAATTCCCTGTCATATCATTTCTCTCATTGGAGTAAGACAAAGTATAAAAAAATAGCATAATAAAGGAGAGAAAGAAACAAGGTGATAGAATTCTTGCAAATGGGAAGAGGTTGAGGAAACTGAGGATAAGGGGAAAGCAAATGTAAAATAAGGCATGTTGTATAGAGCAAACTAATACCTCAGTGAATGTCAACATTGTATGGCATAAATATGAACTAAGCACAAGAGAAAGCATGAGAATTGGAAAAGAGAATTTAGAGGGAACGAGGAAGGGGAAGGGAATTAAAGAACAGCTGTATGATGTAAACATATCTACCTCCCAAGGTGAATGTAAATGTCATGTACTGCAAACAGAAAATAAATACAAACAAAAGAAAAGCAACAAAATCAGACCTCAATTAGTGGAAGGAAACAAAAGATGAGGAGTGGAAATAAGCAAAATAGAGGCAAAAACAATAAGAAAGATCAATAAAATGAAGATTCATTTTTTGAACAAGGTAAACAATTGAACAAACTTCTGCTAGCATAACCAAGAAATAAGGAGAAAATTTAAATAAATAAAAAGAGAGCTGAAATGGTGGCATTGCAGTGGATACCACAAAACGACAAAGGACTAGTAGCACTGTTACAGATAACTACATACCAGTAATTTGGAAAACCTAGAGGAAGTGGCTAAGTCTGCAGACATAAAACCTACTGCCAGTTAATTTGGATTGTCAGTTTGAATATATTAAGAGACTTCTGGAGAGGTGATTGGATTGTGAGGGTGCCAGTTTCATCAGTGAGTTAACCCACTGATGAGTTCCTAACTGAACAAGCTATAAGGAGGTGGCCTAGTTGAAGAAAGTGGCCATAGCAGTGTGACCTTGGGTACCTATATTTGGTCCCAGGCTCTTATCCTGTTCTCTGCCTCCTCAATGCAGTGAGTTGAGGAGCTTTCCTAGCAATGATGTTACTACCTCAGAGTCTTTCAAATGTCAGTCAAAATAAACCTCTCTCCTTTTAAATTGTGGCTATCAGGTATTTTGTCCCAAATCTTCATACACAATGAAATGAAAGGCAGAGTATATCCCCACACTCATTACATGAGGCCCTATTTACCCTGATAACAAAACTGAACAGGAACACAACAAGATAAAATCCCCAAACTAAAGGTCAATATTTCTGATAGACATAAATGCAAATCTTCTCAACGAAACACTAACATATCAAATCCAGTAGCACGAGAAAAAGTGGGATATATCCTCAAGATGCAAATGTGTGCAAATTAATTAACATAATGCAGAATTCAACAGAATTAAGGACAATACCTATATGAAAATCTCAAAATGTAGAAAAGAAATTCAATAAAAGTCAACATCTCTTTCTGATACGTATCATAAAATATGACATATAGAAGAATGTAACTCAATGCAAAATGGCTAATTATGACAAGCCCACAATTTACATTATACTAAAAAGGGAGCATCTGAAATGATTTCCTCTAGGACTGGAAACAAGATAAGGATGTCAACTTTTATCATTCTTATGCAATAGTCTTAGAAATCCTACAAAAAATAGTGTAGAAAAGAAATAAAGATCATTCAAATAGGAAAAGATCAGTTCAACTCATTCTCATTGTAGACATGATTTATTACATAAAAAATATAATGATCACCAAGACATTGTTAGAAATAATAAGCAAATTCAGTATTAGTTGCAGAAAAAAAGAAATTGGCAAACAAAAAATCAGTAATTCTTTATACACTAATAATGAAAGCACTGCAAAAGTAGTCAAGAAAACAATTCCATTCATTATGGCTATCAAAAAAGAAAGGAAACAAAAAAAGAAAAGAATTAAGAAAAAACTATATAAGAATGTATTTAACCACTGAAGTGGATGACCAGTTAAAATCACACAAGACTGATTAAAGACATGGAAGAGGTCAGAAATTTATGGGGAAAATGTCATGATAATTGACTGGAAGAATTAACACTAAAATGTCAATCATTAATGTACAGAACCAGTGCAATTCCTGTAGAAATATGAATGATGTTATTCACAGAGTAGAAGAAAAAATCAGGAAATTGACTTGAAATCACAAAATACTTCATATAACCAAAACAATCCTGAGCACAAAGAATAAATCTGGATTCCAAAATATGCTACACGGTAACTAAAACAGTATGGTACTGGCACAACAACAGCAACAGCAACGCATACACACACAATGGAGCAGAACAGAAAATCCAGAAATAGAACAATGTATTTCGAAGAAGCTCATTTCTCCAAAGGCAGCAACCACATTGGAGAAAGTCTTCAATAAATGGTAGCAATAAAACCATGTATCTATTCCTAATCAATTAAGTTCTTTTGCTTGGTTGAGATAGCAACCTTGAGCTGGCAATGTGCAGTTCTGCTAACAGCCTTGACACTACCCGAGAACGACAGACAATGCTGGGCGCTCCTGACTGACAGCGCAGCTGCCAGTCGTTGCCCAGCCAGCCCACACTCTCTGACTGGCTTGTGCTTGCTGTTGCGAGTCAGCTGTACTGGGTGCTGGTCTCTGCCGCCCATCTTCACTGGCTGCGGGTCTCTGGATCTTCTCGGGCCGACCTGCCCTAGTGTTTATTGCCCCTTCTTTTGAGATGAGTGCTCCGTGAGAATTCTGAGTAGGTGTGCAGGACCTTCCAAGGCTGCACCATCTGAGAAATCAATCATGAGCAGATAGACATATGGCACCACTGGAGCAAGACTGCTACAGAGCCCGTCCTATAGCACTGAGGCATCAGTGCACCAGTGGGGCCCTCGACTGCCCCAAAGGTACGGGGCAGTGCTGTCTCAGTGGGGGCTGCAGAGCTGCGGTTAGTCCAGGTGAGTGGGAGCTGGAGGGCGGCTGCTGCTGCTAGGCATGATTCCCTGAGAGGATGGGCTGACAGGCGCTCCTTGCGTAACAGGTCCCGTCTCCAGGAAAAGTGGTGAGCCCGATGGGAATCTTCAGCAAGGCCAGCTGTACTCACAGTTTACTGGGGCTTGGGGGAGCTGGGGGGGATTGATAATAGCTGTAGTAAGGAGTATAACAACAGGTGAATGGATAAAGAAAAAACATATTAGTAATATGACTCAGCTGTAAGAATGAAATTCTGCTATTTGCAGCAATATGGCTCAAACTAGAGGACATTATATCTAATGAAATAAACCCAGTGCAGAAATACAAATAATACATGTTCTCACTCACATGTGGAGCTAAAATCTTGAGTGAGCTAGTGATAACTAGAGCATGAGAAGGGTATGAGGGAGGGAGGGCTGGAGAGAGGACAGTGCACAGGTGTAGAGGTACCATCGGACACCAGGAATCATTTAGGATGTTCTAAGGCACAGTAGGATATTCGTGATTGACAACAATTAATGGAATATCTTTAGTAGCTAGTAGAAAGGAGTTTGAATGTTCCTAACACAAAGAAATGTCTGAGGTAAAAGACATGCTGAATACTCTGATCTGATCATCACACATATTGAGATATCACTCCATTCTCCATAATGTGCACATTGTGTAAAGTAAAAATAAATTTATCATAAAGTACAATGTTTCTGCAATCTGTTTTAGGTCAATTCTATTTGTAGCAGTCAAGGAATTTAAGAAGATAAAGTCACTTTTCTCTCCCCTACTAAAAAACTGGTCTTTTAATTCTTAAACATTTTTCTAGTGCCTTTGGTACTACTAAATGAATTAATTAGCTAATTAATTGCATTATTTTACTGTGAAAGTGGTACTTGGGATAGTTATTATAAAAATATAACATGATTTCTGCTAGCTTACATGTTTTAGAATGATTTTATAGGATTGATAAATATATGTTAACATAAGGCAAAAATTAGAAATTTAAATGAAGAAATATTTTAATAGTATTAGCAAAATATGAAGTACTCAGGGTTAAATTTGATAAAAGTCTTTCAAGACCTGTATACTAAATATGATAAAACACTGAGAAAATTTAAAGACATAAGTAAATAGAGGAATTTATTAGGATTATATAGTGAAAGAGCTAATATTGCTATGAAGTTAATTCCTCCTAAATTGATCAATGCTACCTACATGCTAGTCAAAATTTCTGAAATAAATTTTACTAGAAATTGATAAGCTGATTTAAAATTTATGTGGAAAGGCAATAGATGTAGGCAGCCTGAAAATTTTGAGAAACAATACAGATTTTTTTACATTTATGATACTGTGATTTCTCTCTCTCTCTCTCTCTCTCTCTCTCTCTCTCTCTATATATATATATATATATATATATATATATATATATATATAAAACAACTAGGCATAGTATAATGATGCTTTGGACATTAAGCAATACAAAACACATGGTGGTTCTTTAAGATTCTATCACCTAGTGCTGTGGTATCAGTCTTAATTTGTGTTGGGTGCAATCAGTGATGTTTGCACACTAACAAAGTGGCCTAATTACGCATCTCATGGATATTCCCATTTTAGCTGATGCATACTTGCTACCTAGTCTTGTCCATTTCCTAATATAAAGCTCCTAAAACCTTTGGACTCTCTTGAATGCTAATGAGATGTCTGATGACTATAAGACCATTGATAGCTTCCAGATTGTGGCTGGTCACTGGAAGATCAAGACAACTGTCACCAGAAAGACTGAGTTTGGTTTGAAGATTGAGACGTTTAGCATCGCCCTTAAACCTCCAGGAGAGGGGAGAGGAGCTGATGGCTCATGGCCAGTGATTTCAAAAACCTCGTCTCTATGATGATGTTCCCTAAAGGCCCCCGAGGACAGGGTTTGGACAGTTTCCAGAGAGTTAGACATGTGCTAGTTCCTGGAGGGAGGTGTGCCTGGAGGGGACGCAGAGAGACAGCTGTGTCTCTCTACATACACTTTGCTCTATGCAGTGATAACATTTTGTGACCCAGACTCATGTTTTGCTGAGGTGACCACTGTAGGCACTTGGCTGATATGTCAAAAGAAAATTATTTGCCGAGAAAGAACATTCTGACCAGCTCTGGATGTAACCAGCTCTGTCTTATAGCAATGAGGTCCAAACTGGTTTGCGTCACACTAATGAGCTAGAGAAGTAAATTTATCCTCCATTCATAATTCTTAATAAATGACCTATGTGACCTGCTTAAATTTCCTTTCTTTCTCTTTAAAAGGATCTCTGTCCTAATGGGACATATTCTTCTTTGCACTAGAAATTGTGCTCCCAAAGTGTAATTCTAAAGTGTCATATAAATACTTTTTTGCCTTATAAAATACCTGTGCTTCTTTGGATGACACCTCTTTCTGTATTTTTTGTAATAGCCTTCATAATAAACCAGTAAATGTAAGTAAAGCATTACCTAAATTCTACGAACAGCTTTTCTGAATTAATCAAATGGAGGCAAGGGTCATGGAAAATCCAACTGATAGCTGGTTGATCAGAGGTGTAGACCGCAACCCGGGTTATGACTCACATTATACATTTGAGGTAGTACTGTGGGACTGAGCCTTAACCTGTGGGGTCTGACACTATGTGTAGGCAGATAGTGTCATGACTGAATTGAATTAGAAGCATCCAGCTTGTGTCCTCTAAGTCCCTTTTGAAGGGAAAGCAATTCTGCTGTAGAATTGCTTTGTGTAAGAAAATACCTCCACACATGTAGGATCACAGTAGTGTTCTGCATTGTTGAGTAAAAGGAAAAACACTTTGAATTTTTCTACTAGTGATACTGGATATATGTGTATATCTCTACATATATGTATATATATATATGTATAATGTTTACAACTTACTTAGAAGAGAATGATGGAAAAATGGGCAAAATACTTGAATAGATACCTCACCAAAAAAGATATGCAAATGGCCAATAAATACGTGACGAGATGCTTAGTATGATTAGTCATCAGAGAAATGCAAATTAAAACTATAATTAGATACCGCTATAGGCCACATCCACTTAGGGGATTCCAATATTCATGCCCTTAACCCCAGTATCACATCCTTAATTCACAGTCACACACTCTAATTCACTCACCATCAAAACTCCCCACCACACCTGCAAAACTCCCCACCTATGAGGCTTTGGGGAGACATCTAGATACAAGCCATGACATCCAAATATTATTTAATTTTACAATTAGAAGTTTGCATTTTTAAATCCGAACCCAACTAACTTCTCTCTTTTCCAATTATGAAATTAGTGAATTAAAAGTCCCAGGAAACCCGGCTATAGAAAGAAATCTGTTAGTCTGTTTTGTGCAAAGAGAATCAGAACTGGAAGCTTTAGTATTTCAGCTTTTCAGCCAAACAAAAGTTGAGGAGATAAAAGATGCATACAGACATTGGAAGGTAACCAACATCAGAAAGAAGCACAATAACTACTTTTGGCAAAAATTAAAAAGACGAATTAATTATGGCAGTAAGAAAAATAGCTAATACTTGTCTTTCCAGACTTGAAAAATTCTTTCACATACATTGTCCTCTTTAATGGACATCTGGAATAAGGTGAGTACTCAATAAAACTTTGTTAAATCAAAGAATTAGAATTTTTACCAGTGCCTAATGTTCCTTCCAGAGCAATGGAAAAGTACAAAAAAAAAAAGTCCCCTTCAGAAGCACAAATCAAACAAGTTTATACCCTGTTATAAAATATTTGCAGTCTATGCTGAGGGTTTTTCTTCTAGGGTATGCTATACGATATGAACAGTTATCAATGCCCTCTTGATGTTGTGCTGTAGAAATTGAGGCCTAGGAAAGTGGCACAAATGTTAATGCTCTGATTATTGCTATAGCTCTGAGCAGTGAGTTGTCCTTTGTCTCTGACCCAGGAGTCTCATTTGTTTTACCAGGATCCATTAGAGTGTGGGAGGCTAACATATTAATTTACAAGTAGGTTAAAATTACAGACCCTTCACAGCTTTTGATTCTCTGCATGTGTCTTTGTACTGCAATGCATAATCCCAGGAAAATCTAAAGAAGTAGCTAAATATAAGGGAAGCAAGAAAAATTTAACCAAATGTACAACTTCCCTATTCTGCAAAACAAAGCTATACTACAAGTTAAAACATCATCCTAGAGCAGAAAGGAATAAGATGGGTTAAAATACTCTAATTGATGGTGTTGTTGCAGGTCAAAACAATTTTAGGGACTGGGAGAAAATGTAGAAATTGGAAAACAATAGACTGCTAATTTGTGGCAAGTAGCTTTAATCTAAAAGTGAGGAAATTAATTCAGGAAGCTTCCACAAATGTAGTATGTTGGTGAGTTGTCCTTGGTTCTTCTAAATCTCTAGAAGAACCATGAAACATCACTAAAGTGGCAGTTTTTGAAAGAAACAAGATATGAGAGTGATTTTCTTTGTCTAATGTAGAACTTTGTACCAAATACAGGTAGTATTCATTTAAAATATATATATTTATAAAACTTAATTTAAGAATTAGTGAGTGAATTTTATTAAAGCAAGAAAATGTATTTTTTTAGATTAAAAATGGATTACATGGCAGGGATATTACCTTTTTAAAAGATTAGCTGAAGACACTATTCCTTTCAGAATTGCTATAGTTTGATTTTGTGGGGGTAAAGAAGTGATTACATTTGTTAAATGAAATTCTTCAGAAAAGGCTCTTTCATTCCAGGTAAGATAAGTAAATGCCCTCCAGTTGCTCTCAGATAAAAATATGAGGTTATCTTTACCAAGAATGCATGCATTGTGTTCTGTTTAGTAATGTCAATTACATGTATACATTTTACAAAAGAGAAGAATAAAATGGTTTGCTTAAAACATATTCAATCAGGATTATTAGTGACCTCTACTTGGGTTTAAGATTGAACAAGTTAAGAATTTGAAATGTTTTGTTAGGGAGACTTACTTTTAGTTGTGCTTTTGGGAAGTCAAAGAAAGGAGTATGTTTGGTTACGCTGAGAGCAAGTGTCAGGGGACTCTGATTCAAGGCAGAGAGAACCCACGATTGAACATCGTGGCCCAGTACTGAGGGAACTACAGTAGCAAATTGGTCTGGATGGTGCTGACAGCTTTGGCAGAAACTTCATGGACTGTTGGAGTGTCTGGGGAGGTTCCTGTAGCAATAATCTAGAAACAAACTCTTTAGATTAAATGTACTGGAGGTCCATTGTTAGGAGCAGAACCCTGGAAAAAGATGAGGTCTTTTTGCAATTATAGAACAGAGATCGGAATTATACTAGTAAAGTCCTTTTTTTGGTAATCTAAAAGTCGAAGATATCTTTAGGGTATGCATTTAAATTTATCTTACAAAGGGCAACTTTCACAGCTTTCCCTGGTCTGCATATCTTAGTGTGTTTTGTGTTGTTGTAGCAGAATACTGCAGGCCGAATAATCATAAACAGTAGACATTTCCCACTATTTTGGAGACTCCGCATCGAAGGAGTTCACATTGGGCAAGGGTTATAGCACCTTGTAGCATGTGGCAGAAAGTGCAAGGTGGCGCAAAAGGAGGAAAAGGGCTGAACGGATTTTTTTTCCAGGAAGCCATTTCTGTGACAATGATTTCTGTCATAAAAGCATAATCCTCTTGACCTAATCACCTCTTAAAGATTTTACTCGCCTGTCAACTCTTATAGGAGGGATTAAGTTTCTAAAACATGAATTTTGGGAGTCACATTCAAATCATAGTTTACTGTTCTTGGCTCCAAAAATTCATATCTTTTGCAAGATAAATTCATTCCATTCCAACAGGCCCAATGTCTTAAATCATTCCAGCAGCAACTCAAAAGTTCAATGTCCAGAGTCTCATCTGAATCATATATGATTGAGACTTTCAAAACAATTAACTGTTAAGATATTTCCTCTCTAGCTGCAGGATTTGGAAATTAACAAGTTCCTAGATTTTAAGCTATAATGATAAAAGAGGACTAGGCCAGGTGTTTCTATTTTAAAGGGGAGAAATAGGCAAGAAAAAAGGGGTGACAGTTCTGTAAATCCAAAAGTCAACAGAAAAAACATCAGTAAGTCTTAAAGCTAGAGCGTAAACTCCTCCGATTTTAGTAGTCCTGGGTGCACTGGACTGGACACACTGCTTCACGAGGCCTTGCACAGTCTGATGCTGATGGCCTTGCTGGGCTGATTGCACCTCGAGGTCTCACTGTTTGGAGTCTTTGGGTTTCCCCAGTGGCCTCACCTTCATAGCTCCACTAGACGTTGCTCTAGGGGGAAACTTTCTGTGGCAGCTCCAATTCTGTTCAACGTTTTCCTAGCAGGGCTATCTGTGGTGACTACACTACTGTCACATCTCTGCCTGGGCCTCCTTGGTTATGCTAGACATCCTTTGCAATCCTGGTGAGGCTGCCATGGCCCCACAATTCATGCATATAGTGTGTGCGTAGAGTCACCAGCACATGGAAACCATCAAGGTTCACATCTTGCAACTTTCAGAGCAAGGGAGTGGGCTACTGAGTTGTCCTTTGAGCCAACACTGCACTGGCTCTGGCTCTGGCTCAGTAAGTATTGAGGTTCCCCAGTTCCCTCTCTGGAAACTCGTCCTAAACTGCCTGTGTTGGCAAAGGCAGCCTCAACGATTTCTGCAATGACTCCAGGGTCTTTCCTCCACTATCTTGATAAATAGCGTCCAGTTGTCTTCTGTTTATATTAATCTCTTTAGTAAAGGTATCATTGCTTTGTCACACCTTTGCTTTGACCTCTTCAACAACCCTTTTCCCTCCATAGAGGGCCAGGCTGTGAATTTTCCTTAATTATGCTTCCTTTTTAATTGTGTATTTTAAAATAATTTGTTTTGCGAATTTTACTAAATGTGATTCAGTGTAGCCATATAGCACTTTCAATATTTTGCTTAGAATTTTTTCTACCAGAAATCTTAGTTCGCTGCTGTTAAGTCCTATCTTCTGTAAAGAACATTAGACATAGACTCAATTCAGCCATTATTTTGGCCACTTAATTACAAGGATGACTCTCACTCATTTCCTGCCTTTTTTCTCAATTCTGAGACTTTATCTGATTTGCCTTTACTATACACATTTCTACAAACATTCAGGTTGCAACTACTTAATCTCTAGTGCCAAAACTTCCCCACAGTGCTTTTATCTTTTAGGCGCCAATAAAATTACCTTTGGCACTATTCACAGCAATCTCGGGGTTTTTGTTGTTGTTTTGGTCTCCAGCTTTTCTGCATTCTTTCAGCCTCTACTTATTTATTACCAAGCTTCAAAGCTGCTTCTGCATTTTCAGGCACTTGTTAAAGCAGCAGCCCTACTTCTTGCTGCCAGGTTCTGTTTCAGTTCCTTTTGCGGTCACAGAATGGGCAATATGTAAACAGTGGACACTTATCTTCCATGGTTCGGGACACTGGAAAGTCTGACGACATCTACAGAGGTCTTCCTGCTGCCTCATCGCACGGTGCAGCTAGGAGGGAAAGGCAGAGCAAGAAGGTGGAGAGGAGGGTCTGAGCCCTCGTTAAAAGTGAGGAACCCATTCCCAAAATAACGAACCCGTACTTGTTACAGTGGCCTTGGCCCATCTATGAGGACAAAGCCCTCATAATTTAATACCAGAGGTCCCAATACTGTTGTATTAGGGGTTGTTTCCAACGCATAAAGTAACTATCCCAAAATAACGCCATGCCAGACAGGTGTAATTTGGGGGTGGCACACTTTTGTCTCCTACAGCCATGTACTGGGGTTGTGTGCCCTGAACCTCATCACGTGAAAATGATAGGTTAGCGTTAAGGAAAGTGAAGGTGAGAAACATAAAGACTGAGAACACTCTGGGTGAGAGATTAATTTTTGAGACATAAATTGCCATTCAGAGGGGTCTGATCAGAGGGGTCTTCTTCAGTGTAAAAAGAGGGAGACTCTTTTCTAACATGCTCATGTTATTTAGATTTATCCTTCAGGTTAGTTGGTTCTCTTTGGGCCCATGTTTGAATTTTATGTAGAACAGGGGGAAAAAGAACACTTTGCACTTAAACCTCTCTAAAATAAAAGAACTAAAGTGTTTATTCTTGAGCTCCTCCAGAGAGCCTAACACGAGGGGAGAGGTAGGTCTGCAGCCTGCACCCGCCCCTACCCCCTGCTGCTGGGGCTCACGCAGCTCCTACGGGGCCTGTGGAAGCTGAGGAGCCTCCTGGGAAGGCAGCCTCTAGACACACTTTGGGTAGGGCCTTGAATGCAGATGTAAAAGCGAGCGAAACTTAAGTAGTTACTCTCAGGGTAACTTAGAAATAGGAAAGAATCAGTCCATACATATATTTTATTTTGGATCTATCATCAATATTGTTGCAGCTGTTTTGCAGGTACATAGCATAAGAACAGGAAGGATCCCCGGGGAGAATTAAAATAAAGCTCGGGTCCTTTTTAGAGGGAAAAACCACAAACAAAAACCCCTCTGTGTGACTCTAAGCAGCAAGCAGTTTTGAAGCGGTTTCGCGCCGACAGCCTGTGCCTCTGTGGGCGCACTGTTCCTCCTAGTGCAGGTTGCCGTGCCTGTTTCCATCCCCCGTTAGCTTAGGAGATCGAACCCCTAGCAAGTCCAGTATCCAATCAGTCAAATGCTGACACTCAGGGAGGCAGAGATGGGACCCCTACTCCATAAAAGCGGACTGCAGCCCTAGGTTCATCGGGGACCCCCGCCTCGCCCTGAGTGGCTTTGTACTGCTTTCTCTTGTAACTGCTGTAATAAAGTATTTTTGCTTTGCACTGGTTTTCTCTGACTCTTCTCCCTCTTTTTACACTGAAGAAGGAAAGACAAGCCCATTGAGGGTGAGTCTGGGGACCCCAGACTCAACAGACCTAACAATAGGACTAATTACATGTGAATGAAGTCATCGCTTTGAATGAATTCAAATACCCAAAATAGTTTTCATTTTAATTGGCATCTTACCAGTTATTTAAAATAGTTAAGTATTAATGTATAATAGTAATGGGTACATATTAGAAAATATTAATTAGTTTTATAGAGGGGAAGTATAAATCTATCAGGCCTTAGAAGAATGAGTGTCGTAAAAAAACTATTTTTAGTGTTTAAATTGAATTGCTGATAAATTGCAATATTTCAAAGGTCCCTGGTGGGAAATTTGCCTGTATTCTGGAACTCTATTTTATTGAAAAAATACCCTCAATGTTATAAAACTTGAATATTTTCAGGAAGCAAAAAGCATTTTCAAATATAAGTTGTTCAAGGAACATTAGGTCTTTTATTGCTTGAATCAGTGGAAAAAAGCTAAATAGTTTTAAAGAAGGTTTGAATCAACCAAAAAGATAATCTTTCTTTTCTTCTGGCGGTCAACTTGAATGATGAACAAGTAGAGTGAAATATCTAGTTATTAAATTTTGACTTTATTTACACATGAAATTACAAAATAGAAAGATACTCTCCACTATTTAAATTTTCAGCTATAATGCTTATAATTTTCCCTGAGCTCAAAACAAATGAATATTTTTGCAATAAGATTTTCAATAAGAGGGAGGATGTAACAAAACTGCATAGCAATTAAAATCTTATAAAGAGTAAGATTAATTCCAAATAGTTGGTAACTTTCAGAACTCTGTGGTACCAATGGAACTTTAATTTTTAAATAGGTAAGTTTGAGGAAAAATTGTGTTGTTAAAAATAAAAAGCTAGGAAAAGACTTTCTGTTGTTCACGGAGTAAGGAAAGTCTCTCCTGTAACTCCTTTCTCCTTTGTCAGGGTCGAGCGTGCAGAACTGTTACATGAGATACACATCTGGGGACAAAAGGTCGGGGGCGATAAAGCCACCTAAAGCAGAGAGGTTTTCTGGACAGAAGCCCAACAGAACCCATTTACTTGGAAAGAAAGAGCTGACAGGCTCCTTCAGTTCAGGGTCAGGAATATAATCTGCTCAGTGATGTAGCTGTTTTATAAAAGCAGCTTTATTCTAGGCCTTCATTGTTTTCTCACTAATAAATTATGTTGAGTATCAATGCTACCCAGAAGAGGAACACAATATATTTTATGAAGTCATTTGAAAATTACATATATATATATATATATTTCTGCTATCCATAATTTGCATTTCACCTTGACACATTTTCTTTTCTCATATTTAATACTTATAGGGCTTGGCGTATGCCTTAGTGGCCTAACCTGCATGAAGTCTTGGGTTTGACACCTAAAACTGCTCTTACCACTCCCTCCGAAAGAAAATTTAATCCATGCAAGGACTTCTTCAGATGACCATTGATTGTGACATTAAAGAAAGCCACCATTGTGACAGTACTTAGTACAAAACTGCCAATCTTAAGGTTACAATTCTCAGTCATGGGGATCACAGTTCGTTGCAAAATAAGGGGTGCTAGAGGCATACTTGAGGGTTGGATTTTATCTCTGAGTTACTGGTGGACATTCTACTCCAGGGATGGTGAATCAGGTCTTCTTTGAGACCTGGAGTGACTGGAAAATCCCTAAAACCTAACCCAAGTCCTTACTAAAATCACGTTCCTCACTGCAACCACCCCTCATCAAACCAAGCATATAAGAGTGCTTGCGTATCTTTATGTCTCCATCAGACTGAATCTTGTAACATGGTTTCTTTAGTAAGGCTTCCTTTAATTTTTAAAAAGTGTATTTTGTTTTTAAATTTTGTGCTGTGTTGGGTATAAACAGTGTCTTTTTCCTCTGATACCTGTCCCATCTACCGTTCTCCTGACGTAGATGGCATGATTTTCCTGTTACACTTGCCACGTACTTTTGTTATAACATTGTGTATCTTGCATTGACACATGAGATTTAGAAAGAAATGATGGTGCTGATTCCAATTTGGGGACATTGCTTCTCACACCCTCTTGCACACCTCTGTTGGCTCTAAGTGGAGGATACATTGGCTACTGCTGGTCTTGGTAAGAGAGACACATAAAACACAAATCTGGACTACTAGAAATAGTAATACCAGCCAATGTGTAAACTCTTGAGTAAGAAATAAATATTTTCTTTGTAGACCATGGAGATACTTAAAGATGTTTGTTATATAACAGGGTTTGATTGTATAACAGGGCTTGTTATATAGCAGGGTTTGATTAACATGTTTTCAACATTTTATTTTTCAAAATCTGAAATCTACAGAAAGATGAAAGAAGAAAATAATGAATACCTATATGCCCCTTGCTTAAATTCAGTAGTTGCTAATATTGTGCACTCTTTGTTTTATTTCCCTTTCTGTCAGTTTTGGGGGTCACTGAAAATAACTTGTGAGCATCATGATATTTAGCTCATAAATAGTTTAACTGCCTTAGTCAGTTTAGACTGATATTGCAAAAAACCCTCACGGAGTGGATGACTTAAACAACCAAAATTGGTTGCTCACAGTTTGGGAGGCTAAGAAATATAAAATCAGTGTTTCAAGCTGTTTGGTTTCTGGTAAGAGCCATTTTTGTCTTTTAGGGAAGAGAGAGTAGAGAGAAGAGAGAAAGAAAGACACAGAGAGAGAAATAGAGAGAAAGAAACACACACAGAGAGAAGGAGAAACAGAGAGAGAGAAGGAGAAGAAGAAGGAGGAGGAGGAGGTTGGAAGAGGAGGAAGAAGAAGAAAAGGAAGAAGAGAAAGAAGGGGAAAAAGCAGGGAAGAAGAAGAGGTAGCAAGAAGAAAAAGAGGAAGGAGAAGGAGAGGAGAATGAAAGAGAGAGAGAGAGGGTAGGAGAGAGAGTCTCTTATGTCTCTTTTTATAAGGCTCTTGCCTCTATTCCTAAGGACTCCTCGCTATGACCATCTCCACCCTAATATAATTTCTTTGGAGTTTAGAGTTTCAAGATATAAATTCTTGAAACATTTAGTCAATGGAAAGAACAGTATTTCATTCAACTAAATTTGAAGATGCTTATAAATGACAAAAATCCTTTTACTTTTGTCTTAAAAGAAATGTGTAAAAATGATTCAAACAAAGCAATCTAATACTTTGGCAAAGTAGATAATAGTGTAGGGAGAAGGCACATAACATAGCAACTGGAGCCAGGCCATAGTGAATTGAAACTGTCCAACAACTTCTTGGAAAACATTACTTTCAATTTTATTAAATATAAGCAAAGATAATGATTTATAGGTGCAGCTGCATATATTTTATCAGCATTACTGAGGGCTCAGGCAATGAAGTATTTTAAACTATCTAAGTTTAGTGGTACATAAATCCATCCAGCGCTGGCATGCCAGGGAGTGTGAAGAGTTATAGATTGGCATGAATTCCTAATGTGACTCAGCATAGTGTGTGGTGTCTGCTGAACACTTCCAAATGAATTGATGAGGATTTCTGTGGTGTACAGTCTTTTAAACTTTACACTCAAGGTTGTTTCTTGTACTTTAGCAACAGTCTTGAGTAACTACCCAGGAGGAAGGAAAGATAAGAGTCATAGACACACGTGCATTCAAGGAGGAAAATAGTATAAAGCAGCTTGGCAGGTGGGCTTTGGCACCACACAGAGCTACCTTTGAATGCTGGATTTTTCCTTTCTGGGCCACTTAGCAAATTTTTTAACTCCTCCATATTTGGTCTTCTCGTCTATTAAGGGGGGATAATAGTGTTTGTTTTACAAGGTTCATTAATTATTACATTATTAATTAAATATCACTATCAGTGTATTTAAATTTGTAGCTCCTGTACAATCTTTCTGGTCAATGGTAGACATAGGCCTTTGTTCAATTGTCTTCTCTTTCTCTTCCCTTCTCTAAGCACAAAAGCTATTGAGACTGACTTGTTAATAACTAGAGCAGGAAAAACAGTGTTAGAGAAACAGTCAGTTATACTCTAGTACCAGCAGTGTGCATTAGAGTCAGAATTCTTCAGGAACAGGTCCTAACTGAAACAGAGGTGAATGAATGGGAGGAGAATCACAGGATTTTGAGAATAAAAGAGGACTCCTCTGATGTGTAACACACTTGGGCTCTTCATGTCTATAGATCCTTACGTGGCTTTTTTTTTGAGACAGGGTCTTGCTCTCTAGCCCAGGCTGGTCTTGAACCCACAGTGTGGATCTTCAGGTACCTTGACAGATGTGTCTGGATGCCAGGTTTAATTGCTAGTCAGCTCTGATTCTATGCTATGAAAGTCATAGTTCAACAAGAAGCATGTATAAAGCTCCAAATGAAAAGTGTACATGGGAATAATTGGCAATAGACATTCTAGTATATTTCTAGATCTAGAAGTCACCTGAGAATCACCTCAAACATTAGTTCTATAAATGTATGTGAGAGCCACCTAAGGTGCTGAAACAAAGCAGCCTCTGACTCTTGCATCCACGGATTGGGGTTCAGATTCTGAAGTGGGCCCCAAAAGACTGCTTTTCACTTTATTAAGACTTTGTTTCTTATTTGTAATAAGCACTTCTAGGATTCTGATATAGGCGGTCTACTTTCAGCCCACAGGGGAGCCTAGATCTAGAAGCTCTCATTTGGTAGCTCCCCTTCCTGGAGCTGCTCTAGGGAAACTACTTTGTGAGCACAGTTAAGAATCTGGAAGGACAGTTACTGAAACATTGTGCAGAGGTCAAACAATTGGAAAGAGTCTAAATGACCTTCAAGTGATGGCAGCGATAGGATGAAGGAATAAAACACAGCCTAGGCACACATGTTTAGTTAAAGGGGAACTGGGATGACCAAGTGAAGGAGTAAGACCACGAGGCACAGTGTCTCTGGCCTTTATTAGGTGAGAGCTTGACTGGGGGATGGGCTGATGGGCTGCAGGACGTGATGGGTGAACTGCTGACGCAGCCAAGTTTCAAGATTCGAAGAACGATTTTTGGAAAACTACACAGGGACAGGCCATGGATACTAGCAGCCTGGTTTCCTGCTAATGGTGACTTCTGAGCTAGCAGGAACTTTGGCAAGTTGAAGTCCTCAACTGTAGTGTTTCTCTTGCTCTGAGGCACTGGGACTTCACAGCCCATTGGCTGGTTTTGGTCCTGGTCTTTGGTCTGGGAATTACTCTTGTCTCCACACCAGCTGTAGGCCTTATCACAAGTCACTTACGCCCATGACGGACTCTCAATTTTTTTTATACCAATCTATTAGTATCACTTATTGCCTGCTGTGCCTCACATCAGGCTGGTCCTCAGCAAATGGAAAGCTATGCAACAGTTAAAGAGATGAAAGGAGATCTACATGTTCTGATGTGGAAAATCTTCCAAGCCATAAGGTTTACTGAAAGCAAATTATGGAGCGAGATGCACAATATGAACTATTTGTTGAATATAAAAGAACAATACTACCTGTTTTTTATTGGGATATATATATACACACACATATATATATGACTTTTACTTTTTATATATATATATATATAAATAAATAAAGGACTTTTATTGGGAGATATATATCTATATATATATACCTGTAAGCAGTATTCACATTTGATAACAGTCCTCACCTCAGGATGATGGGAACAGGAGGCAGCAATGGGAGCTTGTTCCCTGTGATGTCTTGTTGTTTGCAGAAAAATATGTATTACTTATGTAGTTAAAAATCTATGGAAAAAGGCCCATTCAGTTGAGGCTGGGTAGGGGTACTGTAGGCAGTAGCTTGATTAAAACTGAACTCTTCTGTGACCAGTAGTAAGAAGGTCCCTGAAAAAAACAAAATGAAGAGAAGAAAGAGAGCTTCCAGAATGCCCAGTAATTTAAAATGAGAATTTTCCCAAATGGGCAACTGCCAACACGACCATGGTGTTATCTCCAAGTGGACAAGCTACCAGGAATTCCGGTGACAATGGAGACCTGCTTTGTAAATTTCATGAACAATCACTCATTCAATCATTTGAACTTCTAGAATCAGTACATTCCCTTGATGGGAAGAATTAGAAAGTGCTTGGTGAGTGTGGAATCAGAGAAGATTTGTATTAATTAAGTGTTTCATGATTACACTAATCAGCTGTATCCAGCTGATAATGGGGAGCAACTTACAAATGGGGCTGGAGTAGTTAGTTCTCACTGGTTCAGCTGCCTTGGCATTGTCTGAATGGATAATCATAACCTGTTTGTGCCTTATGCTTTCTGTTTTTTAAAAAAATATTTTGGTGCCTTATAAGCCTTCCTCTTTAGATTGTGTATTAGGTGTGCTAATATATTCTATCCTATCACAATTTTGCTGGTCAGGGATTTAATCTGTTTATTTGCTTACTTGTTTCTTGTCAGTTTCTGCTGTAAGCCATTTTGTGTTCCCAATGCTTATTGCCATCCCAGTGTCTCCAAATTGAGACTCTTTCTTCCTCCTCTGAGTTTTTTTTTTTACCTGCATGGCAGCTTTTCTCATTCAGACTGCAGGCCTCTAGAGGGAAGCTTGTAGAAGAGCCTTCCCTGGGCTCCCAATCTAAGAAAGACAGTCGTTCTGTTTCACGTCACTTTAGTTTGTGCATACAGCTTATTAGTTTCTCTGTGTCTGATATTTACTGTTTAAATATTTATGCTTCAATTTTGGGTTGTGTTTCCCTTTAGGATATAGTCTGTGAAATATGGACCTGGTGAGTTTTTCTCCTGCTTTATGCCCAGCACCCAGAGCACTGCTGGCAATTGCCAGATTCTCTTGCATGTTATTGAATAAATAAATGAAGAGGCTAATAGTATTTTTAAAATTGTAAGTCCTTGGGAATATCTCACTGTAGCTCCAAATAATGACAAGGACATTTCCTTGAAATCAATCAGCAAGAGTTGCCCAGTTTTCAGTGAGTTGCAGGCTTATCTAAGGCGGTGGAGGTTTGTAATCAGAACTGTCACCTGCATGGCAGCTTTCCTAGTGTGAGGCCTCAGCAATGGAAATACCTTTGAATACTCTAATGCCACCCAAATAACAAAGGACAGTGAGCACTATGGTTTTCAAGATTTTAAAGTAGTAAGATGGAAAGACAATCCTGTAAACCAAGAATGGTGGACAAAATCAGGCTGAGGAAGAGGTTAGACTTCAATAGCCCCAAGACATTTGCATTTCATCAGATTTCAGAGTCTTTCTTTAGAGTGAAGTTACCACTCCCATTATCACAGGGCACTCACCTCTTATTGGATAAGGACAAATGTTCAAACAAATGAAGCAGGCCCCTGCCTACTGATAAATGAGATTGAATTTTTTCAGTGTGCTATCCGGAAGGATTGATGATAAGGAAACACCCATAAGGTAGGAGATGATGGCAAACATTGATTTAGTTTATCTTCTATCACGCTTTTTGCAATAAGATTCCAGTCTTCAAAAGTTGCTGTTCATATAATGTGCCTCATGGAGATAAGAATATGAATAGAGATGGCAAAAGTCTGAAATTGATAAAATGCAATTTTTTTCTCCTATATTAAACCCATTTTTGGATTGATTTTTAAAATGTAGAAATCTGTGGCATGAAATATAGAATCATTCTTCATTTAAAAACTACTAAATTTGTGAATATCGGTGTGATTAGTAGGAAAAACAAATTTTAAACAAGAAATTGTAAAATATTAGCATTACTGGGGTAGAACTAAATAGTTTTTGCAACATCCAGTAATTAATCACCTTTTAGAGATGATGTGTGATGAAGCTTCTAAAAAATCTATTTTTATTTAGATTATAATAGATCATCATTCAGATGATGTATTAAAATGTGTCTTCTACCATAACAATTACCTGGTAAAGGGAAAAGATATTGTTCTTTTAAAAATATGTTATGCCTGTGGTATTTCACAGAGCAATTGTGAATAATAATGAAAATTTAATATGTATTTAGTTTCTTATGATAGAACCAGTGGAACATTATATTTGCTGATCTATTGATCATATTATTTTTACTCTTTCTTGTAAAGAGTTTATAATTCATGAATAAAACTAACTGCAGCATTAAACCTCACTTTAGGGTTTTTAGAACAGAGATTAATTTTTTATATATTATATCCTTTTTACCATTTTTCAGAGATAATCATTTTGGGCATCTATTTGGGTACTAAATACTATTTGTATTTTGAAATTCCATAAAGAAACTGTCATTCATTTTCTAATTTGCAGAAGTCAGTTTTTCTAATAATACATCTGCATTGAAAAAAGTGCCATGCTTCTGTGAGAATGAATTCAAGCAAATAATTAATGGAAGAAATCTCATGTAAAGATTTTTCTAAGAAACAATTTTCTTTCTGAAAATCACATTTTATCCACTCTTCTTTCTTCCTCAAGATTGTTGGCAGAAATCTGAAACAAAAATTAATAAGTATGTTTGTGAACCTTTAAAGAATAATTAACTAGAAAAATACGAGGTATTATTTAGTTAAGCTAACGGAAGGAAAGAAGATATTTAACTCAAATGTGACAACTTATCCCATTTTTTTTCCTGTTGAATAAAAACTAGGCATTTAGTTATTCATTCCAATTTCAGGGATTTATGAGATATTAGACAAGGGTCTATGTTAGAAAAGAAACTTTGTTTTCATTTACCTACTGTCATAATATGACCTTTACTGTAATTTAGTCTCACTGGGTAGCTTATGAGATTTGAAATCTAAGTCTTTGCATAACCTCCTTCCAGGTGCTTTAATTGACATTCTGCTATAATGAACCCCGCAGACCATTACCTGGCTAATTGCTTGAGTTACAGTGCTTATACAGTGCCATTCTTTGTCCTTGGTCTTTGGGGGTATTAAATAGCAGGGCTGTCCTGAAAGAGGAAGTGACTGCTGTTTTTCATGTGATGCATTAGCCTCTTGGTAGCTTTTTCAGGGGCAGACTCCCTCTGTTCTTCTCTGGGCTGAGCCAAACCTGATACTTCTTAGATGTGTGTTATTCTCGGATTCTCAGTGTGTTCTAGGAGAGACCTTGACCTCTAAAGGACATACCAGCCACTGTCACAGACGGAGATTTCCAGGGGCTTACTCTAAAGTCCTGGACCAGGTAACAAAATGAAGACAGAACAATATTTAATTCTCTAGCACTGACTGTGACTAATCAGGATTTGTTGGAAAAAGAATTTTAATACTTTAGGGTTTGAAAAAAGTGTAGGCCTGGCTCATGTAGACCCAAATCTTTTTTAATGTAAAAATGCTGAGCCCTAGTCAGCGAGGACCGATTCCAGTTTTAAGCACCAATTTGTTTTTATGAATCAAGACCCACGATGAAGTTTTTGAGACTGATGCCAGAGTTAGAGCAAAGGCAGGCAAGTGCTAGCTAGGTTAAGTATACCAGGTCAACCCAGAGAACTGCTCCGTGGCCCACATCATCCATGTTTTATTCCTGTTTTGCATGATGATATGTAAACGGATTTATGAATAGTAGGAAGTAAATCCCTAAACAGCTTTGGAGAGCTGGGATCAGGGTCAGTACCATCTCGGCTGCCCATCAGTCGAGGCTGATTGTTTTTGGTAACTTGATCACAGAGTTTGTACAGGGCCTGTTCTTACCTTGGCCCATGATGCTAAATCACTGTGCAATTAATTCACATTCCAATGGGCAAGACATGAACTGATGTGTTTTGGGATTAAATCCTCCAACATCTGATTTTTCTGGTATTTATTTAATATTTTTAAGCACTGGAGTTGGTTTTAGGTTTGCCTAGGTTTAAAACACAAAATGGGAGATCTCACTGCAGAAATGAAAGTAGGTGCCAGGGTTTAACTCAGCAGAGTAAGTGCCTGCTTGGCAAGCGCAAGGTCATGAGTTCAATCCTCAGTATGGAAAAATAGTTAAAAAGAAGTGTGGTGATTGGAAATATTTTTATACACATAACACTTATTTCATCTATATCTTTGATATTATACTTCACATTTGAATTTGTTATATGTGGACATGGAAGTAAGCTGATAAGATAAATCAACACAGATCTTTCAACACCAAGAAGCTAGCCTAACAGTGTACAATAAGCTGCTGCTGTTGAGAATTCTATGTACCATGTTACGTAAAACTATCTTTTGTTTCAGAGACAAACCCCTTTTACTTACATCTCACCAATCTGCTAGGTTGCGTACCCTGAAACTTCCTAACCTCTCTGTTGGGGCAGCCCGGGCTCACTTTGATGGCCTGGGAAGAGTCAGAGTGCGCTCACTGACTCCTTTTCCATACCCATTCCCTGTGGAGGGGCTCCCTCCCCGCTCTGGCAGGCACAGCAGGCACTCTGCTTGGTCTCCAAGAAAGGGCGGTTTCCATAGGTCAGGTTGTACTGATTTTAACAAGTGCTTACTTACATAACTCATGTTAAGAAGTGGAGAAGTCTTAGTGTAATCTCTATGTTAAAGAAAGTTTCCAGCATGGATCCTGGTTTGACTTAATCATGGATTTTTATTAACATGCCAAGGCTTAGTGAAAATATATTAAAAACTGATATATTTTAAAATTGTGGTTTTTAATAACAACTTTGATAGAATTTTAATTGCTACCAGGGCCAGCTAATAAACACAGAAGAAAGAAAAATCAACATGTTTGAATTCCATTCCATTCTTTCTTTTCCTTTTCTTTTTAATTGGCGGACTTTATTTCTCAGAGCAGTTTTAAGTCTATGAGAAAATTAATAGGAAGAGAAGAATCCCCATATGCCTGCTTTCCTCACCCCCCACAATTCCCTGCTCCATTTTCCCCCTCGGTGGGATATATCTGCCTGAAGAATTTCCTTTTGGCTCATTGTGTAGCTGCACACCCCCAGATTCACACTGTCTCCTTTCCCCACCTCCTTTCATTCCCTTAATCTCTAAAAAAAGAAAAGCAGTACAGTAGACATTCTCAGAATCACTATGAGGCAAATAAAAAAGACAAAACCAGGTAATAATTTCGTTGTTGCCTTTGACAAATTCCATTCTTACAGGTTTTAATTTTAGGCTCTGGAGATGTGGAGCCAGGGCTTATTTTTGTGCCTAAAGTTAGTCTACATTTTTATCTGACTACTCATCCATGTGGGTGACTTCATCTTTTCATCAGGCAGTCACCTGAATTATTACTTTGTGCTACCCTAGCTTGATTGCTCTCCTAAGTGCAGTTCCTCTCCATCCCTAGCACTGTACCACAGGGCCTCAGTGCCATTAGTAATGTCCCCGTCTTGACTTAGTGCTGCAGTGCAAGGCAGTGTGGGAAGACAGAGGAGGAGCTGAAGAAGGGGAGGAATGCTCCAAAGGAGGAAAGAGTACCCACTTCAGCAGCTGGGCTCTTTAGGATGCTCTACTCTGAACCAAAGCCAGTCCTTTTCCATCTGACAAAAGAAATGCTGAGACTATGCTTTTATTTTACTGCACACTTGTCAAATACAAAAACCATTTAAGTTGCTAGAAGGTAATATTATCTTCAATATGTTTAATAATATTATAATAGATTCACTTATTTTGACATTAAAAGAAATAACTTCCCACCGGACTATAGAAATTATGATGCTTTTGCTGCATCTATTGACATAAAGGGATGTGAGAAGTCCGTCAGAGCTGATTACAGTCACTCTGGAATGCTTCTAAAAATCAAATGGGCACTAGACATTGGTAGTTACAGCGTTCCTCCCCCTTCCTTTTAAGGCAGCACATATTTGTGAGTGAACCAAGGCCTGAGCTCTGGAAGGCCTGACTACCAGAGCTTAGTAGAACTAAGGGAGGAGGAGTCGGTTTCCTGGAAAATATCTCTTGTGGCTGCAAAGCTCGGAGAAGATGGAGAGGACAACAGCAAGGACCTTAAAAAGGAGAAGAGAGTCCTTTGATGGTTTAACTCTTAAGAGGAAGGAGACAGAAGTAGTGGTAGGAATCTCCCTCTCTAGCTTCCTTCTCCTGACACCCTGTACAACACGCTCTGTGTTCTCCCTCTTGCAGGGTGAATAGGCCTGAAATGGATGTGATGTTAATGATGTTAATGGTCCCTCTTGGCTGCTGTTCTTAGCTCTCAATATTATTCTTGATTACTTATTTCAACAGAAAATGCACAGGGGGCTGCCAACATCCTAAGAATGAGCCTGAAGTCCTTCTGACTTCTTGACTATGGTTCAGGCCTCTTATTATAGTTCCCCTTTCCCTCCATGTCTCAGTGCAGATAAAGCATTTCAGCACAACCAACTTCATCACACTTAAGTTGTTTGATCAGAAGTTGAAGCTAACATCTCACTGAACTCCTAACATGCATGCAAAGAAGCTAAATATTCATTACTTTGATCTTAGAGGGGTAATTTAACTAGCAACATTTCTATGCACACGTTTCTACATCTAGATTGTCAAGAAGCCCCTTACTTACTTGAGTCACTGGGGAAGTCTCATTAGGTTAGCTTCTTATGTGCTTTCACTGGTATGAACAAAATTCCAATAAAGAAGAAATGAAGGTTGGCGTTGTGGTGCAACCTGCAATCCTACCTCTTCAGGAACCTAAACCAGGAAGATTGTGAGTTCTATGTCAGTTTGGGAAACATAGCCAGGCCCTATCTCTAGTAATATTTTGTTATCATAAAAAGAAACAATGTTCTTGTATCATTAATCAGGTTCCTACCCAGACTTGCTCCAATGCCTTTGAAAAAGGGCGTTGTATTTTCCTCAATTCCAAATTCTTGTGCAGCTTTACCATAATTTTAAAGTGTTGACAATACTGTCTTTTAACATCTATATTGAAACTGAGAAGCAAGAATCCACAGTGCAAAAACAAATATGAGAACAATTCAAACCTCAGGGACACTGAACATCTTCCTTGGACTGGTTGGCTCAGTTCTTTCTTTTTAATATACCTCTGCCCTCTTGTTGGGTGTGCTGTGTTCCTTCTACAGCTTTGCATGCTACCAATGTGTACTATGGTCAGAGCCGCTTTCCTCACCTTTCTCATTAATTTCCCAGTTGTTTTCTGTAAGAGGCCCCCATCTTTTACAGAATGTCTGATTTGAACTCTTCGAAGGATCCCACTCTAGTTTACTTTGGTAGTTTCTCTGGGTCTTCATTAATCTCCAGGTAGCATGACACAATAGGAAGTGCTTGGCTGTATTCAGAGTTAAATGGACCTGCATTTCAGTCCCAGCTCCACTCCTTACAAACACTGTTATCTTGGGTAGGTTACTTGAGCTGTCTGTTCCTCCATTCTATAACTAGTTATGCGAGCATAGTAATCTTTTATTTTGCATGAGTCTTGTCTGTCATAATTAACATAATAATTACACAGGGCCGAGGGCAACACTTATTAGATTCTTAGTGCTGGATCCTGTATCAGTCACTTTTCTATCACTAGGAAAACATGACCCAAATCTGAAACTACAAGAGAGAAAGTTTATTTTGGCTGATGGTTTTAGAAGTTTCAGTCCGTAGCTGGCTGGTTTCAAGGCAGAAATGTCACAGTGAGAAGGCAAAGTAGAGAAAATCTGCTCACCGCATGATGGTCATGACCATCAGGAGGCAGAGAAAGGAGGGTCCCAGGACAATAATACTTTACTTTTGCAGGTCATGCACCCAAAGATCCCACCACTCTCCACCATGATTAATCCACTGGTGACACCTTCTAAAAGTCCCATCTCTAGACATGTGACATTATGGGGGTGCATTTTAAACCCAAACTAGGTCATTGTCCTTCCCTCCAGCTATTGCTTGCTTGCCTCTGCAGGACTCGCTTGCCAAGATCCTATCACAACATGCTTGCAGGGTAAATTACTTTGTACTGTATGTAGGGAAGAATAACACTACACATTCTCAGAAAGAAAAAAGTACTTCCCTATGAGTTTGCCTTTTAAAAGTGATATAGCAAATATCCTAGAACACTAACAATCAGCATCCCACAAATCCTAATGTTTCTTATTGTAAAGTAAGGAGAGAATTAGCACCTCCTAATATTTCACTTTGGTCTTTCTGCTTGATCTCTGATTTCTTTATAGCCTAAAGATGCCAGTGTGGCTATATTTGAATGATTATTGCAAAAAGGATCTTTAGGAATGGGATTGTTTTTACTTGTCTTTTTATTCTAGAACTCAGCACAAGACATTTTAGATGCTCAAATAAATGTTTATTGAACACATAATTATTGAATGTAATTTTATCAACTAATTAAAGTTCAATTATTTTATGTTCAAATAATATTCTGTTGTCTAGTTTGTGCTAGAGCTGTGTTTCGCTGCCTTTTGCATAGTGACCAGATTTTGGCTGTTCATTTTAGCGGGAGTAGACGTGTGCGTGTAGGGGAGAGGTCCGTACCTGGAGATAGTGCCACTTTCATCCTTCACACTTCCCTCTTCTTGCATTTGTTGTCTCTCAGATCTTCCTACACGACTGTAACCTGCTTGAAGACAGAACCATGGCTTAGCCTTGGTGTCATCACATATGATTTCTTACTGCTGCTGTGCTTGATAAGTAGTAAACATCAGTTGCATGGATGAATTTGGTGGTAAAGGAAACAAGAAGGAAGTTTTTATTTTGGGATTTTATTTGATTTTGGAAAGGAAGTACCTTATCTTTATCTCTTCCCATCTGCCCTGATTTATATTTGTCTCTTTCATAGCTCCATTCTGTTGAGCTGCCCTGGATTTATTTTTCTTTAATCCCATCTTTTTAAATGCCACATGATTTATAGAAAAGGATTTAGGAATTAAAATCAAACAAACTTGGATTTAAGCCCTAAACCCATCATTTGCTGGCTGTATGAATGTGGGTAAAGTATGTAACCCTTTGATGCCTGTTGAGTCATCTGTGAAGATGAGTAATAGTAGGTCACCTACCTGGTGTAGTTGTTTTAAAACTGATGGTATGAATAAAGTATATGCTCTTCAAAAGGGTTGTATACATAGCTGGTATTTTTCATATCCTTACTATAACTCTCTGACTATCCCAATTACTAGTTCATTTTTGTATCAGGAAACATGGATTTCTAGCCTGTGCTGTCTCTTAGCAGCTATCATACTGCCAGAAACTGGCGGGGAACGGAATACTATGAATTTTCACGATTTCACTTCATCAGGAGGCTTGTATTATGTTGGACACTGATCAAAAACCTTAAAAAGAGTAACCACACAGACTAATTAAAATAATGCAAAGATAAAGGTGAATTTTCACAGTAAGTTCCCAAATTATAAAGCAAGAAGTTGGAGAGTTAAATGACATGTGAAGGACCTAAGGACACAGCATATATTTACATTTTTTTATTGTCTCTTCCATTTATTATAATTCCTAAAGAGTGCTATCACAACAGGAACATTATCCATGGTGGATTTAAAGACTATGTCACCAGTATTTTTTCTTAGAATATTTGCGTTTGCTGGTATAAACTATTTTGCTCAATATTTTTCATCTCCTTCTAATACAAATGTATTTGATTCCTATAAATCTAAGTGAGGTCAGTCAGGAAATTATACATATTTTCTTTCTACAGGGTATATGAGCTATTAAGCCACATTGCATTTATTATAGAACATGTTTGCTATTTGGCAAGATAATTTGCATGATTGAAAACACTATTTTCAAACATTACACTGAGAAAACAACCAGAAAGGAGAACTGAAGCAAAATATTCCTTATGATAAATACTTAAAGCAAATAAAACATTCTGCTGCGATTCTGGTTCACACTTAGACACACGAGTATCCACAAAATCTCATTCTGTGTCACGCATATTGTTTATTCTTATAGTACATGTAATATTTCTTTCATATAATTACATATATATGTTGCTGAGTTTTTAAAATTTGTACCTCATATAATCTGTGTGTATTTTCATATTATTTCTTCCAGCCTCAAATATGTGGATGTTTTCTTGCTTTTCTGCCATTTTGATTATTTTGGCTATTGCTGGTATGGAAGCGGCAGCAAAGACCACACCGTATACCAAATTTACAAAGAAATCTGATGGGAAGGCGATGCCGGAGCGTGGAAAGCTGCCTAGTGGCTCACCTCGGGAAGAGCAGGGAGGTCCACTCACAGAGGTGGCAGCGATGGTGGCACCCACCCCGGACCCGGTGGCCTTGGACTCTGCCTCTCCCACAGACATTCTCTTTCCCTTTGAAAACCTCACTCTTGACAAAGTTGATTTCTTTCTGAATTGTTGTCACTGCTGTTCATCTGTGGCTGGGCAGAAAGGAGAACCAGGAAAGACTGGAAAACCAGGTATTTGGAAATATATGAAGCCTACTTTCTTGTCTGTACATTCTTAGAGAGGTGGACTGGGGCATGCATTGCTCCAGGGAGTTTTATACTGTCACTCAAACGGTGACAGGTTTTTGTGTGACTTGGTGACAAATGCACAAATGGATGGTGTGTTTCCCAGTGTGGTAGCCACATATGTGCTTATTAATACATATTAAAATTAAAATTCAATAAGGTAAAAACTTCAGCTCAACAGTCCCAGCCACATTTCAACTGCTCAATAACCGTGAGTAACCAGCAGCTACTCTATTGGGCAGCGCATGATGTGACAGCATCACCACCACTGCAGAAAGTTCTGCTGGCCGGTGCTGGCTGGAGCCATGCAGGGACTCCTGGTTCCAGCGCTGGGCAGTAACTCTGCAAGCCGCACAGGTTTATTGCCAGCACAGTCTTTTCATTAATGGCTGATTTAAAAAAGACAAATGAAAATTCTATTGCCTGGTAAGAATGTGTGCTGACTGATGGATTTTTCTAAGTGCTATTTGTAGTCAAGATTAGAAATGGAACTCCTATGAGGCGGAGAGTGAAGTGCGAGAGTCAGTTTGCTGCTCATTGACATTCAGAAGCAACTCTGTACTCTTGCTCGGCAATTTTCTCCGTTGAATGCTGTGGTTGTGTATTTCAAAATTTCAGATGTCTTTACTATATACCTAATGAATATACTCTCAGTTTCATTGTAAGGCACTTTGACTTTCACATGTCAGACAGCAGAAATAACTGAATTAAGATTAAGATGAGAATGTCTATTTCAAATTCACTAGTCCCTGGAAATATACATATGAATGTTTGTTGCTTCTTGCTTGAAGAATTTAAAGCTATGAAATCAGTTATTATGTGTCTTTGCTAAGCTGTTCATTCACTTTGCACCATGGTAGGATATTTTAAGAAATATGCTCAGTACATATGTAGGGCTGGTTAAGTGGTAAATAAAGTGGGCAGTGGCCTGGGTCATTGTTTATACATTGCTAAAAATGTGATGAAACCAAAAAAAGTCGTATTTACCAGAACTTCTTTTAGTATCCTGTTTGACTGGCAAGTTGCTTAAGAGTGGAAACTCCAAAAATGCTGCCACATAGACACAACTGGTCACTACGCTTCCTTCTAAGGCTATGAGTTCTGTAGCGCAGGGGCTTTTGTTTCACCCAGCGATGGATATGCCTGTGCTGCTCTCAGAGTTCAGCTTCTCCTCTCCATCCAGGCGACCAATATTTTGAATGTATGTCAAGTTACTATTCTGTCTGGGGATCTCCTATGTGTTAGTCTGACCAATCTGCCATTCAGAATGTTGAGCATCAGAGTATTGCTTTAGGAAAGCTTCATTTCTTTACGTATTAGTTTCCAAAATGATAAAATGAAGTTAGAATAATATTGACTTTGTGGAATCATACATGGGAAAATATGTACAAGAACTCAGTGGGATGTCTGGAGTAGAATAAATGCTCAAAAAACTATTTTTATTTTTCTAGATAGCTGAGGTAGGAGTATGATCCTGTTTTGTGGAACACTCAGCATAATATTGAGGGTCTTGTTTTGAAATTCAGAAAGATACATTTATCCCAGCTTTCCCAGTGTTCTAAAGGCACTACTTCTCCTCCCCTCTCATTCTCTGTCCTTCCTTCCCTCTACTTCCCTTCACTCCCTTCTCCCCCTTCTTCCCTGTCCTCCTCACCATTGGAAACCTTACACAAGAGCATCATTAAGCAAACTTGGAAGAGAAAAATAAACCTATTTAAATCAAGTTATTTTAATTCTTCTTTATTGTTGTCCCATTCTTCATCATAATGAACAACAAATATAAAACTTGCAAACATATTTTGTCTTATTTACTTTTAAAAGTCACCAGACTAACTTTATAGAGTTTCTGAATGAACATGTCTTGAAGTATGCAGACATATATAATGGTCAGCAAAGACAAAATTGTGTTTCAAATTTTACCTCCTGGTTCTCACTTAAGTTATCATAAGGGGTACTAAATATTAAGAATGGTAAAACGTTATAAAATTGTAAAAATATTATTACATGTCGCCTGATGGTGTGGCCAGGAGGTGGCAAGTCCACCTGCTGCAATATGGAGAGTGCAGAATCCCGAGTCAAAACTCAGGGGTGCATCTTAAAGCCACAGCTTCCCTTTAGCTCAACTTTTTGCCACTGAGGTGAATCCCACCTGAAAGGACACTCGCCTCGACGGGGTGGGCAGCCCCTCCCACCGTGTTCCCTGTGCCCACCTGGACACGTACAGGGAACCGTGTCCAGCCTTGGGGAACCATGGGGAGAGAAGACATCTCTCAGTGACACATGATTGGCTGCCTTACTTGCTCCCACCTCTGCTTGTTCTTCCTTCTTCTCACTGCTGTCCTTTATCTTAACCACGACCTTTAGTTATTAGAACCTGCAAGCAGTGTGTTAAAGTTTTCCTTCCAAACAAATACTCTTTCAGTGAGGAACTCCACTGAGTATAATTCTCTTCATTCCATTAGTCTTAGTTAGAATAATTAAGGTAAAATATTATAATTTCATTGACTGCACATATTTGTATGGTTAACTTTCAAAGAAATTAACCTTAAATTATTTCATTTGGGAAGCAATTCTTTTGCCTTGAGCAGGACCGTGGCTGCTGGAAGAATAATTATCGTAGGTAAGTGGGAGGGACTTGATCTGCTTGACTGAGCAAGGGCACGTGCTGAAGTCTGAGTTCTGCATAATCTGACTTTCGTGTACAAATAAAAGGAGAGATAAAGAAAAGCTTGTAGCAAGGACAGACTTTATTTATGATAAAGATTGAGAGGGGTCCTTTGCTCTGAAGTGCCAATAGCTGTGCCTTAGAGTAAGAGTTTATATGGTGGTCCAGGAAATGAAGACATTAAGAGTCTGCTGTTTGGGGGTTGGGTCTTTGAGTCTGTGATCACTGGTCCATCTCATGTTTGTGCAAGGTTTTCCATTCAAGGGGCTGAATGGCCCTTGATGTGGAAGGTTTTGTATAGTAAACAGATTAATGAGTTTCATAATTACAGGTTGCAGAAAAATGTAAGGGTCGCAGTTCAAGGGAAAACATCAGCTGCCTTTTTCTTTCACATTGCCTGTCTCTCAGACGCCTCTCACACTTGACCTCCGCCTCTACCCACAGTGCTTTCTTTTCAGCCGCATAAATACACCACGGCCATTTTTACCTTAGCTTTCCCTGAAAAAATCGCCTGCTAATTTTTCCTTAGGACATTACAGCCTCTGCTTAATACTATTTTCTCTCTGCGCTCTCTCTGAGCTCATAAATATTAGTTAAGTTCTTTTTATCATAACTTGCCATGTGACCTTCCCATCTTCCTTTCTGCATTACTACAATGTGATTGTTTCTATTTATTTGTGTATTGGTTCAGTGTTTATCTTTCATAGGGTCACACTCCTGTAGGAGTGGATGCTGCTGGTGAGCTGATGGTTGTGGTCCGGATGCGTGACCTCAGGAATAGCTCCTGACTAAGTGAATGAATGGGAAATGTAGAAGTGTTAAGTATTGTGTTTTTACTTCCTATTTGGAAGTGTGGTCCACATGAGGTTAAATATCAGGTAATCATTTTGTTCTTGTTGTTTGATATAGTGCTGCTTCCCTGAATCATTTGATCACTGCCATGAATACAGTGACAAGTACTAATGGGCTCAATTTATCTATTCAGGTAGTACAAAATTGCAAATCAGGCAAAAATATTGCCCTTACAACTTGGTAATAGTTTATTCTCACCAGATTCTATCATCAAAGCATTGACAGTTATTAGTTTTAATGAAATGACTTTTTCCACCTCCCCATAAACTAACAAACTTTAAAAGAGAATTTTTCTGTCTTGATGGTTTTAAAACCCTATTTCCAGGTCTTAAAGGAGAGGTTGGTGATATTGGAATTCCAGGCCCACCAGGAGTTATTGGACCTCAAGGGCCAAAAGGTCACAAAGGAGAAAAGGGTAGGTAATTTATTTTATTTCATATCAAAACTCTAGGGATCATTTACCAGGAGATTAATTTTCAAAGAAAATGCAAGATTCTTGAAGGTGGGTCGAATTGTAAAAATGTTAAGTGCTCAGTAAAGCAGATTGTGAGTTAATCTGATATGAAAATGTTTATAAATGACCAGTAGAAAATCTTTGTTCTTGTTAGGAAGTATCACACACACACACACACACACACACACACACACACACACACGAGTGTTTCTAACATGGCATTTCCATCTCATTGACAGCACTTGTCTGACTTGGTGAGTGCAACCCTTACAGTAAAGCCTATGGGGAGGGATCCTTTCCTAAACCCTGTATTTTTTTCTTGTGATGCAAATTAATTTCATATTATATAGAATTAATTATAGCAAGCAATCATCTAGAATATTCAGTTTAAGTGGATAGCCTGTCTGCTAAGGAGAATAAGACATTGCTTTTGGTTCATTCTGAAACCGGAGGCAGTACCAGAGGTAGGTAAAGAACTGAATTAAAATAGAAGTATTGAGGATGCTATTAAGGCAGTAACTTTGGACTAATCATTTTGCCTTGCCTGGAAATGGAAGGGAATGGATTAAATATTTATTTATATCCTGCTTACTGTCAAAGAAGGTTTGTAGTTATGGTGTTTTCATAGATCTTTTCCAGCTCAGAAATCCTATAATTCTAGCAATGTATCAATAAAAAGTTTTGTGCTTCATAAAACTCCATGGTTCTGTAAGTGCGTGAGGTACTGAGCAAAGTTACAGATTCACAGGGACATTTAGAAATTCCTCAGTGAATACCAGCATCCTGTAGAAATATCATCCATCCATCCAGTTCAATGTTTCAGACTCAGAGTTACATGTCAACAGACCTAATGTCATCTATAGATCACCTCCACATGGTTCTGAAACTGCCTAACTCATTTCTGCTAGAATATTCTATTAAGTAATTACTCAAAAAAGATGCTAAGGTAAGAAAGAGCTACTTCACACTTGTCACCTGTGTGATTTTCATTCTTGGAAATATTTAATTCGTTTGTGGGTGAATTATGTTAGCAGAAAGCCCTGTGAAATAAAGATTCGTGATGAACTTCCCCACCAATTCATACCTTTTGGAAACTAGACTTCTGGACATAGAAGAAACTAGTGGGAAGTATTATACAATACGGTTCTTAAGAATATGCTTTGATGCAGGATCAAAAGTAGAAATTCATTCAACTAGTCCCTGTAAAGGGGCAACTATACTTTCCTTTTACTTCCAGATTTAGCTTGCACTTTTTGTCAAGATTGAAAGTTAAGAAAAATGAATTGAATGACTGCATTCTGGATAATCATCCCTTGACTGAATAAATTCATTATAAGCAATGAATTAATGAATTCATTATAAGCTCCTACATAAAATTGAGAAGCTAGATAATCCTGTGAGTGAAGCTTGGTGTTTAATTATTGAGCAGGACCAGGAATATTGTTGGCCCTTTCCATTTACATTTGAGTTTTCTTAAAATGCATCCAAATATTTTCCTGATGGGCTACGGTTGAAATTCTAAGTTTTACGTTTTATGTAAAGTAGTAATAGGGGGCCTAGCTGCTCAGAAAACTCTGCTTAGTAATTTAGGATGGGATTTCTGTAGTATTTCAAATTAGGGAGAGTCTATTCGCATCACTTTTAATCTGATCTAGGATTTTGTTTTCTCTGACAAAAAAATGAAAAAAAGTGTGATTCATGTCATACGGAGTATGACTGGCAAGTTGATGTCTCCATGGTAATATATGGTTAACTTTGACTCTACAAATTTTAAAATTTTCTTATAACTTTGCTTTTTTCCATGATAAAAATGATGAAAAAATATGCTCTTTACCATTCTTGAAGGAAAGGTGCTGTGCTATAAAGCTTTGTAAAAAAATATTCCAGTTGATGAGATGTGCTGTTATATAAACCTCCCCGTTATGTGAGATGATATTAATGCAAAAATAAAACTATATTGAATTTATATTAATACAAAATAAAACTATATTAAATTTAAAAAGACCAGATTTTTAAAAATATTAAGAATTTGGGCTGGTGTTTGGTGCAAAGTAAATTCTCAATACAATTATGTAGTAATTAGTTATTGTTAACACTAGCATTATTGCTATTTTGATTTACATATGAAAGTGATCTGAAACAGGATGGTTGTCCTGTAACACACTAGGCTTCTAGTAAGGTTCTATATAAAAATCTGTTATATGGAAATATGGCAAATATGTGACATTTGTTTTTTCAATGTTTTTCAAATATGATTTTCCATAGTTTTATAATTTTCTCTGGGTGCCTGAAAATTGTTCCAACATGAAATGAAATTTTTTGTAAAGTTCTCTGTCAAGGATGATTTTCCATTCTTGGATGGGGTTTTGTTTTGACTAGCTTTGGCTGATTGCAGATTGCCATGCTCTGTGTTGAAACCTGTAAGATGCATAGTATCACATCTCAAGCATATAAGAAAGAAGATATTTCAACTGCTAATTAAAATTCATAATGTGAAGAAATATAAATACATATATAATAAAAGCAGATATCATGAGTTTTATGAGAGATTTGAAGAGCCATGAGAGGTCACAGGGAAAGACAAATTCTATTTAAAGAGGTTGGCATTACCTCCCAAATCTCCTTAAAATGCTTTACCACTAATTGGAATTAAATGCTTCTAGTGATTTTTGAAGACTTCTTTACCGGGATTATTCTACCTTTAAACAATTTGATTAAAGGAAACCACGGGGTGATATGGTTGTAAAAGTGACATTAGCTATATCATAAGTAATATAGTTGGAAAAAGTTAATGTTAGTATCATTTTAGGACTAAAGGGAGGACGTGGGGACCAAGGAACAAGTGGAACTCCAGGATACCCAGGAAAGCCTGGAGAACAAGGTAGAGTGCAAATCATTTATTATGTACAGTAATCAGTGCAGTAAAGTGCTTTCTTCTCTTCCTGTTGATATTTAAAGTTGTCAGAGAAGCAAGGAGGAAATATAAATTACTATTACTGTTCCAACTTTCAGTGTAGTGATTGGCTGGAGTGGGTTCAAGAGTTTAAAAGCGAGGCAAAGATACTGAGCTCTGCACCTGTCTCCACCTGTCAAAGGAAAGAAAATACTTGAAACACCTGGAAAAAAACCCCTGAAAACCCTAGGTTGTGGTTTTTGTACCTATCTTGGGTTTTGACAGACAATGTGGAGATTTAAGAAACTTACTAAAATGGAAAGATAATGGAATAAAATGAGCAGTTCTAATGCTTTTTATTATTGAAAAAGTAAAAAACCCCACTAGAGAGAAGAGTTTTGAACAGAAGCTATTGCTTCCTGGAAGTATTAATGTTTCTCCTTCTGGGAGGATGGTGTGTTACTGATTGATTTTTGCATTACAGCTGCTAGGTATAAACTTGCCGAGTGAAGAACCAGGTTTCCAGGCCTCAGTTAAGAGTAAACAGTTCATTTCCGTATTTTGAGCTCTGTGAGAATAATGCACTGTTTACATACAACCTGTCTGACCCTTAAACATGATTTTAATTTTCTGTTTCAGGTGGACTTGGCCCGAAGGGGGATAAAGGGAACGTTGGCCTTGCGGGAGTGAAAGGACAAAAGGGCTCAAAAGGGGATCTGTGTGGGAATGGCACCAAAGGAGACAAGGGAGACCCAGGAGCCACGGGCTCCCCAGGCTTGAATGGAGGACCTGGGGCCAAAGGAGAGAAAGGAGAGACAGGCATGAAAGGCTACTGTAGAGATTCAGGGGAGAGAGGAGGGAAAGGGCAAAAGGGCGAGGAAGGGGTGAAAGGAGAAAGAGGCCACAAAGGAGATGTTGGCATAGAAGGCAGAAGGGGCCCAGACGGGCCACCTGGGGCCAAGGGCGACCCGGGCCTCAAAGGAGAAAAGGGTGAGCTAGGTCCCCCGGGCTCGGTGGGGGCTGCTGGGCCAAAGGGTGAACAGGGAGCTAAAGGGGCCCGAGGACCTACTGGGAAAAAGGGCTCTCGGGGTTTCAAGGGCTCCAAGGGGGAGGTGGCCAAAGTCCCGCAGTCAGCTTTTAGTGTTGCTCTATCAAAGCCATACCCTCCTCCTAACATCCCTATCAAGTTTGACAGGGTTCTCTATAATGACCAAGACAGTTACAGCCCTGTCACCGGGAAGTTTAACTGCACTATTCCTGGGACCTACGTGTTTTCCTATCACATCACCGTGAGGGGCCGGCCTGCGCAGATCAGCCTGGTGGCCCAGAATAAGAAGCAGCTCAAGTCCAGAGAAACCCTCTATGGCCAGGAAATCGACCAGGCCTCACTCCTCCTGGTTCTGAAGTTAAGTGCAGGAGAGCAAGTGTGGCTAGAGGTGTCGAAGGATTGGAATGGCCTGTATGTGAGCGCTGAAGATGACAGCATTTTTACTGGGTTTCTTTTGTACCCAGAGGAAGCCTTTGAAATTTCACCATAAATTTAGGTCCTAAGCACTGCACCTTGAGTTTAGGTGAGTAAGTCAGTTAAAATAGAACAGTGTTTTTTAAAAATAGCTTCTCTGTTTTTTTTATGATTATAAAAATAATACAAAAAAGTTGTGTTACATGGGACAGTCCTGTTAAGACAGGTCATTTAGAAGATGTATGTATTTCAGAACATATTGATGTTAACTTTGTAGCTAAGTTTTTAAATTTAGCATTAGAATAGTATTTAAAGAATGAATAATTACATGGAAACATATGAATGAGATTTAGCATTAATAAACATATTTTTCTAGATCTCTCCTGTGGTTCACATAGCTGTGCATCATTTTTCTGTGTGTGTGTGAAGCTAAGAGCTGACGTACCGTGGTGATAGGTTTTTCTGTTTTTCTTTCTCTTCAAATGTCTGCCTTTCAGCAAAATTGAACTACTCTTATGTCACTTTAATTCAGCAGAGTACACAGAGTGATGAACTAGCTAAACTTTCTTGAAAATTTACCCATGAATAAGAGTTTGCTCATAAAACCAGTCTTATGTGAACTAAGGTTTTTAGTAAAATGTAGAAAAAAAGTTGATAAAGATATTATTGCTCAATCACAGCAAAAATGCAACCATTTATCAGGTTATTGTGCTTGGAAGAACTGAATGTCCCTGAAAGACTCAAGAATAAAATTAAATCATTATCGATTTAAATTTCAGCCCTTTCTTCATGGTAGAACATTTAATTAGAATAAATTCTTTGGCATCATTATCATCATTTCTATAATAATTAATTCCAGTTATTCACTGATAACATTGCTGGGAGCAGGTGGAGATTTGAAAATTCATTTGCAATGTGAATGTTTAATAACTGTGAATATTGGGTAATTCAGTGTCTTCATTTTTTTAAAAGTGAATTTATTGAATGCAAACTGAATTTAGTTCTATGAGGTTATAGTTATGCAGATTTGCAAATCTTCATGCATCAAGCCAGGGAATGAGTGAGGAGAAACTATCCAGTCTTGCTCTGCCAGCTTTGTAAAGCATTTGCTTTTGGGATTTTCATTCATGTGCATATTAAGTGTTTCCCAAAGTGTGTTCAGAGAAGTATCGTTAGTGGACATTATCAATCAGTAGCAAAAGAGTGTGTTCTGTGTCAAACAAATACTGAAAATGCTATATTCTATGTCTACTTTTTGAAGATCCATAAAATACGTTAGTGTAGTCTCAAACATTCTTAGAGAAATTGGTTTTATTTTATTTCTTTTTTTTTGTTTTATTTTAAAGAGAATAAAACAAAAGAGGGCAGAACAGAGCAGATCAGAACAGGACAACATAGGCAACACAGTACTTTACATTAAAACAACCAGACATTAACAGTAGCTATCACAATATCTCTTTCTCTGCTATAGTTGAGCATAGTTTCAAATACAATAATATCAAACATAACAAAATAGTATAAGGCCATTCAAAGAGTGAAAGAATTACAGGGCATTCTGAATCGAATAACAGAGAATGATAAATGGGTACTATAATATCTCATTTGTGATAAAAAATTTTGTTTATACTATCACACATATTCAAATCCCAATAAGACACAATGTGATAGATAGAACCAATGGTAGTAGAAGAATAGAAGCATGGTAGAACTTCTAAGAAGGATGATATTAAATCAGCAATAGCTGTCGTAATGTTTTGTTTTCTTCAAAACAGCTGTTCATACTATCATGCATGATATAGTCAAACAAAACAGAATAAAACCATTCCAACTGATGCATGAAAACATTGAAAGGCTTCAAAGCTATGAGATGGGGACTCATGCTTACCATAAAATCTTATATACTCTCATCAACTCTCATACTAGGGAGACTATATGGTATTTACACATGTGAGTCCGGTTTATTTCGCTTATGAGTATGGCCTCAAGTCATTTTATTTTATTTCTTGATCTCTAGCTTATTTTGGGTTTAAAAATCATCAAAGATAACATTCTGTGTGATGTTTCAGAAATATTCCTGTAGTTTCTCATCCAAGGTTCATTCCTGACCTTTCTTCCTTCAGTGGTTCTTTTCAGTTTAGATTGTAATATTGCTTTAGTCATGGCTGTGCTTGTATTTGTCAGAGAGAGAGAAAGGGTGAGAGAGAGAGAGAGAAAGAGAGAGAGAGAGAGCGAGAGAGAGACAGAGAGACAGAGAGAGAAAGAATAAGATGACTTGGCGGGAGTTTGAAGAGTGATGTTCACTTTTGAAGTTTTTTTTTTTCTTTTCTAATTTGAAGGTTAGATAATGAGATGTAGGAAGTTAACATTTTTACTTTTGTATTTATGTTCTTTTTGTTTTGTTTGGCTTTTCTTTGAAATATCTCTATCACTGGGTTGGAGCAATTGGTGGAGGCTGAAAGCCAATAAACTTAGTAAGTTAGAAGAAAAAGTCATATCAAATCATTTGATGTCATAGGCTTTCGTGGCACCTTCTTCTATGAGGGTGAAGGAGTGGCACTTTTCATTTTCAACATGTCATGTTTCCTGTTTTTCTAAAAGCAAAAGCCAAGAGTTGGATTGCTCCTGTCCCCAGAATTTGAATACAACTTCTACCCTACTCCTATCGTAATGAGTACTACATACACACCTGTGTGCCAGCCCTGAGCACCGACTTGCACAGCCTGCTGAAATATTTTAAACCTAACAAAACAAAGTCAAGATTCTGAAATTCCCACAAGCTGCTTCCTACTAATTCTTCCTTAAACCAATTTTGTCATAAAGGTACCTTATTGTGGGTACATAATACTCATGTTTATTCTTTACAGTATTTGTACTGATGAATTATTAATTTTAATTTATGAATGTTTTTTGGGAATATACTGTTTGAAGCTATAGCAACTATGAAATGCTGTAAGATATTTGTCAATGATCATGTATTTAGAAAGTGTGTAAATTGATTGACAATTACACACAAATATCTCAAACTATGAGTGGATAGTAGCCAGATTGTCAGTTCTCTTTCTTTCTTGGTGGGTGGTTTTGTCATCAAACCTCAGTCATGATTCCTCAGTATCATGTACAAATCTTAAGTTCACACCCCTTGGTTTTCCATAAGTCTTTTACATTCTTGCATTACCATGAGAAAGCCCTGCTAAGTATAGCAGACTTATGAATACTTTTAGTTCAGTAAGTGAGATTTCATAACACATGCATTATACATGGTCCATAAGATTTTACTTCTATGGCAGCACTTGTGTATTTCAAAATATCTTGTAGCATGTTGCCTGTTACAATTTCCAACATTGAATAGTGGTGTTTGTATTTTATCCAAGAGGTTTCATCCTAGCCAAGATCCTCACTATATTTTCATCTGCCAAGTGGATGAATGCATTGATGGTATTTTGCTTTCCCCAGGTGCAGCTATTGTGAATTATATTCCATTTATGGTAAACTATGTGCTTCAAGAACAGAAGAGTGGTGTGGGTGTATTTTACTCCCTGTGAATCCCAGGTATTTTTATGTGGGTAAAAATCGCAGTGGTATCTTTGCATATATGCATACCATTTGCCATTTATCATACCAAGTGGGTAGACATGAAGATTGCTTCCTGTAGCCCTCAGTGCAGCCTCTGAGATACATAGCTGGCTACTATCATGCTAAAGGACACATTTATAAAAGAAAAGTATAAGGTGGGCTGTTGTATCCCAATGCTATGCCCCACATGTTACATAATGCTCACTTCTTCTGTCCAGTTGCTCTGGCTGACAACCTTTTGTCATTTGACTTCCTTTTAAAGGCTTAAATGCAACCTATCTGAAAAATCCTTGTAATCATTCAGTATATATCCAAAATTTTTATGATGGCCAGCATTTCTATTACTACAACCCTGTTCACACTATCACAATCAATTGCTAGTTTCCTGCAGTTACCTTCTAGCTGGATTCCCTTAATGTCGAAGAGCATCAGGAACAAAATGAAAAATGGGATGTAACAAACCACATTTCTACCTATTCAAAGGCCAATTAGTATTTAAAATATGTACTGTTCTCTTACTTTGAAATTTATACTTTTTATTGAAAAAAATTAAAAGCTATTCTTATATGACTGACGGTAAATAAAATAACAAAGATGACTGGATTAGTATGTGTGGTTAATGGCTAGGTTATGATTGGATGAATCATAAGATAAAGATATTAATCCATGGGATCACTGATGTTATTTTTAATATTTTCAGAAAATATTTTTATTACCAAAATCTTTACAGATTCCTGTTCTTTTGAGAGTTACACCAAATTATACCACCTTTTTTGAGTCATTGTGATTTTCAGTAATTTTTAAAATTGAATTTCAATTTGGAGAACCTTGCTCAGTTAAATTAGCACTAAGGCTTGGGAATGAACCAGGAATTTTATATTACATATAAAATTACAAATATTTTAATGGGGGTTAATTATTATCGCTATTAGTTATAGTGTTGGTAAAATGTTTAAATTTCATCATCACCTACCGTGCCATTTCTCTATCTCTTAAAAAAAATCTAGAACCTATATTTATCATGGATTCTCTGTCTGGGTTTACATAAATTAAAATTTGAGTGATATGAATTATTTACTACTGGATAATTTCCTTAGCTATTAAATGTGAAACTGGAAAATATCATACAATTCATGGGTACATAAAAATGATGGGGTTTTTCCTGAGGTAGTGTTACAGTGTGCTCAAGAAATTTACCCTCAAGACACTGAGATTCAAGAAACAAGTGTGGTTTATTAAAACTGCAGTGGTCAGTCAGCTTAGGCCACTGAAGCTGCTGGCTGACTAGCCTGGATTCCTTTGTTTCCTTTTCTGATATGCTCCTGTATTCATTCACAAAGTCAAGTGGTTACCATGGATACCACCTTTTGCAGCACTATCACTACTTTGGAATGTTATAAGACCTTACACTTCTGGTTAATTAACACACAGAATGTGGGCACCAGCCAGTTTGGTCGCCTTGAGATAAGCTGGTTTGTTATCCCTTTCTGTAGTTTTTATGGCCAATTAGGGAGAGGAGGAGGTCTTTTCAAGATTTGGCCAAAGTTCACTTGCTATTTAAAATCTAACTGCTAGCTAAACATCTAAGCTATAATCTATAGGCCATAAAATGTTATGCTTTCAAAATTAGGGTTTAGAGGGTTTCACAGGGAAAAAAAGAAAAAAAAAAAAGCCAATAGTGGGGGTTATGAACACCCTCACTGTAGCTGTTTCTACAGTTTGTAATCAACTCATGGTTCAGTACTGGGATTAAAGGTAGGTGACTGCTGGGTCAGTCCACTGATTGGATTGGCATCACCCTGGTCCCAGTAGACTGGGTATAAGGGAGAAGGAAGTTTGTCTTGCTCCTCTCGTTGCTTTTGCTGTTTTCTGCTACTATAAACTGCTGCCCCTCTGCCCTTTGCCATTCTGCCTTGGAGCCAGCTGACTATGGACTGAAACCTGTATAAACTGTGAGCTGAATAAACTTTTCCTTCCTTACCTTGTGGGTGTTGGGTATTTTGTCCAGCAATGAGAAAAAATAAGACAAACCTTGATTCAGATATCACCAGTTCAGTGAGGTCTTTTCGGTTTACTTTTTATTTTTGGGATACATTTCTCAGGCTGGCCTTGAACTCATTGTCCGTTTACTTCAGCCTCTGGTGTAGGTAGGATTACAATGTGCCTGACCGTTCAGTTCTAAATTTTTGTCTTTGTACTCTAACTCTTGTCCCTACTGTGATTTTCTCCACACAAGTCATCACCATCTAATATGCTATTTTGTGTATATATTGATCTTATTTATTTTCTGTCTTCCCAGAGAAAGTTCCACAAAGGCAAAGATTTTTATCTGTTTATTGCTCTAACCCCGGGGAACCATATTAAATACGCGGTCAGCAAAGGATTGCGCCCGAACTGGTGTGGTAGTTGTAGCTCTTACCACCAGGTGGTGCTCACGGATTGTCTTTTCTTGGTATCCATTTTAATTTTATGTAAAAGAACTAAACTAAAACATCCTGCCTCCAGGATCTAGTCTGTTGCAAAACAAATAAGATGATAGCTAAATATTATAATTAAGGCTGTGATTTCATAAGATACTGTATTCTTCATCATGTTTCAGAGAGTCCAGCAGGTTTGCTTGTCAGCCTTTTAGAACTATGTCTGATGCATAGTAAGTGCTAAACAGGTATTCATTAAATAAATAAGAAAGCCAGTTCTATTTGAGGCAGATATAAGAGTGAAAGCATTTCGAGCCAGATTCCTTTTCACTATCAGGAGTGTATGGCTTGTATGGCTTACCTGACTGATGGGCTTACAAGTGGAGGGGGAGGCAAAATCTGTGCTAGTTTTGGCTCACTGTAAGATCAGAAATGAAAGTGTTGATTGGAAGTAAGCATTTAATCAAGATCTTCTCACAGACTCCTGAGCGGTACAGATGTATAATACTATTGTTATAAAAGATGCATAAAACTAAGATGTTACTGTTTTGAAATAATATTGAGATTCATGTTTTCCTCAAAATCACTATTAATGGAGTTAAAAAACCAAAGTAGGTGGACTTACCTTCCTATTTAGGCACCCAGGGTCACTGTGTTGGTCGCTGCACTGACCATATGCTACTCATACCCTAAGCAAGGCACTGAATGAGGGGCCACCTGAAGACGGATGTCTTGCTGATCTGAGGGGTAATGACAGTGACAGATGAGACCTCCCAGTGGACCATAGCAAGAATTAGCAGCAGGAAATTGCATCGGCTCAGTGATTAAGGCAACATCAGCAGTCACAAGACAGCATCAGGGCAGGTGGCCTTGGTCGTGCTGCTGCCTCGTCTGATCCGTTTCGCAGGGTGATGAGTTAGATGTGTCTGCCTCGCTTGCAGACACAGCCTTCCCTTGCTTCCCTTTTTCCCCCTGAGGATAAATGAGCAACAGGAATTTTGGAGCATCCAAATTATTCAATGTCAGAGCTGTTGCCAAAGTAGAACGCCTACTCTTCCTGATGTTGAATACAAGTTAAAACTGCCTCTGGAAAAAGGTTTTGTGAAGGTCTTAGTCATTCATTTTAATTCAAGAAAAATTAATGAATACCTACTATGTACAAGCCACTGGGCTCAATGCCAGAGTACAGAGATGAATGAGACAATTTCTTGTCTTCAAGGAAGTCACAGTCGACTAGAAGAGGCAACTAAGGAAAAGCAATGGTTGCTCCATCTCTTTTTTGTCTCAGGAATGGCCAAAGACCTAAACGGCATGGCCATTAGTGGAGGAATTGAGAAAACACTTACCTCAGCAAGTTGGTTGATTTATGATCTTATTTAACTACCCCAAGGAGTAGTAGGTGAGCAATTTATTTCAAAAGGTTCAGCCTCAGCAAGTGAAAAATGTTAAACAAAATATTCTAAGAACAACATTTTCACAGTTCTGTATTACCTGAACTGTGGGATCCTAAATCTTGCTTCTAAGACCTTGGATTGATAAGGAAAGAGAAAACTGAAGAACTCTATAGGGAAATCAGAAGTGGAGACACAGCAGAGTCAAAGACCAAAGAAGGCAGAAGCATTGTTATTGTAGCTTTTACCCCAGCCTGGAAAGATCTTGATAATCACCTCCTCAGCTAATCTCAAGAGAAGAAAATTCAAAGCCTGCATCTTCTAATTCAAAATATATGTCCAAGCACCTACAAATTAACAGTACTGATAAAAATTATGGGGCTACAATGTAACTACAGAGAAAGTACACAATACTTTGGCAGCGTTTGCCAGGCTGGTTGTAAGCTATGATCGAATGGTCAGCAGTTTGATAGTCCTGAAGCCAGTGATCTAGCCTAGCCTTACATCCCTTAATCATTTTGGTGACTTTAAAAATGGTGTTATACTCATGAAATCCAACTCAGAAAGTGGGACATTTCTAGCATGTGAGAGGCTGTCTTGTGTCGTTTTGCAGTAAGATCATTCTACCCCACTGCGCTGATTTTCTATGCCCCAGGTTAATTTTGCATATCCCTGAGTTTCTTAGAAATAGAATCATGCAATTGCATTTTTTCATGTCTGACTTCTTCCCTTGACATCTTGTTATGTTTTATAGATCAGCAATACTTCAGATGTGGGACATCTGATTGGCTATGCAGACTGGCCATTTACATATTCTCTTCTGTGAAGTGGCTGCTCAGTATGTTTCTCTCAATTTGATTGGTTGCCTGTCTTTTTCTCATTGATTTATAAGAGTTCTTTTGATTGGTTGTATACAAGACTTGTGAGTTTTAATCCACTTCTGTTTTTCTTTAATTAAGTGCAGTTTATCTTCTGACTCTCCTCTTCCCTTTCATTCATTTCCTTAGATTTCCTAAGTCCTCAAACTTAGGTTCTCCAAAAATTTATATCTAAGACAAAAATTTGTATTTGAAAAAAGTGAAGCAGTCTGGCATGGTGTCACAGGCCTGTTATCCCATTACTCAGGAGGCTGAGGCAGGAGGGTTGCTGCAAGTCTGAAGCCAGCCTGGGCTACAAAATGAGTCAGTTTAAAAAGAAATAAGGCCAATATATCGAATATCTGATGTTAGAATTTCAGGAATTAGAAAACTGATGGAGAGCATGTTTGAGGGGAGTTGGGAAACAAGAATGTAACAAAAGGTACATTTCTGTATCTCTAAAGTTCAAGTATGTTGTTATTTCTTAAAAATTTCCTTGAATACTTTAAAAGGCTTAAAAGAAATAAATTTATTTATCAGCAGATGATTTCTTCATTTAAAAAAAATCAAGGGATTAAAGAATGTAGTCTATGCCTAGATCACTGGATTCAGGATTATTTCAAATTCCTGCCTTTGGTAGCTGACAAGCTTGGGGCTCTTACGGTACAATTTTCTAGGAAGGCTGTCATTCTAGAAACTGGTGTTGATATTGCAATAACAATCAGCTAAAACATTGCAGAATATGCTTAAGGAGCTAGTGACTGATCTTAAATTGAGATACGGAGTCTAATGCCTTACTGGCAGGCGAATGATTTAAGATACCTTTGAAAATAATAGCAACAGAAAAGCAGAAAACTCAAAAGAAACATTAATAAAAGCTATTCATGCAATGAGAAGGAGGAACCAAGATCGTTGGAAAAAGGAGAGAAAGTGCACCCAGTCAGGCTCAAGCACATTGCAAACCTGAGGTCAGAGCTGAAAACATGTTTTGCAATTGTGTAAACTAAGCAAACTGAATTATGTAATTCTCCAACTGCCATTCAGATTTATGATTCCTAGCCCGTTACTTTTGTGTGTACCATAATTATCCTCTAAAATACATTGGTCACTTGCTAACTATTGGATGATGCGACAGATATAGTCATAATATGATTTTTAAATTCCTCAAAGTATTTATTAACTAATATAGAACAGAAAGTGGTAGAGAGTGAGCCAGGAAGATTAAGGGATACTTTAAATGATTTTATTTGTTCATTCATTAAATATTAATTGGCTGTCTACCCCATGCCAGTTGGTAAGGATACAGCTTTGAACAAGAATAATGTATCACCAACTTCAGGGAGCTGAAAGTGTAGAGGGAAAGACAGGAGGTGTCATTAATAGTATGTTGAAAGTTCCATGAAGTATTTGTTGCATGGTAAACTGAGTAATACCATTTCCAGCAGTGATCTCTATAAGAAATTAAAAATCTGAGTTTCAGATTTTGAAAAGATGGTGGCAAATATGCAGATTATTAGCAGTAGGACTTGGTGGGAGTTATGTGGAGGACATGGATGGGAACCCAGTGAAGTAGATGCTTCCAAAAATGTTCTCCTACTGATTCCTAGTGCCCCTCTCATTGTCTCTCGAGGTTTTGCATGCTTACCATTCAGTACGGATGAACAGTGGTGGAGTTCATGCAGGGAGGAATTGAACACAGGCCCGTCAAACTAAAATATACCCCTAACCCTTGAAACATGTTTTGTTTTTAATTTTGAGACAGTTTATTGCTAAATCATTAGGTTTTCCAGGCTGGATTGAATTTTTCAACGTTGCATCTCAGCATCTGAGAGTGTGAACCACCATTCCTGGCTTACTGTGCCATTTATATGAAGAGTTTGGCAATCCTCAGATTCTGGTATCCCCAGGAATCTAGCATCAGTTCCCATAGATACTGAAGGATTATTCTACGTTTGTTTGTATGGGGCAAGTGTGAGGGAAACTTATGAATGTTTCTAATCAATACAATCTATTAGGAAACATAAATACATTTATGTTCATAAATTGTATGAAATATCTTCAGAAATAAATTAAGAAGTTCCCAGGGAACACTATAGTCAAAGAAAAATTTGAAGATTTTCTTTTATGCTACATAGAAAAGTTTGTAACAGGCATAACACTGATATGAAGTACTTGAGTGAAATCATTGTTTGAGAGAAACTCAAATTCAAACTATAATAATTTGGAGGGATCCAAATCTAAGTCACTCAGGCAAGAGTAGAATGGCCAGTAGTTTCTTCAGTATGTGAATGCAATTTGAAGGAGCTACTGGGAAGGGATGATGAGGATGGTGATCGTTTCACAGTGCAGACAAATATACTCTCTGTTACTGGCATGGTCTTTATATTTTGCTTAAAAAGCATTGTGTTCCTTGCGAGATTTTACTTTGGGAATCTAGATAGTATTTTCCGTGATTTCTTTTGCAGGTAACAGAAGAAATAATTTTCCCCGTGTATGAGAAAAACACAAGTTAGTCTTTGTAACAGGAAAATAAATAGGGTTCTGTCTGAAGCTGAACTTGTGAATTAAACTTGGTTATAGAATAATGGATTACATTTAGAATAGCTTAAATGCAGTGTATTTTGTGTGGCTATTTAAATGACTGTTGGGCTATTACCTAGCGTTATGTAAACTTTCTGATTCTCTGTTCCTTCTTGTATTGTTATACTTTCTGCTGATATTAGGTGGTGTTTTTAGTGTGCAACGTTGATTGCTTTATATTATTATTCACACTTCCGTAGTTTCAGTGAATACTACTTAAAAACCAAGACAGTGAGCAAATTTGATAGACTTGTAGATCATAGTGAACTCCCATAATTAAGAAATAGCACTATGTGCCAGCCAGTTCATCCTAGAATATACATCAAATTAGCTGTTTTTAAATACAGATGATGTGAAGCATTCCAGTAAAATATTACTTGTCAGTATTCTTGGAGCCTAAGAATTTGTTGTATTAAACACTGTTAAAGAAATTTTGTCTATCTTAGAAGCAAAAGTAACGGCCTCATTGATAAATGATGATGAGGTCATTGAAGTCCAGTTGCCTCTTCACTTCTTCCCTCTGTGTTTTGGTTTGTCTAGATTAATGAGAATCTTAATTATCAGTATTACCCAGAGGTCGGCTTGCTTAAATTCTGAGAATATCCAGGCTCGGGCTGTATTTTTTTTTGCTATACTTTTGAATTTCCCCTTTTTATAAATGTATTGTCTTTCTCCTCTGGCTTGTTTTTTCATGACTTTACGATGGTTGTTACAGCATCCAAGTAAATATGTTTCTCTGATCACATACACAAAAAATAATTCCCACAAATCCATGAAAGATTCTAGCTGTTCAGTATTTTTTCTTGTTGCTTGATATTTGTTCTTCCTTGCTGTATACTAATAGAGGACCCAACTTAAAGTATTGCTTTCCAGTTGGAGGTGACATTTTCCAGTTTCTGTTGGCTTTGGATGTAGCCAAGGGACTTAAGTACTTGCTAGTGGGAAGTGATGGAAGCAATGGGTTCATCTTCTGGTAATATCCTGAAAGAGAAGGATAGTACCCTTGCCTTTCCCCCTCTCACTGATGGAGTGGAGTTTTGTTGGTGCACTTAGTCATCAAGGTGGATGTCTGGTATGGAAAAGAACAGGAGAGTAAGGTAAAGGAACTGAGACGCCTGACATTCTCATGGAGCAGAGTTACTTTGCAAGCTTGTATTCTCTGTGAGAGAAGAATGAACTATTATGCTTAGTTTGAGACATTTTGAATAAAGTTTCCTAAAGTTTGTCCTTACTAGTAGGCAAACAAAAAAGTATACTTTTTGGCCCATGAGTCAGAAATGTTCTCCGAGAGATCCACAGAGTGCATTAATTGTTTAAAGCCTAGGGTCTTGAACCAATCACTGCAAGAAAGGTGGAGAGATCACAAGGGTTGGTTAATATTGACCACCATCCACTCCTGAAGCAGGAACCAATTAAGGCCAGCAGGAGTGGGGGCATGTTGAGAGAAGGAGGAAGTGAGGAATGGTTGATTCAGTTAAGACTGCTCATTGGCATATCTAACAAATTGGCTAAAAATAAATATAAGTCAAATAATTCAGTCCTCCTGCTTTTCAGATTGCCTGGGCTGAATGCGTAGATTAAATTGTAAGTATTAGCTCAGGTTTGGCAGGTTGTTTTCCTTTATGCTCCTGTGTGAGTGGCATGTGATGTTGAGAGCTGGTCCATATTGTCGTGAATAGGGTTGCTAGGTTCCCTTTCCTGTCGGTCTTGTCACTTGAGAAGGGTTTCCTTGGTTTGTTAGCTGAGGACTAGTTCTAGTTGTCTCCACTAGGCTTCAGGAATATAAAACAAAGCATTCCAGCAGATCTTCAACTCAGTGACAGCTTAAATGGCTCAATACCCCAATAACCGAACTAGGCACTGGTGCGCTGACCAATACTCCTTTTTGGGGGCAGATGGAATAAGGAGTTTGGTAGCTGGAAGGAGAGATGCATTTCCGAATTTTACCAGCTGCACTATTGAAATCATCTTAAGTAACTATCCTACATATCACATTCCTATGACCAAGACACAAAAGTTTACTTAACTCAAGCAATATGGACTTAAAACTGAGGATGATTATTGAATGGATAGATAATATCTGAAGAGAAAACTCAGAAAATAGACTAGGAATTTTGTGTTAAAATTCTGGGGTAACTAGAGGCTGAAAAAGTTACTAACTGCACAGAGGTAGAGAGTGAGCTCTAGGATCCAACATGAAAAGATCTCACCTCCTCCGCTAGCAGTGTGAATTTATTTTTTTTATTTTTTTTTTCCAGGCATCGAACTCACGACCTCGCATTTGTCAAGCAGGCACTTACGCCGCTGAGCTAAACCCCCAGCCCTAGCAGTGTGAATTTGAAACACTATTTTATCATTATACATTTCTGTTTCCTTACTGTTAAAAGAAATGGCAATTCCTCCAAAAGCTAAAGCTAGAAATTTTATTTGACCTAATTATTCTTCTTCTAGATATCTTCCTGAAAGAGTTAAAGTCATTATATTACAGAGTATATGTATACCTGTGTTTATAGCAGCAGAATTCATAATAGCTAAATCTTGAAAGTGGCCTATGTACCCATCAACAGACGAATGGATTAAAAAAAGTGGTATTTACACACAATAGAGTAATACTTTGCCATAAAAAAGATTAATCTGAGGCATTCGTCAGCATTGACTGTACCTTGAGATCATAATATTCAGTGAAATAAATCAGACACACAAGATTAAATATTGAATGCATTCCTTATATGAAAAACCCAAAATAAAATACAGAGCCAAATAAAAGATAGATAATAGGGAGTAGGGAGATTTTTGTCAAGGGGGAGAAGGTAGACAGCTAACAAACCAGGCAAACCCTTCTCAAGTGACAAGACCAACAGGAAAGGGAACCAAACAACCCTCTTCACGACAGTATGGACCAGCTCTCAACATCACATGATGGGTGGGGCAGAAAGGGGATGGAAGGGGGATGAAGTTAATGGCAATAGAGCAGTTGGAAGTTACGACCAGGCGACATATTTAGAACTAGTATCACAAAAGTGATGCTAGTGGTCACTGCTGTTTGTGTCGGTCTTCAGCTTCTTTTTCAGGAGCGTCTTCATCTGGAGGGACATTCTGGGTGACATGCAAAGAGAGATTATATTTCCTTACACAAATTATAGGTCCCATTTTTCCTAGATACTCCAGCAACACTGGGGACTTTCTAATTCTAGATTTTATTTATAGACAGGTTAAACATGCATGTATTAACACACACACACACACACACACACACACACGCCTTCAAAGGGACTTGTTTTGAGGCCCCTCTGAGCAAATAAATTACCAGTCTATAAATAGGGCTTAGCTGGCAGGGACCAAAGCGGGTGAGCTAATGAGATGGCTGACTTCAGTTGAATACAAGAAAACGTGTCCTAAAAATTACAGTACTGTATATATTTTAAAAATTTAATTAGATGCTTATGGTCATGGTGAGTTCTATTTTATTGGAGATTTCTAATTAGGATAATCATCTACCAGGATGTGATAGAGGGGTTCACGTAGGACTAGGCAACTGCTTGGACTGCATCTACTTCTGAGATGCTCTACAACGTTAATTCTGAGTAATGTCGATATAAACATGGCCTTCACCTAGAACTTGATCTATCAATAAGCCGTGGTATCTCATCACTTGGTGAGATGTCAATGCTAATCAGAACGTTTGTTTTCTTAGAAAAGCCTGCCATGAAAATCACTCATTCAAAGACAAAAATTAATCACTCAGTAGTTACAGTTATTGAAATAGTCATTTAAAAGCACCATAATATGACAGTAAAAAACAAATAAAAATTGATGAGGCCAAGTGAAAGATAAATACAGTCTGTTGGAGAGAATTAAAAAATTTTATACATTTACCTTGACTCACTGCAAATCCAAAGTAATTACATGACTTTTGACTTTTTAAACTATTACCACATAATTTGACTTTAATGTTTTGAAAAGTCTTGCATAAAATTGTTTTAATTGAGGCCAACTCAATTTTTGGTTATTATTTATAATTAGGTGGCATTTTCCCTTAATGTAATTTTTCTGAAGCCTTCAAAAACTTCTAAAAGAAAAGCTATGCAATGTGAAGTGTATTTATCCAACTCTATTTTCTCATCTAATGAACTCAGCAATAAAACCTAAAGGGAAGGAACAGAGTTAACACTCACTGGCCTGTCCCTCCCTGCAGATGCCTTGCAGACAGGATCTTATTTAGCTTTTAAGTACCATGATGAGATAGATATTTAATGCATTTTTATAGATAACATATTCGAGGTTCAGAAACAGTATGCATCTTGTCCGTCATCACTAAGTCAGCATACACTGGTGTCAGGATTTCAACCTAGTGGTTTATTTGGTCAGCTAAACCAACTTTTCTCCTTGCCTTATTAGGCATGAATACCAAGAATGTTTAACCTCAAAATGTTAAATTTTCATGTTATTATAACTTGTAAATTGAACAAATAAATTGAGAGACACGATTAACATCCTGTTTGGTTTTGTTGCCTCTGACTCTTCTGAAATTGTATTTAGTGGGAAATGTTTTACTCCTGCCGTGGTGGAAATGTGAGCAAGTACGGAAGACTCTTCTGCTCACACAAGGAAAAAACTTATCGACAATAGTTTAAGCCATGGTTTCTCAACTGTTAGATAAATAACAAAGAGAAATTAGACTTCAAGACTTCACAAATAAAAATGTCAAAATTAAGTTTTATTCTTTCCCTCAACTAGTTCCCTGCAGTGAGAAAGAATGTCATCGTATATTTCACTTGCTTTCACCTTTTTCAACAACTTACAGGCTTTTGTTAGACTTAGTAGAGAAAAAGGGGGAAAGAGACAGGAAAAATGAGGTGGTAAAGGGTATAATATGTCCCTGCCTGAAATGTACTGGTGTAAACTGGCTCAGGTAGACAATTAAGGGTCAACCCAGGGTTCTCTCACAGCTCTTTCTGCAATTCCTGTCTCGAAGGATTTCTCACCTGCAGTGGCCTTGCAGGGATTGAGGGGAAGCAGACCAGTTTTAGTGGCTACTTGGGGTACCACTTACGTGCCCTGGATTTCTGAATTCCTCCTCGGTTTTTATTTTTGGGTTTTTCTCTGCCACTGGATAAGCTCACATTGGCTTTTATTCGCACATAGGCAACTCAGTTGTAAGGAAACAATTTCATATCCTTTTGTCTGATAATATCTGGGAGTACAGGCCTACTCCCATGAGTAGTGACTCTTCTGAGTACCCTGCTAAAAAAAATTGGTTACGTCTTTGCTCCTCTGAATTTGTCAGGTAGGAATCAGCTCCCAATCTACTCTGCCTCCAGTGGCGAAGATGAGAACTGCGCCTCCAGCCGCCTCCTCGACCTCGTCTAGAGCAAAGGAACAGTCTAGGAGGGAATATTTGAGACTGCAACTATGGATTTGTACATGGAACAGATCCTTTAACCTATTTTAAGGAGTCTTTAACCTAGCTGAGTGATCTCAAAGTTGGAAAAACATTTTCTATGTAAATTATACATGCTGATGAGTTGTCAATTGTGTCTTTGGGCTTCAGGTGAAACATCAGTTTTAGGGGTATGGAACACGCAACTATCACCGTAAGTAGGGCTGAGACAACATTGAAAAGGAAAAAAAAAACACAATTTGCTTGACTCAGGCTTTGTCAGTTAACTAGAACCTTTGAACACAAGATCTAGAAGCAATTCAACAAGTCACTTGGAATGGACTTTATGAGATCTGCAAATTTCCCAAAATGATTTGCAAGATTCCAGTGTGTGTATAATGTACATTTTTCATGGGGTTACAATGTCAACTATGGTAAAGATTTCCAGGGGGAATGTTGCTGAGTTTGTCCACATAGAAGTATCTTTTTCTGAGACTATAGGCATACATGATCACAAGAGGAATCATCTTGTTTATTCAATTTACATATTACCTTGATGAAGTCAAGGAAATCGGATGTCCACAGCTTTCAACCTCACTCTAATCTCTTCCTCAAAACCTAAGATTTGACTCCATAATTGTTCAACTACTTCTTAAATCACTTATGTATTTCTATCTCAGTATGGTTTAAAAATTCCTTCTGCAATTCCACAGACAGCAACAAGTGTGGGGGAGTTAAGTCATATTTTTGATCAAATATGCCCTTGTCTCAAATATATATCTATATATATCTATATATATATCTATATATAGATATATATAGTTCTTATTAGATTCATTCTTTTGGTAATTGTATTCCCAAAGTGATAATAAGATATTTGCAACTATAGAATCTTTAAATGCAGTTTGAGAAGAAACTATTAAGCCTGCCAAAACAGAATTAGGAAGAAAACACATCAAGTAGTGAAGCAGTTAAGATGTTCTAATTAAAGTTATAATTGTAAATTAAGTGAATGAAGATGACTTAATTTTTTTCTCATCTGGGAATTTTTATTCTATATTTTAATGTTTATACCTGACACTTAAATTTCCATGTCTTACTGAATCTATAGTGATCCCTAAATGAATTAACAAGTTTTTAAAATGAAGCTTTTCATAAATACCAGTAATGAACAAAATAATGAAGATAGTGCTTCTACATAGCTATTTCTCTGCTGGAAATTCTCAAACATAATTTCCCTTTTGAGATAGATAATGGCAAGTTTCATCACAGTTCAGGTCTCCTTTGGGTTACACACACTCAGCCTTCATTCCTACACTTCTGCGATTTCTTTCAAACTCTTTGTGTGCCCGTCCTACTTTGCTTTCTTCACACTAGGCATTTTTACTGCATCTGGGGCTTACAAGATAGAGACCTTCGGGCTACAACTTTGTTACCTTCTTGTCCTGGTTAAAAGCATGTAAACTGTCACCAGAATTCTTCCCTGTTTTAAGAGGAGGGGTGTCTCTTTTCCCTTCAGCTAAGCCTCTACTTGTGCTCGTCATCTTGTTTTCTCCTGCTTTTCTTCTCTTTCTACCTCAGTTTTCTCAATCTGAGATTTTTCATGTTCCTTCTTTTCCAATGTTTTTGCTGGAGCCTAAAAACATGTTCTTATATTCCTTTTTCTGAAAATGATTGATTTGCCATGTTAATGTCAATGTTCCCTTACTCACTTCTGTATCATTAATTCTCTTTAATCATTTAGTTCATAGTTATCCTTCTATTTTGTGCATGCTCTCAATCTCTAAGCACTGTGCTTCAGGCAGGCAGAAACAAATAAAAACTTCTTGTCTTTGGATCCTTTCAACATTTCCCCCATACACATGGAAGTTATTTATAGTTCTATACATTACCTCTTCTCACTGAACATGATGCCTTGCTCTTTGGGGGTGGTCAGTGGATGAATGGAGGATGAATATGCATTTGGCATTTCTTGCTTGTTGCGATACTGGGGATTGAAACCAGGGTCAGTCTACAAGTGAGTTACATTCCTAGACCTTTTTAAAAAATTTTTGTTTTGACAGAATCATGTTAGGTTACATAGGATGGCTCCTAACTTGTCGTTATTCTGCCTCAACGTCCTAAAAGGCTGGGGTTATAGACATCGGCTATTGTGCCCAGTGATATTATCAATTTTTAACATTGTATCACTAATCAATTGCCACATAACTGCTATGTAACAAGCAACCACAAAACCTTTGTGATATGCACCAGTAAATATCTATTTACTACACAGATCTGTAGAGTTACCTACTTTGGAGTGGGCTCAGTTGATCGCAGCTTAGTGTTCTCTTGTGTTAGTGGTGGCCCATGTAGGTGGCCCTTCTGGTCTCAGGAGGCAGCTTCATGTGGCCAGAGGTCGCCTCATTGTTAGATGGTTTAGAATGGTCTCAGCTCAAAGAGTTGGGAAGACTCAGTTTTCCTCCACATCTGTCAGCTCTACAAGTCCAACCGGGAATTATTCCCCCAAACATGGCCAAGATATTAGTATGAGTGAAAGTAAACTTACAGAAGAATGTTTTGAGACATTTGTATCAGGTTTGTTGATGTCCTACTGTCCAAGACAAATCTTGTGGCTGAACTCAGAATCAAGGAATGGGGAACTAAACTTGACTTTTTGTTGAGAATAAGAGCAAATTCTCATGGTATATGAAAAGATACAGGAAAGGGTAAAATAATTGAGGTCATAAATACAATCAATTCACTACACACAAGACCTTTGACTTGATGACTTAATTCTGATTTGGGGTTCCATTATTTCCATTATTAGACAGTACTTTTCTTAATTTTTTCACTTTTACAAAAATTCTGCTATGAATAGCCAAATGTACATTATGATCTTTCTCCTGCTGAGTTCATTCCTTTGTGTATGATTACATGATTTAAACAAACTGTCTTTCCCCATATATAGCAAGCTAGGAGATTATGTGGTAATTTTTAGCATTCATTTGATGGTTTAATGACTTCAAGACCTATATCTCCATCATATTTTTGTTTCTCCTCTTATATGCAGAAGATGGTTGCTATAGCTACAACTGCTACTTCCGCACTTAATGTAAGAAGGAGGCAGAATGAAAGGGCACTCAGAGGACTTAATCTTCTTTCACGTGGCCGTACCTGACCAGAAGATGGCCCTGGACAAGAGTTGAGCATAATTCAGTGACCTATGTCAGCTTTGTCTGGAAACTAGTCCTCAGGGTTGTATGATCAGGTCCAGAGGCCATGGATATTTTCATGGCCTTTACCACATACCTGCATAATCCTTTTAAAAAGGATTTTTCCAGTTCGCAGTGTCATTAGCAGCACAACCTTGTGACACATTACCACAGCATTGCCAATATTCTTTGAATATAATGAAATTGAAAAATTTCCACATCCTCTGGGATAATTTTTCTTGGAATTTTGTCAATTACATTCATTCTCTGTTGAAAGTTATTTTCTTTTTTAATTTTTTATTTTAAAGGGGGTAAAATTAAACACACCAAAACAGAACAAAATGGGACATAAGAAAGCATAAATTTCAGAGCAAGACAACCAGAGATCTTCACTATCTGTCATATTGTCTCTTGTTTTCTTACAAGTGGTTGTCCATATCTTTGTATATGGAGAATTCATACAAAACAACATAGCCAATCTTTCACAAGATGTCCAGTTCACTGGCTCCCATTTGCTAAGGGGGGAGTACAAAGGGGATACAGGGAATGGGACAGGATGACATGAGATGTTTGGTTCTCAGCCAGCATGCCAGCAGGCTCATGGCTGCTCACCAGAGAGGGGAGGAGCTCTTTGTTCTCCCAGGACCCCTGGTGGCCACATGGTGCAGGTCCAGAGATGCCAGGGTCTCTCTCCTGCGGGCCGCCGAAGCGCGCCACACTCACAGCGGCCCACCAGAGAGCAGAAGAATTTCTTGTTCTCCTGGAACCCCAGGTTGCAGCATGGTGTATGTCCCCAGACGCCAGGGTCTCTCTCCTGCGGGCCGCCGAATTGCACCACACTCACAGCCCCTCACCAGAGCTAAAGTTATTTTCTTAAAGCACATCTGTTGACTATTTCCCTGTTTTGTTTTAGAAATATTTCAATATTTTTGCATACTTTTCTTGTTTGGCTAGTTATTCTGCAGATTTGTCTCCTATGGAGCTTCTGATAACCTGGAAAACACATTTATGTGAAGCACAAAAACCATATTTTCCATAAGATATTTTATTTATAATGGTTAAAAATTATCAAATTGTAATGATTTTTGTAGAACAAGTCACTTACCTGCTGCCTTTTAGAAACATTTCTTAGTAAACACACAACTTAGGATTTCCTTATGTGAAAGATGCTTCTGTAAGTGTGGTGTTCTTCAGAGGTATGTGTCTACACTTCCCTCACCAACATATACCCTTAGCTTTAAGAAGTCAAAAAGATTCATGGGAATGGTTAAGTTGCACAAAAACAAGATTATTAAGAAATGGGCTCTGTGGGAACCTAAAAATAAAAGAAAATTGACTTCAGAATCAATTAAAATCATTAAAAAGGTGTCTGTTGAAAGGTTTCCTACTTTGAACTAATTAAAGATAAGTTTAATAATATATTTCAGTTCCTAAGAGTAATAATACCCAATGGGTTCATTAAAATAGAGTTTAAAGGATAAATAAATGATGTATGCTATTGATTTCTGTATTTTAAAGACAATTTTCAAATTAGGGTAGAATTATTTAACAGTGCATTTAGAAGCTGTGGATTGCTGAGCATAGTGAAGATAGAAAAGAAACTATATTCAGCTTTTATTTTAACCCTTTTTTATTGTGATATTTTGTAAAATTACTTAATTTCTTTGAGCTTCAGTTTTATCCCTGATAAAGTATAGACCATGATATTGGACATGTTGAGCTTAGAAAGATGTCACAGTAGTTATTTGGAAAAATTTAATGAAGTCATAAGTGCCCAGTTGGTTTAAGTAGAATTTAGAGAAATGTAATTTTTGCAACACGCTTAATTTTATAAGGTGTTAATTTTGCTTACTTGGTTTGAAATGAGTAAAGAAGAAATTGCTAAAGTGAAAAAGCTGTTATTAGGAAAGAAACAAGCTAAGTTATGGCTGCTTCTATAGTTGATACATTGGGAGGTCAATTTGAGTTGATTGCATGTTTTGGAGAAGAAAGCTTGATATTAAAGGGAAAAACATCTATGCAAATGTTAACTATAAACTGAGCTTTTTCAAAAAATCACTTAATTTGGTTCTAAAGTAAGAGACATGAAATGTAATACTCCTTTTCTCTTTGATTTGATCTAGGCTTTGAAGTTTTTCTCTATGCCTTTAGCCATCTCAAACTTTATCCATTGATAGGTAACTATAACTATGTGAAAAAGATGATGGTTATAGCAGTTTGATTTATAAATATATATAGTTTTTGACTGGATCTACATAGAAAATTAAATTTAAAAACAGGGAAAGTTTATCCATCTAAACCTGTTGGTTAGTCTGAGACTTTAACTCTATTATGATTTCCTCAAGGGTGATTTATATGTTTATGAATTATTTAAAGTACTATAAATACAATATTTGGAAATATTTTTTTCTTTGGGTTTTTCAGAAGTCATTGTACTAACCTTATGTGCTGTGATGGGCTTAGATCACATACTCCAATATTTTCCACATTCTTTAGCCATAAAAACGGGTCCAGGATATCCATTGTTCCATGCTTTGCAGAGGAAGGAGCTGAACTGGTGGATGCCAAAAGGGCCAGGCTGTAACTAGAGCACTGCACGTCAATTACCAAATCCTCTTTTAAACAGTGTTACAATTATTACACACCAGTCCCTTTTAGTTGATATAATACCTAAAAGCTGCACTATAACTGGTTCAAGCAGTAATAGTCATCACTGAAAAAGAAAAAGCTCTAAACTGATAAAGTGTTTAAAACAAGATGATGTAATTAATGATCTAATGACAAACCACACGACATGAGATAGCATAATATTTCAGCTTCAGGACTAGTGCTGTTGCAGATTTATTGGTATGGGGTATTGTTTATAAGCTTAGCTACCATTCTCCTTTTTTCTCTCACCACAATTTATATGTATAGGTGAAGATAGTAGAAGTCAATTTTCATGAAATTAAACCTAAACTGTTTAAATTTATTGCATACACTCAAGCCCATGGAAAGTCTTCAGAGTAGTCAACTAAATATTAGGTAAACAGGATTCTACATAAAATAATTGGATTTTGTTATGAGTGAGACAGGATTAATAAAAAAAGATTGATTTTTATTTTACATGGGCTGGGATTTAAATGAGAATCACGAAGTTTTATTGTGTCTTTGGAGTACTGTTCTGACATTTCTAGTGATCTTCATAAACTTTCATTGCCCTATAACAGTTTGTGAAGCTACGGGATCTTCATAAATATGCAAAGTAGTTTAATGAGATTGTTTGCCATGATTGCCCATCAGTTTGGTATTGAAAGGGCAGCAACCTAGTTGATAAAAATACCTGGTGGTGGAGTGGTTGCAGGCATTCCTAATCTCAGTGCATACTTTCCTTAAACTGGGCCATAAACTGTTAAAATAATAGAATCACATTACTCGTATGAGAGGAGTGATTATTTTGTTCATTAGGTTTTATAATTTTTGTGTAGCTACATTTCACAAACCTGTAAAAAGCCTTTATAGATGTAAATTTGCCTCCTGATAATTTCATTTCATTACACAGGCACTTACTGTTTGGGAAATAAATTGTTGAAAATCAAATAGACAAAAAATGATCTTAAAGTGGTTAAAGAAAAATGCACATTTATATAAAAAACTGTAGGATGATTTATTCAGAACGTGGTCAACTTTTCCACGGGGAGAAAGTTTGTATGAATGTATAATAAATAAAAGTGTTTTGCTAAACTTTAAAACATTTAATCTGAAATAATTGTATGCTCATAAAAGGTGACAAAAGATATGAAGCCCCAAGCATCCCTTCTCAAGCCTCTAATGCCAGAGTTGCACACAATCATAGGACAATACTAACGTCAAGAAGGCAACACTGGCATAATCCCTCAGGGTTATTCAGATTTTACAAGGTACTGTACGTACGCATCATGGGTTTGTGTGTGTGTGTGTGTGTGTGTGCGTGTGCCCTTCTCAGGCATTTTGGCCACATGCACCATTACAATCAAGATACCCAATCACTACAAGATTCTCTTGTATTCTCTGTATATGACCATATCGATCTCTTCCCCTATTCCTAACCCTTGACAAACACTAAGCCATCCTCCATCTGTATAATTGTTATTTCATGATTGTTACAAAGATGGAATTGTAATATGAATTATTTGACACGTACTTTCTTCATGCAGAATAAGTCTTTTTGAAGTTCATTCAATTTGTTACATGTATTCATAATTCCTTGTCTTTTTCCAATTTCCTGATATAGATATACCACAGTTTGTTGTACCATTCACTTTTTGAAGGATATGTGGATTGTTTACAGTTTTGAGCTAATACGAATGAATCCACTTGCATACTTGTGTGTAAGCATCTCTGTGAGTGTAAGTCTTGGGATATATGTTCAAAAGTATGGCTATGGCTTATATCTGAATGTTCTCCCAAAACCTCGTGCACTAGGCCTGGATTTTAAAGGTGACTGACCCTTGGGGGTGTGATGTGATACCGGGAAATATGAAGAGGAGGCGCCTGGTCAGTCAGAAGAGTGGACCACTGAGTGCATGACCCACCCAGTAGGAGGCATCTTCCTTCTCTGCTTCTCACATCTCTTGCTGGCCACCACAATACGAGCAGCTTTTCTTCCATCATGGCCTCTGCCACACTGTCCTGATCTGGAGGCAGCAACTGCAGATGGCAACCTTGAGTTGTAACAAACTTCTCTTCCTTAAGTTGTGGATGTAGGGTGTTGTGTCTCAGAAATGAGGAAAGTGACTGTGATGGGTTGACAACTGGTGGTCAACTGAACTGAACGGAACTGAATCAACGTGGTGCTGAATGTGGATGGCCCACCTGAGGATTGTTGACAGCCTGAAAAGGAGACCTGGAGAGGGAGATGGGTTATTGTTGGCGCTCCTGTTGCCACTGATTTTCCTAGAGAAGCTTGTTAAGCTTCTTTCCGGATATGAACTCGGCTGTTCTCATTGTCAGAGGCGCTTGGGATCTTCCTGGTGTGGTAATTTTGGGGGGAGCTCAGGTCTTTACTTTGAGCACCATCTTCTTGGCTCCAGCGCAGAGCCCTCAGCTTGCAAAATTGGTACTAGGAGAGTGTGGTCATTGCTGTGATATTGTTTGACCATGTGGTATAAGGGAATTGAGAATTAATTTGGAAAGATGTTGAGAGACTAGCCTAGAAGCAGTCCCTGTATGTTGTAAACTATATTGGAGATTCTGTTTGAAGGCTGGCAAATCTGAGTATTGATAGGAATGCTGCCATTGAGAAGGACTTCTATTGGGAAGGACTGCATTGGCTGCTGGATTCCAGGTAGTATATTGCGCTTTAGCAACAAGTTGGTCTGCATTTTGCTTGTGTTTAGAGATATTACGTGGGTAGCAGAAAAATTTTCATGCAGTCTACTCTTGGAATGGTAGCATAGTTACTGTTGAGAGTTTTTGGCCAGATCTGGGTTTAAAATTAAAAGTAAAGAGCCATCAAGGTGATTGGAAACATTTCAAAGAGAGAAGGCTGTAGTGGAAATGTGGGTTGCAAGGATGAAACAGAGGAGAATGTGGTTGTGGTGAAGAACAGGACAGTGGAAAAATAAACTGAAGTCTTTCGCTTGAAGGAAAGAATGAATTTGAATTATAGGGGATCGCTGTTTTTTTCAGTCTTGTCATGCCCTGTAAAAAGTTAATGGGAATCAACGACGGTGATTATAATATTTCTTTTAATGATTTTAATGTCATTTTTACATATATGTTTGTAATTCGGTTAATCAAAGTATTGTGGTTTTAACCTTGAATTTTAGTCACCCTTTGAGTATTTTGTTTTTGGTGTGAGAACGAGTGAAGTAATTGCAAATATGTAATTGTTTAATTAATGTAAATCTGGATAGACCAAGACATGTTAACTTTTCACAAATCTGCCACTAGAGACTATGGTTTAAGGAAATGTATATGGTTATCAAGTTGACCAGAGGTGGACTGTGGTGGATTCTTTTAGCAATGTCTTACTAGAATTGGATATTTAATACAGGCACCAAGATTCCTCAACAAATCTACTTGCTAAATAGCACTTTTTGAAAAGGTTCTATGAGCCAAAGTCGGAAGACTAGATTGCAGGTGAGGTTCTGAAATTTAGAGCTGGACTACTTGGGTGAGGTCACTTAATATTTTCCTTATTTATCAAACAAGAACTAAAATATAAATTTGAAGAGGTTAAATGAATTTAAAATTTGTAAGTTAGCAGGTAGCTGCAAAACTGCATTGTTATTATTGTTACTATTGTATTGCTTGAAATACTGCAGCTTAGTAAATGATGTTTTGCCTTAATTTTTATTATAATTGATAATGCTATTTTGTAGTCTTTAATAAAAGTTCTAAATCCTTTGTTTTACTTCCCCTCCACTGTTTAACTTCCATATTTAAAACTTTTTCTTTGATAATTTAAAAATAAGTAACAATAATACATTTTAAACAATTTTTAAATGAAGTTTTATTGTATTTTTTTGAATAAAATAAAACAAAACTGAAACAAAATAAAATAGAATAGACTCAATCAAAACAAAACAATGAACAATGGTACATGACTTTAAAACAAAATACAAGGAAATCAATAATAGCTATCACAATGCCTCTTGTTATCTTCAAAAGAATTACCCATACCACCAGGGATAGTATAATCAAACAAAATAGCACAGAATAAAACCAATAAAAACAAAACAATGGAAGCAGTACAGGACTTCAGAACAAGATAATTATAAAACCACAGTGGGTTTTCTTGCATCTTGTTATCTTCAAAGTAGTTGCCTCTACCCTAAGACATGATGCAATCAAACAAAACAAAATAGACTAAAATCTTTCAAAAGAAAACAATGAAAGCAATATACAGTTTCAAAATAAGCTAATAGGAAATAAAAAATGGCTACCATAATATATTTTGTTATTTATAAAATAGCTGTCCATGCCATCAAATATAATAAAATTAGACAAACTGAAACAGAATGAAACCAAACTAAACAGAACAATGAAAACAATATAGTTTCAAACCATGACAGTAGCATAACAATGGCCACTGTCTCCCCTTTCAGAGACTTCCTGCCCACTCACCTTCACAGGATGTGCTGTGCATTTTGGATCCCACTAATTCCTTTATTTTTTATACTAGGGAGACAACAAGATAGTCACCCATGTAACTCTGAACCATTTCTTTCATGAGCACGATCTCACGTTGTAGCCATTTACGTACAAGAGCCTCAAGCTTATCTTTCCTTATAGCTGAGCAGCTTTCCATTGTATTAAAGTGTCATGTCTTTCTTATCCAGTCTGCAGCCAATGGGCAAGCTCTCCCCATTTCTTTCTGGCTCCCTGTCACAAAGAGCATTTTTCTCTCTCCTTTGACTTTCGGTCTATGAACACCCTTTTGGGTTAAATGTGTTTCTTGTATAAAGCGTACTAATGGACTCTGCCTCCTGATACACTCTACCTGTGTTTCTTTTTGTTGGTGAATCGAGGCCATCTATATTAGTGATTATGGCCAACACGCTCTGCTTCGTCTCTGCCATGCTATTTTCCTGCCATCGGCTGCTTACTTTTCCTCTCCATTCCATTGTCTGCCCCTCTTGGTGAACCCCCTCTGCTGCTGTTCCTGGAACTATGGTCTTTTTTTTTTTTATCTCTCTAGAATGTCCTTCAGTACTTTTTGTATGGTTGGTTTGGTGGTTATGAATTCCTTCAGTTGTTGTTTGTCATGGAAGCATCTAGTTTCTCTATTAATTTTTAAAGACAGTTTTGCAGGGTTCATCAATCTGGGTTGGAAGTTGTTTTCTTTCAGGACTTGAAATACTTCACTCCAAGCTCTTCTTGATTTCATAGTTTGTATTGACAAGTCTGTCATGATTCTGATGGGTTTTCCTTTATGGGTGATCTGTTTCTTTTCTCTGACAGCTTTTAATATTCTGTTCTTGTGTTGAATTTCTGGGATCCTGTTTATTATATGTCTGGTGCAGATTTATTTTGGTTATGGCTAGCTGGAGTTCTGTATGCCTCACTTATCTGAATGTCACTTCCTTTTACCTAAGCTTGGGAAGTTTTCTGATATTATTTCTGTAAATAGACTTTTTATGTCATTTGTGTTGGCCCTTGCTTTTTCACTGACACCTATTATTCTTAAGTTATGTTTCTTTTGGTTGTCTTGCAGCCATTGAATTGTTGCTTCTTGGGTCTCTGTTATTTTTAAGAGATTGTGATCACAAGCTGTAAACCTGTCTTCAAGGTTTGTAAGTCTATCTGTAGTTTCTTGCAAGTGGTTTTGCCAGCTTTCAATGGAGTTCTTAATTTCCTTGATATCTCTTTGAATCTGTATTCTAAGTCTTTTTTATATTGTTCATTCAAGTTTTCCTTTATTTCCTATGCTTCTCTATTCTTCCATCTATGTCTTCTTTAGAGATGCTTGGCAATTCTTTTATTATGTTTCTCATTTCTTCTTTTACCAGAGATAGTATTTCTGTTCTAATTTATTTTATAGCCTCATGAAGTTGTTTTTCATTTCAGTTGCCATCACTTCAGAAATTTCAGGTGTGCCACTCCTGGTCTTTTCCATGTTTATATCTCCTGGACCAGCTCTGCTTGGGTTGGAGGCCAACCCAAGGAAATGTGTCATCTTGACGTATTCCTGGTTTCTTCCAGACAAGTGGGTTAATGGGGTCCCAGGCACTTTCTACATTGGCTACAGTTTCTCTGACATGAGACTGTCTGGTTCTTCCAGCCAGTGCTGGCTACAGGTCCCTGATGGTGGCCACTGAGTGTGCTGGGGCAGGGTTCTGTGCTGCTTTCCCAGCCAGCTTTGACTCGCTGCTGGCTGGTGGAGGGCACACAGAGGCAGGGCTGGCCACTGCCTCCTAGCTGGTTACTGGAAAGCTTCTTTGATGTTGGCTGCCTGTTGGCATGTACACGGGGGACAGGGCCAGCTGCCACCTCTGGACCGAGCTGGTTTTCAGTGGGGAAACTTGGCGATGGCTGCTGGAATGTGCGCAGGGGTGGCACTCAGTCTGAACAGTTTCCACCTGTCTATCCCAGCTGGGAGCTACTGGAGGGAGCTGGCTGCAGTTCTGGTTCTGGGCTTATCCGGCCTGGCGCCAAAATGGCCCCTGGCCAATCGCTCTCTCCTGTGGGAGGACTGAGCCTCTGCACTCACTGCCAGCCAGCAAAGTCCTCTGCATCCACTCCTCCACCTTGCCCCCACTAGTCTCTTTGCAGAGGCCTCTGGGATCACCAGCCACCACTGTCACCTTGATCATGTGTCCCCAGGTTCCAGCAACTCCTTTTGCATAGTGGGTCCAGCTCTGGGTGGAGGCCTCACCAGCTAGTGCCTTCTTCACTAAGTATTTCTTTTTATTTTCTCTGTTGGCTTCATTTCTCACTTTAGTTTCTTCCTGGGTAGAGGGGACCCACTTCTTTCCTTCCTGTTTCTCCAGAATGCTATATTCCAGCATCTGGACTGCTTCTCTCAGGGAGGCTGTTTACTCTGCTGCTTACTGCTCCACCCTCTTCCCGGATGCTCTGGTTTATTATATTTTTATCTGACAACAGTTCCAGGAGTGTGTCTGTTACACTATTATCTTAGAAGACACTAACACTAAGATAAAAGAAGTATTTCTTTATGTGTAGGAATAGAGCCTTAATAGGTTAGCATTATAGTTTATATCTGAAATGTCCCCAGAAACCCACTATATGCCAATTCCTTGGTCTTCAGCTAGGGGCTACTGGAAGGTGATGGAACCTGAAGAAGTGGGGAGGGTATAAGTGGTTGGAGGTGTCTCCTTGAAAGGGACTGCTGGATACTGAGCTTGTTTTCTGTCTGTTTCCCATTTCTGTCTGTCCTCAGTTACACATTCCAGCTCTCATATGCTGCCTTAATATAAATTCGGCCAATGATAGGCCGAGACCTCCAAAACTGAGAGCCAAAAGAAACATTTCCTCCTTTAAAGTTTGTTATTTCAGGCATTTTACCACAGTTCTTGAAAGCTGACATAGTTGACTGTAGGCTGGGAGAGAGTACTCTGACATTCCACTAACCCAGGGTTAGAATGAATAGTTGTTGTTTGCCATTTTGCAAAGAAGTTACTTTATCTTTTTGATTACACTAAGTTTTATTTTGGTCTTATTAATTGTAATTATCAGAATAATTTCTCCAAGCACTGCCCTTACAGGTCATCTTATATTATTCAACTAACTATTTTTCAGAGAATTTTTACTATAAAATCATACAATATGAAAATGCTTATTATTGTCAGAATACATCCCCAAAATCTGTATTATTTTTTGTTTCTATTCTATATATTTATGTTACATCTACAATATACCCACCTGAATAACATCATAACAGTGTGCAGGGTACCTTAAAGTTTCTGGATAGAAAGTGAAAGTGAAGCCATTAAAACAACCACTATAATCACCATCGCTACCCACAGGCAGCTACCCACTTGAGAACCTGTGTTTGTGCCAGAGGGGAGTGCGGCGGGTGTTGATAAGTGGGCAGGAAGGTGAAATTTAGAGCCACTTTGAAAAGTCTAAGTTTGGTAGAAGTTCTTTTTATGACATTTTCTTGAGGCTAAAATTTGACACCTCATCATTCTTGATTTGCAGGAGCCCTCCGTCCTCCTGCTCCCACGTGTCTTTTATTTCATAGGCTTACCACAAACTCCCCTAACCTATCTTCCCAGAAGGAAAGTGTCCTGCCTTTTGGTGAGAGGAGGTATATGTGTAACTCATGGAAATGTAATCGCACTGACAAAAGTGTGAGAAATCAGCTATGTATATTGGGATATATACTACACTTCTTCATTCTGTGTAAAAGTCTACTGGGAATTCTGATTACTATTGTGACTATAGCATGAAATTCTGTACTGCGGAGATCTTTTCTTGTCTTTCCCTATGGTAGTTTCTCTACCTCTTGTGTCCTTCTCAGTTTATGTGCTCAAGCTTACAGTAGTAATGACAGTTTTATTAATAGCAGAGAATCTTTGCTGTTTCTTCTCATCTCTTCCTTCCCCTTGCTCCCCAGCCTCCCTTTTCCCCCTTCCTTCTGCCCTCTCTCTTTCCTTTCTTTCATTTAGTCTTCCTTCCCTTCCTACCTACCTCCCATCTCCTTTCTTCTTTTAAGTTTCAAATCAGTCCTGACTTTCCCTGTCTCAGTCTGCCTTCCAGTAGAGATAGTATTCTTTGCAGAGAGCTCAGCTCAGTGCCTATGTTGTTGTCAAAGAGATAAAATAGAACTAGGAATTTTGCAGGTCCTGGGACATTAGGAGATGTCTTGAAGCACCTGAGAATTTGTATTAGACACTTCAAAGACTCTGCCCACTGAGATGCAAGACTGCCAGAGAACTTTGACCACAGATGTGTATTAAATTTTGCAGCCTAACATCCTCTTTGTTGTCTCCATTCTAGAAAAGGGGCTCACTTCTATTTGTTTGGGCAGATGGTTTCATCTCTCTCTGCCTGTCTGCACTGAGGTACAATAAATTCCATGCCATGTTGCCTTTATACAACCCTGGTGATCTCTGCTGGTTGTTTTCCCTTCCCTTGTGTGTTATGTATTCCTTCCTTCTTTCCTTCCTTCCTTCCTTCCTTCCTTCCTTCCTTCCTTCCTTCCTTCCTTCCTTCCTTCTTGCAGTTCTGGTTCTGTCTCTCTCTGTGTCTCTAGTTTTCATTTTCTTTCTTGTCGTAATAATGATATAGGTGAAAGACACTCCCAACTTGTTGGATATCTGGTATGTGTTTGTATTCTCTAAAATCAAAGAATGAATGAATTCTAGGAACAATGGAGGTTAAGAGCAGAATATATTTATTGAGAGAAAGAAAGCTTCTGTCTGAGAGAGAGACAGAGGGGGTCCGAAGTGGGTGGCTGGGGACCCTGCCGTTTTAAGGGATTTTTATAGAGTAAAACCACAAGGTGGGTCCAAGGTGGGGAAAATGAGAAATCACTAGGTGGGCATAAGGAAGGACAAAACTGTACTCAACCAACAAGATTAGGAGCATAATTGTTGAAGTAATATTGATTAAATTGGGACCAAAAGGGGAAGCCAGTCAGGTAGCAACGGGGATAAAATAGAACAGGGGCTTTTCCTGGAGGGGGCGGGTCAGTGACTTTTCCTGGTTTCCCAAGGTGACCCAGGCTTATCTAGAATATCAATAACTATTGTTTATTCTTAGGGGAGTTATGTGGGTACGTTCTTTTCATTTCTTGTCTTGAGGTCTGAGTCTCAGTGGATGTATCTTTGTCTCCCTCACAGTTGCAATATATCTGGCCTTTGGCATGGCTCCTTCAAGGGCCTAGCCCTGTCTGACTGCCTATAATATTTCTACCTAACTTAGCTGTCTGTAACATTAGGGATTGACCCCAGGGCTTTGGCAGGCTAGAGAAATAACACTCTACCACTGACCTACTTACTATTACTTTATTTTGAGACAGATTTCCATATGTTAGTCAAGCTGGTCTCTAAACTGAGCTGTTTCTATCTCAATGTCATGAGTAGCTGGGATTACAGGCGTGTGGCATGGTGCCAGGCCTCTGCATTCTGTAGGTGACCACGGACTCACTGGCAACACACCCATTTCAGAAATACTGGTAGTTCTCTGCCAGTAAAAATGAGAATATAAAGAATAAGGTTGCCTAAGGGGAAAAGTAATTAAAAAGTTTAGATAAATTACATAGATAAAATCCTTACTAAAGGCTATACATGCTCTGAGTCAGACTTCCTTATTTAGTCAGAAAAGAATATGTACCCATTCATTTTTTATTTTCTTATTCTTTGATTCCTGGACTTTCACAGTTACCTTTCTCTCTCTAAGTTTCCCTTCTCTGGTAAAAAAGGGAAAAACCCTAGTTTTTATTTTTATTCTTTTCAACTGAAAAATAAATGAGAGAACTACATACATTTGTGAAAACCTAATACCATAAAATAATTTGCCAACTTATTCACCACATTATCAATTTACTTTTATAGTGATACTTCAGGTGTCAAAGTCAATTCATTCCAAATTTGTGTTCAGCCACTGAAAAGTTTTAAAACTGAACACATTTTCCCATATGAAATAATGGAAAACTAAATATTACACTTATAAATTCATTTTTCCAGGACTTTAATAAATTTCACGATATATTTAATTTAATTTAATTTTTTAAAATTTAATTTAATTTAATTTAATTTAATTTAATTTAATTTAATTTTATTTTATTAGTACTGGGAATCAAATGTCATGCTTGCCAGGCAGGTGCTGTGTCACTGAACTAAATCCCTGTCCCAGTGGTTCTTTTTCTAACTTTATTGTAGTTCTTACACGTTTGCTCTCAGCTTTACTGATGGTATCATTAACTTTCTTTGGAGCCACTGTTATGATATTTTATGCAAGTTAAGTGCAAACAGAAAAAAATGAAAATGTTTTTACAGTAACCGAGGCACTATGTATTGTCTGGGCTGGAGCAGGTCTTGGACTGAAGCATCACTCTTTGTGTCCTCAGAGAGATGTGATATGTGACCCACTCTTGGGCTTTAACAGGTTTTTTCAAGTTGCATTTTCTGTTCCACTATTGAGCAAAGTTATGAACACCGAGCAGATTATTTTTTCCTGAATTTTGCTGGTCAAATAGTGGAAAATTTGAGTTTGGAGCTATTTGACAACTGAGGTATCACTGTATTTAGTTGGCCATCACTTTTCTTCTGGTGGTTATGAATTATGCACAGTTATACAGATGTCATTTTCCATAACTGGTTTGTCTTACTTGTATTAGGCTGATGTAACAAAAATCCCATAACCTGACTGATTTAGGCAACAATTGATCTCTTACTGAAGTCCAAGATCAAAGTACCAGCAGCCCATTGTGTGACAGGGGCCTATTTCTTCCCTTTTGCATGGCTGCTTTCTTGAGGAAGCCCACAACATAGCAGGGGAGAGAATGCTCTCTGGAGTTCCTGCTTAGCAGGCCATGAATCCTTACTTCGGGGTCTAATTATTCCCCAAGTTTTACTTCTCAACAGAGTCATTTTGGGGGCTAAGATTTCAACATGTGACTTTTGGAGGACATAAAAATTAAATCATAACATTGATTTCTGTTCTCATTCCTGATTCTTGTGAGGTGACAATAATTTGTTAGTTATAAAATGCAGTTTTTCTTCTGTCCCAAAGGAAAAACAGTTGCTGAGTGATCACCTCAGCTGAAGACAGGAAAGTTTTGCTAAAATATTTGGCTGGCTCTTTTTAAAGCTGCTGTAGCAATGTGGCTGCCAGAATTCTACAGACAAAAGTGGAAACACTGGTTTGTGTAAGGGAAGGTAACCAAGCCTGGTCTTCCCTAAATGACCAAGCGACCATGCGCAGCACCCACTTTCTCCTCCTTTTCAAGTCTCTTTTTCATTTAGTTCATTAAGGTAAAGAAAATTTACTCTATCAGAGTCTTAAGACTTGTTTTTTAAAAGGATCATAAAGAAGTTACAGAAATAAGTTTTAAAATAATTATAAAATATCTAGCTTGGGTAAAATATCATCATAATATTATTGAGAGGGAAGCTACATGAATCTATTTTATTTTTTTCCAGTGTTAAATAGGCTCAAGAGGCAGATTTGCACTGCACATTAGAGATTTATTTTGAGAAATATTCATTTATTAATGCTCAGGGAAGAATGAATGGGATATGTTCAAGGTCTGAATGTGTTTGTACGTGAAAAAGATTCATTAACTAGGGAGTCTTTTCTACTTGGAAAATCAATGGAAATGCTTCCCTTTTTTAAGTCCTTTGTGAAAATAGAAAAGGTCAAGAATTCTCCATTTTATTTCTTTTTAAAAAATGTTGCTTTATTACAAAAGTTATGAGAAAAACAAGACATATGAGACAAAAACTAATCAGAGAAATTTAATCAATATTTTCTTGTGTGCAAGTTATTTTTCTAGTAATTGGTCATATTTATTTAAACTTTTAAGGTACTACAATAATACAATATAAATCTCACTTTGTAGTCTATATATTTACTGGATATCATGTAATAGGTTTTTTCACTGGATTGGTGTTTTGTTATTTTTTAAAGAAATTATTTTCTCTTCTGTAGCTACTTATAACCAGTATAATAAGCCTGCCACATATCATTTTATCCCCTTTCCATCACAAAACTCTTTGAAATTGGTAGATAGACCCAGCTGATGATTTTTAAAGCATTTTCATGGTATTTTACAATAAGTTTATTCTATTACTTTCATATATTTATTTGGTATTACTATACTATGTACTTAGTGACCTACTATGTGTCAGGAACTATTCTAGGTCTTTGGAAACAACCATGCGTGAAACAAAAATCTTAGGTCCCTTATAGGGTTTATATTAGTGCCAATGTGAGTGAACAGTAAACACATTACAAAAATTGGATTATTGGGTGTGTTAGAAGAAGCTAAATGATGTGAAAAAAGAAATAGCAGAACAGAAAAAGGCACTGGGAGTATTAGGGGTTAGAGTGTGTTAAATTGCAATTTTAATTGGAATGTGTTATTCTAACTTTAACTGTTTGTCATAAAGTTTTTCCTCCAACACTTGTTGAGTAGTAAATGTGTATGTATTAATATATTAGCAAAATAATGGGCTCCATCAAATATCTTAATTTTTGGAACCTTCAAAGCTTGCTTTATCTTATCTAACAAAAGGGATTTTGCAGATTGGGTAAGGATTTTCAGATAGAAAAATTGTCCAGCTGGGTCCAATGCAATCCCAAGAGTTCTCTCTTAAGGGGGAACAGGACATTCAAAGTCAGGAAAGAAGATGTGATAGCAGTAAAAAAGGTCAGATTGACCTGGAGAACAGGCTGCAAGCCAAGGGATGCAGGTAGCCTCCACAACCTGGAAGCAGAACAGGAAGTAGAAGGAATGCACTCCTGTGACACCTTGATGTGAGGGCTTCTGACCTCCAGAGTTATATATGTGTTATTCTAATAAGTTGGTAATATTCCTAGCTCTAGGTTTTTAGAAATTACTAGAGCAATAGGGAACTTGTGGTCACTTATCTATTTTTCTATTTATGTATGCTTTTTTTTGAAGTGAGTTTTTTTTTGAACTTAAGAGATATATATGTATAATTTTAATTACTATTTTTAAGTCACTTTCCAAAATTTTTACACAACTTACATTCCCACTAAAATGTCACATACATGCACTAGATATTGCTATTAATTTTTCTGGCATGACAGGTGAAAAATAATACACCAATATAGTTCTAATTTGCTTATCATCGATGGTTAGTGAAACTGAGCATCTTTTCATGCTTATAGATCTTTTAAATTTTCTTTGACTATTTATAATGCCTTTTTTTCTAAGGCATTCTGTCTTATAAAGTAAGCTCATTGATGGCTAAATCAATTATATAGATTGCAATTTTTTCTATTCTCTTTTATTAACATCTTTTGGTTTTCCCCTAAAAATTATTTTAATTTTTATATAATAATCATTTTAAAAATGCCTATCTTTTCTGATTTCTTGGCTTTGTCTCCTCTTATTATTTGATAAAGAAGAGATAATTTACCTCAATATTAGTTTTAGTTAGAAAAAATTGGCAACATCGCTGTGAGAAATCCTATTGTGTTAACATGAAGAGCAAGGTTTCTCTCAATTTCCATTTTTCTCTCAATTCCACTTACGTATTTTCCCTATTGAGTTTAAAACAATTATTCCCATGAGGTCTGAAATCAAAGTTACAATGTTCTAGAAAATTTAGATTTTTCTTTGCACATGTGTAGAGTTGTCCATTTCTACTGACTTTGTTGGTCAGACTAGTTAGGTGATTGTCAGATTAACAAGAAACACACAGCATAATTTGAACAATTCATACTAGCTATTGTCATAACTTTCTCAGTCGACTAACTTGATTTCTTTGCTTTGACCCAAGTGTTTAAAACATTTAAATCAATAGAGTTGAGCCACTTTGTGCAAAATTCAGCTTTACTGTGTGTGTTGGGATGCTTGGCTATAAGAATATATTTTCAATGCAAAGTTTGATTGGAGCCTTTTAACAGTGGCTGTGAATTAAGGAATGCAGGATGCCTTTGTGAGGAAATAATGTCTCTTGCACACACACTGAAGGAAGAATGGACTTAAACATCATGGTAAGTTTCGTGCGTTCACTATCAATCTTCGTGACATACATTCTCCACATTGCAAAGCTTTGATTTAGACTTGGATTCATTTCAAATTACAGACAAGATTGGATCACATTGTAGCTCTATTCCATGTGACCTTTGAAAATTCACTTAACTTCAGTTATTTTAAACTTCAGGTTTTTTTTTTTTCCCTGTAAAAGCAAAGCAGTATTCTTTGATTTTCCCACCCTCTCTTAATGGATTGGTATATAGATCCAGTGAAAAATTGAATGCAAAATTTCTCTTAAAGGGCATTGATAAGGAAGAATCTTATTGAATTAAAGTACTTTTTCTACTCTAAATGTAAAACAGATTGGCTTTAGTTTTCCATGTACACTCTCAAGTTATAATCCATTTTTAACCTTTTAAATATTACATATTTTGGATCAGCTAGATCTACTACCATTTTCAAAGGATTAACAAAAGGCCTTAGAATGTAAGATAGTGGTTTTATTTGAGACCTCTAAAGAAATAACTTTAGGATTCTGTTTTGAAGTCAATGCTTCTATCATAAACAGAAATGATGCATTAAAATGTGCTTTCTTTTTTGTGGTGATTCATAAGGATTGAACTCATGGTTTTATTCCTGTTGAGCAAGTCCTCTACCATTAGGCTGTATATCCAGCAGCATATATAACAGTTAAAGTAATAACTGACATTCATTGATCAGCTAGCATGAGCCAATTCCTATTTGAAGCAGTAGACATAAAATAATCCACTAAATCTTTCACAGCTGTATAGAGTAGATTCTATTGTTGGATTAGCTAGAAACACAGAGCATAAGCATAACCTAAGCTAAAAACAACACAATATAACTTAACTTAACAAAACACAGCGTATACACCCAACATAAGCAACATAAGCATTTTATAAGCGTGCTTGGAGCACAGTGAGGTTAAGTCACTTCTTCAAGATCACACATCTACAGATCTCTACAGATCTAAGATTTTTAGACCGAGGATTGGACTCTGGGCTTTGTGCTCTTAACCACTACATTCTACTTTGTTAATTTATTTTCCCTTCTCCTTGACAACTTTGCTGGGCCTGTTTCAATTTCTTTACCATTAGGAAGTAAAAAGTTTTGGGTCAGCATTTTCAGACACTTCTCTATTCAGCCATGGAAAGCAATTTGAAGTTCTTTCTGTGGTAATAGATGTAAGAATTGGGCTGGGGTTTGGCTTGCATAAGCTGTGTGGGTAATTAAGAAGTGTTTCAGATATCAGGGTTCTTCGTGTAAGTGGAAGTCAGATTGCTATTGCCAGTATGTCCGTGAAAAGTAATTATCTCCAATATGGCTAGTTTTGCTACTTTTATTTGGCTAAAGAAATGAAAGATGTTAAAATCATTTCAAACAGATTTTTGTTTCTGGAAGAGAACTTACAGTGACAATGGTTTGAGCCATCATTAGAACACTTTTTACTATTTAGATTTGAAGATATAGCTCTGTGTCTGTGGTTCTAATATGTAATGCCGGATGAACCCATTAGAACCATCTAGAATAACACAGGGGCCTTCTGTTAGTGCAATCAACAATCCTTTTACTCTAGCCCTTGATTCTCCAGATGTCTTCTCTGTTTTCTAAAATATGTGTCTGCCTGAGATAACATGTTCCAGAGGTCCACTCATTCTGCAAGACCTGTGGGACAAATGTCTTATCACAGAAATGTGTCAGGGAAACTGTCTGCCTCTTCCAGGTTCTTTGCAATTCCTTTTTTGACAATAAGATTTTTTCTTAATTATATACACTATATTATTTTGCTTTCACATGCAAACAATTTCAGATTTATAGGAAAACTGAAGCAACCAAGGACCTTTTCCTTTTCCTTGACCCTTTCAGAGTAAGTTACTGGCGTGTTGCTCACTACCTTTCATCCAGGTTGCCCTCCCTATGAAACAGTGTTCTTCTCCATGGGCTCAATGTAGTCATCAAAAATGATGCTGCTAGATTATTCCTACCTAAGCCTCTGCTTTGTTCAAGGTTTCGCCAATTATCTCAATAACTTCTCTTATAACAAAATGATCTATTTTGGAATTGTACATTGCATTAACTGCCATTTTTTTCATCTCCTTCCATCTGGAATCCTGTCTGCCTCTGACCTTGAGGGCTTTCCAAGATTTCATGGTCTGTTTTTTATAATCCTTTGTATGACTTCATCTGATGTCTCTTTACAAAAAAATTTAGTTTACGTATGTTGGGGTAGGAAAATCACAGAACTGAGTCTATGTTCTGTTCATTGCATTCTGTCATGTGTGACATAAATTCTTTGTTCTTGTGCTGGTGATGTTAACTTTAATCTTTTCATGAGGCAATGTTTGTAAAGTTTATCCATTGTAATGTCATTCTTTTTTCTTTACATTTAGTATGTATTGTGTAGTATTTTGTAAAACATTGTATTTTTATTATTTAACTTCACCTATTAAGCATTCATTAATGCTTAATTAATGAATAGCTCAACTGATTATTATGTCAGTTGCAATATGATGATTTTCCTCATTCTGTTATTCTCATACATTTATTTGTTGTTACTCTTACTGTAAAAAAACTCTCCATCCTTGCATTTATTTCTATATATAGCAGTATGGTTTCATGGATTATTATGTTGTTTGATTTATAATAATCTACCATTATTGCTATATATTTTGATGGTCAAATTAATGCAAGTTTGGCCAATAGGTCTCCTTTAAGCAGTCTTTTATTCTTTTAATGGATCGCTATTAAATTTTAAAGGCATTTTTACTTTTTGGCTTAAGATTTCTTTTTTTTTTTTTTAACTTTATCTGGTTTATGAAAGTTTTGAAGGGTTACATTCTTTTAGTGGAAAATGGTATTTAGAAACCAAGATCTGTGACTAGGTGTGCTCACCGCTTTGGAGGTGGTCCTGATATTAGCTCCTCTCGCTGTACAGAGCTGTGAAATGTGTGGTTGTGTTTGAGAATCTGCAAACACACGCTAAATTGTGTTTCATGGTTCAGGCCTTCAATCTACTGCAACATTCCAGTGTTTATCCTGGTTCTGCCTGTTTTCATATTTCTAACTCCTTTCTCCCACAGTGAAAAATTAGGCTTCTATTGTTCTCAATATGCATTTTTTACTTAATCAGCTCCCTGTATATAATCACAACCCTCCCCGTCCCTGAATAAATGTCCATTGCACTCTACCCAGGCTCGAAAACCTCTCAGTGGGCTCGTGGGAACCTTCTTCCACTTCTCTAGGTGCAGTGATCATTCAGGTCCTTATACTCCAAGTGTGTCTGGGCCATTCCCACTCTCCTACCCCGCATCTACTTTGTCCCAAGAATATTTTGTATTGAATTCTCGAGGAATAAAGAACTATCAATATACCTTTTTGATATTTATATTTCATGACTAGGATATAGAAGTTATTAACATTTCTTAAATACATAAGGGTAGAAATTAAATCTTTGGTCAAAATCACAAGATCAGTGGTCACAGTGATCAGTGACCATTAAGTTAGGATCCATCTTGTTATCTCAGCAGGAATTCTAATTTGAAGTAGTGACTCCACTATCACAGGTCTTCATTCACCTACAGACCCAGATAACTGTGCCTGAAGGATAAATTTGCACCTCCAAGTGCCAGGACTATTTTGGATCTGTTATCCATGCTCTAATCTCTTTATGTCTTAAGGACATAGGCCGGAGTGAAATTCAGAATGTTCGACAATTGGTAAGTGACAGTAAGAATCAATACTCACTATAGTATCAGGGTTAAGAATCCTGTAGCCTCTTGATATGCTAAGTTTTATTCCTTAGGAGGTTCAGGGGCCAGCAGGGCAGCAGTGGCAATACTTGGACAGTAACTATTAACAAACTCGTCTGAAAAATGTCAGTATTTCAACAATCTGTGTGTCTTTCCAGTTCTTTCTGGTGGGAAATAAGGCCTCCAGGTGCTAAGGCAGACATCACCATAAATCTGTTCACTTGCCAGGGGTTTGGGAAGGATGAAACTAGATAAATTTCTTCACATACATTCAAGGTAAAACCAATAAACTTGATATTAGAATGGGAGTCTTTGAAATATTGACTCTTGCGTTTTGAATTGTTCCTTGTTCCTTTCTGTCTAAAGCAGGAAACACCCTCTGTTAGGATTGTTGTAGTGGATACAGAAACTGCAGGCTGTGACGTGGTTTGAAGGCTGCTAAATATCCTGAACAAATTTTCCTTCTTCCTTTCCAAGTCCAGAAGATGCTGTCCTGAAATAGAGAGTCACAGATTGGAGATTAGGATTAAAACATCAGATTGTCCATGTTCCTGGAGAATAAGCTCTGTGCGCTTTGGTATCCCTCCTTGACTCAAGGTATGGTACCAGACACAAACTCAGACAGTGCAGGAGAACCTTGAGAAGGGCACTTGTGACTGGTTACTCAGGGGCATCACCGGCTTCTCCTTGTGCTTCAGCCGCAGTGGAGTAGTGGAATAATTTCCTTATTCTTAAAAGAAGCCCCAGAGAGGTGAAAAGCCTGAGACAGCTTCTTCAAGCTGCCAGCAAAAGCAGAATCATTTTCATGCTCCTGAGGCAGGGGAATTACCTGATTCAAGGAGCAATGCTTTAGGAAACAAAAGACAACTCAGCAATGATAACTGTACCACAATGGCAGAAAGTATGATGTCTTAGGGGATCCCGGTTCCTACAGATGATGACCCAGACACAGTGGCTGTCCCATGTCTGATTGGAAGCAATTAGCAACCTGATAATTGAGTGCAATCACTGGGAAAGTAGGGATAACTGAACTGTTCTTTTCCTTCTTTTTTGTGAATGGGGATATTAGTGAAAATTAAGTTCAGTTATAGAAAATTAGATTACATTTTTTGCATATTGCAGTTGGTGGACTGTCATGCTTTCCTCTATACCCAGTATTACTCAGGACGAATTCATCAGTGTTGTATGCTGTTCTTTCCACCATGGTCTAAAGAAACTGCCTACATGTGGAGGAGATAAATTCTGACTCAGCAGTGCTAACAGCTCAAAGACACTCAAGGCAGGCAGAAACTTTCAAACTCCACTATTTTGTGAGTGACAGTGGCTTAGGGGAATACAATTATCCAGGACAGTTCTAGCCACATTGAGCATCTGTTTTGCAGTGAGCTCCTGCTGCTTAAATGTACTTTGGCAGGAGGATTGACTGAGGTGCACAGAAGTCAAGTGGCTCAACCAGGCCACACCGAGAGGTGATCCCTCAGTCCACTTTGGGATCTGGGCCCTTTATGGCACTCAGTTATCTGCTCTAAACACTGGGTCTTCCTGCCTTCTGAATGCAGCTGCAGTCTCTTGCTGAAAAATTTGCCTCCTTTCACATAGAAGGCATAATTAAGAACACAGCTGCAGATTGGCTTTTCTCAACAATTTTCCCTGCTGTCCCATAAAATGTGAAAAATACGGGCCAGTACATTGATTAGACAGACTCTTAGGGTTGAATTGTGTGTAATCTACCCACTTCTGGCACTTTGAAATAAGTTTTTGCTTTTCCACTGGAATTTAAAGAAGTGAATGGAAAATAACAGTAGCCTAGTTGTTTTCTTAGTTGAATACCTCATGGACACAGACTGGAAGGATATAATCAGCCCTCACGTGAGTACGTAGCACACAAATACACACAGTGGCAGAGTATATTTTCTTTCTTTCTTTCTTTCTTTCTTTCTTTCTTTCTTTCTTTCTTTCTCTCTCTCTCTCTTTCTCTTTCTTTCTCTTTCTTTCTTTCTTTCTTTCTTTCTTTCTTTCTTTCTTTCTTTCTTTCTTTCTTTCTTTCTTCTTTCTGTCTTCTTGAGACAGGATATCATTATGCAGTTCAGGCTGCCTTGGGCTCACTTTAGCTCAAGCTGACCTTGAACTGGCAACCATCCTCTTGCCTCAGCCTCCCAAGTGCTGGGAGGTGTGTGCCACCCCTGCAGAGTAAATCATTTCTTAGGGGGTACTGATTTACATATTCTTCTCTGAAGGACTACTGAAACAAGTAGTCATCTACTTTGTGCCTGCACAACTATGACGCAAAGAGGGGTAGGAAATGTAGGTGTACCATAGTCCTGAGCGGCTCTTCTTTCTATTTCAGTGGTGGTGTAACAGTGTGCTGAACATGGAGGTCAGATGACCTGGGTTCAAGTTAGACACCCACCATTTAAATCCTGAGACCTTAAACAAGTGACTTAATCTGTGGGAGCTTCAGTTTCACCATGTGGAGTTGGAGTGGTTATAAAGTTGCCGTGAATACCAAATGCTGCAGCAGATTCATGCTGTTGAGTGCAGTGATAGGCCCAGGGTATGTGCTCAGTAACTTGCTTGATTACCCAAATCCTTATTGAAACATAAAAAACCTTGATAAGGAGAAAAAGGTCAGTCTAGACTTATTTTCACTCAGTCACCACAACATATATACAGAACAATTTTTATTAGGCTGCAGTCACTAAATTCAAGGAAAGAATGGAGAACATTGCTTTAATGTAAATTCTCTGAACAACCTGTATTCAAGGCAAAAGAGAGCCCAACAATGAAACCCCTTGTACCCTATTTCTAAAAGAAAAAGAGAGAAATAGTCCTGCTGCATTGACTTTTAAAGCAAGCCACCTATGGAGGAAAAGGCACAGAGAAGGCATCATACAGACATGAGCTACATTTTCCGTGGTCTTTATTCACTTCGCTCTGGTTCTTACTCAAATAATGAGCTTGTGGGGCTTCACAGCAAGCTCCCGGCTGAATCTGCCCACTCACATTCTCTGGTTAGCTGCAGACGGCACACAGCTGCCTCCTCCACGGATTCATTCTGATAAATGGCTGAGCCCCGTGGACTACGTGGCCCCGGACTGGAGGATGAAACAACTGTGTGAGGGGGTGCGTGTCTTTACACGGTACCCAAAGAAGAGGGAAAATGGCCAATCTAACAGAACCTTGCAATGCAGGCGAAATGCCACTATGCCTACTGGGCTGCTGCCCTACTTTAGCTCCTTGGGAAGATTAAGTAGGAAGAAAAGCCAAGGTTCAGTGCTTCGCGCAGGCACAGTTAATACACCTGTATCCTCCTTGCAGATGTAAAGACAGATTTTAAATCCGCGGAGGACATCTTCAGTCAGAATGTAATACATTCTATTAAGTGTTTTTCAGCTTTTCCGTACCCTTTCAACCATCCCCTCCAGTCCTGCCTGCCACAGTTATTCATAAAGAGATGAGCTTGAGAAATAAAAGGACGTGCACACAAATAACATTCTCTGTAGAATAAAACAGAAGGAGAAATCTCTTTGCTGGTACTTACTCTAATGAAGAAGATTGCATTCTTCTTAAGTATTCACCTGTATAGAGAAGAGGAGAGCTGTTTATGTGAACAAAAACAGATTCTCTGTGGTAGGGGAAAAAAAAGAACGGGTTTGCTGTGTCAGGGGAAGTGCTACTCCACAATTTAAGGCCCCACAAACGCCATTCAAATCCATGGTACTTATATTGGAGACAGATGAGCACAGGACACTTGGACGGCGGCGGGGTGGTGTTGTTTAACCTTTGTTCCTCACATTCCTCAGGAGAGCAGACAACACCTCTATTTTCAGTGTTTTTCTGAATGACTTCCCGCCTCGTGGATTGACAGGTACTCTGATTATCTGCCTAAGGAAAATGAAGGGATAAACAGCAGAGAGGTGAAGACTGACTTGAAAAGACCACATCAAGGAGTGCATGTCACACTTGCAGAAAGGAGAATATGAGCAGGGGACACACCGAGAAATGTCAGATTAGCACCTAAATATATTTTTGAAGAGAAACATAACATTTTGCCAGAATGGTTTTTACTTGAATAGTGACGGTTCCAGATTGTCACTGTCACAAGGCTAGAGATTTATCTGAGGAAGATAAATGCCTTTCTCCCTTTACGATCCAGAAGAGTGCTCTATAATGGAGGTTTTGAGGCGGTAACCTGGGATAGAAGCCCTGGATCTTCGAAAACTTTCTCCTTAGGTAAACGTGATGAAAGCCAGGGTGGGGAACAAAAAATTATACAAAAAGCGTGATTTACATTAAGTAAATAATGAAGTGGTTACCCCTTGACACGTTACCCAAAACCCAGAGTTTCTGTTCCATTTGATATAAACAGTGACTTTATTTAGCGCTGTTCTCAGTGTTTAAAATACCCTCCCAGAATCTGAGAGATGGTGGCCTGTGTTCTGTGTTTGATTCCCTCGTGTTCTAAATTCTCCTGCCCCTGTTCTTTTCTTACCCTTCACTCTGTTTTGATGAGCCCTTTGGGGCAATGCTGTATAGCTAAATATGATGACCTAACACTGTTTTTCATTCCAGGAGTAAACCTAGAGACAGCTGTTTCCTACCCAGCTACTTTAGTTTGGATGTCGAATGTTCCCCACAAGCCTCTCTGCTAAGGGCATGTCTCTCAAGCTGGGGTTGGGAGGTGCTGTGGACGTTAAGATGTGGGACATGTTGGGAATCCTTAGATTACTGGGGGTGTGATCTTGAAAGAGACTGTAAGATTACACTTATCCTCCACCCCTCTATTCCGGTTCACAGCATGAGCAGTTGGCTCGATAATATATTCTTGTCATGATATGCCAACCTTACCATAGCCTCAAACCAATAGGTCCACCTGATTCTGGATTTTACTCTTCAGAACCATGAGCCAACATGAGGCCTCTTTACTTCATAAGTAGTTTCCTCAGGTATTTTCTTGTAATATGAAGCTGATAGTTACTTCACATTTCTAATTCCATCAGATACTTTATAACAGTATAAGTTTATGTACACAGAATAAAAGGTACTTTCTAGTGTAATTGCTGTGTTTTTGGTGGGAAGAGAATCCTACCGCTGTGGTAAAGCAGAAGAACAGCAAAAACAATCCATGGCTATACAAAATCAGTGCTTATCTTCTCTCTTTATTGTCAGCGAGTTCAGCGATTTGATGAGTTGCAGAAGAATTTTCTGTCAAAGCTAGTTGACCGGAAATTGATGAAGACTTCTGAAACATCACTGTATTGTTTGGCTCTCCCTGGAATAGAAAACAGTGCCACGTGCGAGGCTGCTTTGATGACCTTTCAGCCGTGTGATGTCTGCATTGTCTGCAGTGTGAGCCCGGCCTTGGCTGATGCCGCCTGGACAAGTGAACTCGTTAAGCTTTTGTCTCTTTTCCTTGGCCGTGACTCGCGTGGCTTTGATCTCCAAGCTTACACTGTTGCTAAGACAGGGCACAAATCTTATCATTAAGAGAGTGCCCAGTTCTGAGCATGCTTGTTTGTATAGACATCCTCCCAGCTCATATGTCATCTTCTTGTTTTCCCGAGGCCTCGGTAACTGGCTATGAAAAAGCTCTGAGTCAGTTTGGTTTCAAAATCTGCTGTGTTTGTATCTGTCCAAGTGTGATGGCCCTTCCCCTTTGGCCAATCAGGAAGAGGCAGATCAGCTTGAGCCTGTGAAGAACCACAAATTCCCTGGAACAGGGCTTCCCACCTGCTTGACATCTGCCCTGAAGGAACCCATTCAGGGGGTCCTAACCTCTTCACGTGATCAGCCTGCTTGGGTTCATCTGTGTATTTTTTTTTTTAATTGCAGTTCTCTTTCTCTTCACCCTTTCTGTTGTAGGAATGGAACATTCCTTCCCTTTTACTCCTCCATGGGGAAACTTGGGGTAGCGCTAGGCAATGTTAAGAGACACGGCCACACTCTGCAGTGTTTGTGTCTGAGGGAACTGAGGGGCACAGCCCTCTGGGTGCAGGCTCCCTGCAAGGCAGCTGTCACACACCAAGCCCAAACATGTCTCTTCTTCTCGAGCCCGCAGTACAATGTATGAGCTGCCTTTGTTCTGAGACAGCTGTCCTCTCCCCTTCCTGCTGACTGTCACTCACTGGCTCGATCTACTCAGTGTCACTGAGGTTGTGCCACAGGGGTCCTACGAACAGGTCTCTGCCCTCCCCACTCTGCTCACCTCGTCTCGCTGGGACTCCCGCCCCTTTCTGGCTCTGGTCTTCGCTGGCCAAATTCAGCCTGGCTGTATTTCAGGGAGGTTAAGAGGAGTTCCCTGCCTTCAGGGAGAGGAAGGATAACACTTCGGTGACCTCTTCCTCATTCTGTTATATGGATGGTGGTGTGAATGCACGTGGAGTAACTGAAGCAATATTGTCTTCGCCCAACCTTTTAAGGGGGCACTGCCCTGCTCAGAGCTGTGGAGCCCTGACATTTTTAACAGAGAACCCAAAGTACTCTAGACCTTAGCCTCCCCTCTCCTTTGGGGAACCCTGAGGAAATGCCCCAGGTTTTAGTGACGGCACAGTTTGCCCCTCGCATGATCTCCTGCCCTTATCAAAGGGAGCATTTAGAAGCTGACTGTAGGAACTTTGATCACTGGCCAGATCCCTGGCAGAGGCCTTGTGTTGTCTGGAGCCAAGCAATGTGTATGACTTTGGAACTGGCAGTGGTTTTGTGGTGTAGCCCTACGCAGCACAGACTCCTTGCTGTGGTTCCAACCCAGGACGTGCAGGTACCATCAGCAAAACCTCTGCACTGCACTGTCAGTTCCAGGCATGCTTTGCTCCGGACCGGGATGCTTTGCTCAAGATCGGCTGTGGTGTGCCAAGTGGTGCCGGGGGAGTTGTAATATCCAACCCATGACTGACTTTTTAGGAACCACTTTCAGTGCCTAGTGGTAGGAAAATATCTGAATTTCCAGAAGAGATCCAGGCAGCCTGCTGTGAGCTGTGCTCCACAAGTGAGAGTGGAATTGTCAGCACATTCTTTCCTGAGCTGTCGCCACAGAGAATTTATGATGCACATTAGGCCCTCCCTTGTTTGTAATGCTGACAACGGATGCAGGCACTTGATTTCTCCTCATTTTGCAGATGAGTTGGTTTGAAGACTAGAATTAAAACATGAGTAGCTTACCAGATAGCAGCATGAAAGCCTCAGCTTGGCACCTCTTCTCAGTTTCCTTCTTCCTCCCTTTTCCGTTCCTCTTCCTCCTGTGTTTTGCTTTCCATATGCTTTTTGGTGTGATTCTTCTCCCTCATCACAGTGGCCCCTAAAGTGTCTCTATCATAAGCATGTGGATTCAGTTTGGAAGAAAGCATAGGTATTAGCCGTGCGGTGAAGTCCAGTGAATCTCCTGCACTGACGTCTGTGCTGCTGCCTGCTTCTGAACTGCGCCTGCTGAAATGTGGCCAATGGGACAGAGGAACCGAGGTTTAAAATGCTGGTTCAAGGTTAATCAGTCTAAATTTGAATAGCTACTGTAATTTCTGGCTACCATACTGGATAACGTAGACTGATAAACCAACCCATCCACTTTGCATGCGGACCTGGGGAAGCTACTGGAACTTAGTTGAGAGCATGTAATTGATCCAAGCCTTCTATAACATTACTCAGCCCTTTTCAGCTGATAAAATACTAAAGTTTTTATATCTGTTATATATCAGCTAACTTTTTAAAGTTCTATGTCTTGAAAAACATAAAAGAAACAAGAGATAGTTAGATACAATTATTCTTTACATCATGTTAACCCTTTGTAGCCTGCCCACCCAGGAGCACACCGGGCTACTGTCACTCTGTTATTCCACAAAGCACCCTAGGGTGGCGCTGTTGTACAGCTTCTGAGGCATGCGAACTCGAAACTCAAAACAGCAAGGAAAATCCACCTTTTCTTCCAATTCTTGTTCTATCCACCTCTAACAGTTTATTCTTTTATGCCCAGATCTTTGAATATTTTACCTCCCAGGAGGAAGAGAAATAAAATTATTTCTGTGAGTCTACAAAAATAGAATTCCATGTGAGGGGAAGAAAAGCCCGAAGTTGGTTTTTAAAATATATTGAGGGTGAAAAGAAGTCTGAACATATGCTTATCTGTATTTTCAGTAGATAAGGTGACATAGATACACAACTCACCAGTGCTCCTGAGGTCCTGATCTCCGAGAAGATTCTCTTTTTTGTTTTTGTCTTGTATTGCTTCTTAAAATAAAATTTTATTTACTTATTTTTGGGGGACAGGCTCTTCTCGTGTAGTTCAGGCTGGCCTTGAACCCACAGTGATACTCCTGCCTTAGCCTCCCTACAGCTGGTATTGCAGCGTGCACCACCAAGCCCAGCCTTCTGAGGATACATTCTTAAACAGTGTCTCAGATACCCTAACTTCTGAGCCCTATCATTTCTGGGAAAGGTCATGGCAGCACATCTAAGTATTTGCAGACTGTTGTGGGATAAGCATACTTGACAGGGAGCATGCAAAGTTTGAATGTCTGCTTTCTAAAGGCCTGGCTTACGGGCACACTAAGAATTTTTTGTAGAAGCAGTTCAACACTTAGCAGCTGAGACCCCGGAACCAGCACCTCCCATTCTATAAATGCAGCTCTTTCTCCTGGAAAGAGCACTTTGTGTAGCCATTGAGTAATGCTGTGTGCCTTGTAATTCCTTTAAAAGTTAATGAACGTGTTAGAATTAATTTTAATAAATGTTGATTAATTGCAGTTTGACTTGCATTTTGAAGAACAAAGGCACTCCACAGTATTTGGCAGGTTTTTCCTTATTGCTTTGAAGGTGCCCACAGCAGATGGCAGTGTTGGTCTGCGGATTCTCTAGGCAACGCTGGTGCTGAGACCTGTGAAATTTCCCACACCCCTCCCCAGGTGAGCTCCACAGCAAAAGTGGTACCCTAAAATTAGGGTTTAGTTAGAGACAGAAGGAAAGGCCCTGGGGAGAATTCAGAGGAGTCACTGGAATTGCTGTGGACTCAAGCTATAGAAATCACTTCAACCCTGTAACTTAATGCAAATAAGTTTTATTGACTTGGTTCAGAGCCACATGTATGGATAACATGGCAAAGAATTCCAAATGATCCCTGGCTCTATGTGTGTGAGTTGAGGGTGGGGGAGAAAATGGGAGAAAAGAAAAAAATATAAATGATATTATAAAAATGCTTTATATAGATACTGTGTGTATGTGTGTGTGTGTGTGTGTATAAACACACATATATATAGTGTGCATACATACATACATTTCTCCATCTATCTGCAGCATATGTAATACATGTAGATTCTGCAGTCCACCAATAGTTTCTGCTACGGGGTGAAGGCTTCACAGAGCAGGAGCCTAATTAAATGCTTTCCTGGTCAAGATAAAGAAGCGATAAGACTATAATCTTCCAAGGTCATCTCCAGCTTTGATGTTTTAGAAGCTTGTGAGTATTTTCATAAACTCTGGCATTTTCCACACCTTCTTAGTTTAATACCTGCACTGCTGTCCTTCAGTTCACACTGGCTTGGGTGAAGTCAGGGAGCTGGATTACTCTCAATGTCATATCTTGTTTGGCCTTTGGATGCTATTTAGTAAGATTCCTGTCCAAATGGCATGTGATGGTGACCAAGGCAATTAGGAAGATTGATTTGGCATGCATGATTTCATTCTCTGCTTCCTACAGTGGGAGGTGAAGGAACCCATCAGGGCCTAAGATAACCAAATTTTATTTTGCCCAAATGAAGTCATTAATTTTTCAAATTGTTTTGGAGTGATAACAATGTTTAAAGTTACCTTACATCTTATTATTTACAAAATGAATGTCTTAGAGAATTTTCAATGTAATATTACATTTATTTGTCCTTTCTAAAGATATTTTTGTCCCTGCTAAAAAGATGAAAAAGCAGTACATTTTCAGATTAATTTCAGGCTATTTTCTGAGCCTCCTTATGTGTTTTGCATTGTGTCATATGAATCCTTTCATTAATTCCAGGTTGTTTCATTTCATTATTATTGCTTTTATGTCATATGAAGGCATTAAAATGCCACAGAATAATAAACTTGAACAAAAACAGTTCTGGTAATTTTTGCATATTAATTCTATATTGGATTAGAATCTCTTTTTGACAGAAATCCAAAACAATCAAAGGGCCAGGCCATGGTTCTCAATTGGTTGGATTTTGTACCAGTGACCATGGGTGATGTTCATTCATTCAACCAGCTCAGCTTGAGGGACTACAGTGACCCTGGCTGTGTGTGCTTTTGACTCCATGCTTCTGGTGGCAGCTATGGCGTGAACAGGCAGAAGAGCAGCATGAGTGTAGGAGTCTGTTCCAATTTGCTTTCAGGTCTCTCTGGAAGAGGTGGAAGTGCTCTTGGGAATTGCTAAGGACAGCTGAAATATCAGGTGCTTTAAGAAAGAATGCCTGGGCTCTCATCTTATTACAAAGCTTTTGCACATCAAAAAAAAAAAAATCACCAAAAAAAGCAAAAAGAAAACCCAAAGAAGGGAAAAAAATTTAGCCAACTGTCCCTCAAACAGAGGATTTTTATCTAGCACATATAAGAATTGGAAAGAAAATCAGGCTCCCTAAGATCTAATCCAAAAATGGGCATCTGAGATGAATATACACTTCCCAGATGAAGAAATACAAATGGCAAATAAGTATATGAAAAAATGCTCAACATCACTGTTTATTCAAGAAATGCAAATTAAAGCAACACTGAGATTCCATCTCATTCTGGAAAAAAATAGCTGTCATCAAGAAATCAACCAATAACAAATGCTGGAGGGGCTGTGGGGAAAAAGCAACCCTTCTCCACTGTTGGTGGGAGTGTGGATTGGTGCAACCACTGTGGAAAACAGTGTGGCGATTTCTCCAAAAACTAGGATTAGAGGCCCCATTGGATTCAGCTATTCACCTGTATATTTTACTAGAAGAACTGAAAACATTGTTACAGCAATGTATGTGTACCCATGTTTATAGCAGCACAATTTGTAATAGTTAAATCTTGGAAACAACCCAAATGTCCATCAACTGAGGAAGGGATAAAAATGATGTGGTATTTTTATACAATGGAGTATTATTCAGCTATAAAGAAGGATAAACTTGAGGCTATTATAGAAAAATGAATGCAACTTGAAACCATACTCGTAAGTGAAATAAACCAGTCCCACATGTGTAAACATTGTATTGTCTCCCTAGTGTAAAAAACTGAAAGAGCAGATAAGATTTAAACTGTACCACAGATATTGTAAAGTGCAAGGGAAAGAGACTGCTCAAAAGGAAATAACAATTGGAGTAGGGGAAAGGAAAAAAGAAGGGAAAGATTATGTGTATGTATACAAGGTAGATAACTATAATATTAGTTTCTGTTAGTTCATCAGAACGGTTTATGCTTTTATTGTTTGATTGATCATTTTCCATGCCTGTATCTTGTAATCTGAACAACTACTTTGAAGACATTATGCAATATATTAACCATGGTCTCCTATTATGTTGTTTTGAAATTCTGTATCATCGTTTTTATTCTTTTTTTGTTTTAAAAGAAAAAAAGAAGGGATGGAATGGCTTCCCTTTCCACGTGCCTGGAACCAATCAGTGGCTCTGAGGTGATGGGCCTGTGCTTCATGAGAACTCTTGGTTCAGCCTCGGAGACCCTGTAGCTCTCCCAAGAGCCCGAAGTTGGAGGTGTCAGTTGTGGAGGTGCTCTGAGATCTTCTGAGAGCCACTGAAATGAAACTGATGGAAAAATAGGCTTTGTGAGTGTCTGAGAGCTGTTGGACGTGGTGTGGGGCTTTTGCTGAAATGTATTCACGTCGCACTGTGGGCACAAGAGCCCAATTTTGGAAAAGGGAAATCGGTTGGCTTTGCTTTCTTTCAGTTACGTTTTCTGCACTGTTCTGGTGAGTGTTCTTGCAAATGAGGCAACTCGAGTTAATGTGTAAGGCTCACTTGTCCTTCCTGGTGACCCATGCTAGTGCCTGCCTCCTGGAGTTAGCTGAGTTCTTTGTACCTTGGGAATAAAAATTATGATCAGACACTTACTATGCAGCTAGTGACTTAAGTTGCCTCACTTTAATCTTCACAATAATATATGAAACCAGAGTTTTGCTAGAAACATTTCACTGAGGACCAGAGACAAGATTTTTATTCAACCGTGTGAAATTTTAAAACATATGATATTGTCATCAAATGAATCCACCCACACAAGGACCTTAAATACATGGGCGCGAGGTCAGCTGTTCTATTTTCTGTATCTACTGAAGAATCAGCACTCTTTTATGGACATAACAGTTGAGAGATAGCAAACTGGGCAACAATACTGTTGCTTAGCATCTCTATCTACCTTGTATTATTAACATTTATAAATCTGCTAATTTCTTGGCAAAACTAAGGCACAATATTTCAGATGTCAGCGTTTTTGAGAAGTAGCCGCAGCGCTGAATGTCACAGCCATTCAAGATCTGGTCACCTTCACCTTTCTTGTGTGGCATTAGCTTCCTCGTTAACACGTTACCTGCTCAAGTGGGCTACTGGAGCATTGGCATTTGGCTAATTAGTGAAGACACAGAGGGAACTTCTGGGTGAGGGCCCAGAGGTAGAAGTAGGGTAGACATACAAATGCCATTGCCTTTTTCGCTGCCACAAATTGAGCCACACTGCTCCACTACATGCTATCTGCCATGACGTTCTGCCTCACTGTGGGACCAGAAACAATGCAGACACGTGACCGTAGACTAATAGCTCTGAAATTGTGTGGCAAAGTACATCTTTCCTCCTTCAAGCTGATTTGCTACTGTTTTCCTTATAGCAACCCAAAATGCTTAGCCCAGTCTCCACAAGATTCACCTTTCAAAATTGTATTTCCTCCTTAAAAAGATACACTTCGGTTTCTTCAAGGTATAAAAAGTATCACTGAATACTTCTAAGAAAAATATATGATCAATAATTTTGCAATGTTGAAAAACATGTAAATATTCTCTAGAAAAAGTTGTCCTCTGGGTAAATTGCTGTTAGCATTAGATTTCCCATCTGCATGGCATTTGAACTTTGGTGGTTCCTTTTTGTAGCCTATTACCTTTGACCTTGTTTTTCTAAAATAAAGCCCAGAAATTGATGTTAAACTTGGTTAGTAAAATTGATATTAATTCTCTTTTATGATTGTTATTTTAGGCTGGAGCCTGCGTCTGTTTTTTTTTTTTTTTTTAAACTAAGAGTAACAAATGATACCCACAATCTTCCTATGTTTCTATGCAGGGAGGCTCCTTAAAACTGAAGCTCTCTGATGACTTTGAATGAGTACTTTGAATGAGTACTTTTCTGTTACACATAAAAGATAAAGAAAATCTATTAGTTTTAACTCTTCCTTGCTTTGTAAACCATAGCTATATCAGTTCAAGTAAGTTTCAGGTACTCACAGATCTTAAATGGTGCTTTTACAATTTATAAAATTGCTTTCATATGAGTTTATAACCTTACTTTCATATTCCAGTCATTCATGAAATGGCAGTGAGTGCCAATGATCCCCCCAAAATACATAACTTAATAATATTTGTCTTTGTTTTTATTTTTATTTCCAGTTTGATTTGCACCTTAATTGTTTATTTCCATCATGGCTGATTTTCACATCCAAATGACTACTGGGCTGCACATTTGGATATAAGAGTGGTAAGTTTTAGAGTTGACAATTTAAAGATTGATATAAAAATAAATACAATTTCTTCAAGAAGAGGATTAAGATTTGACCTAGGGGAAATTGGCATTTTCTCAGTCTGTGGTCACACTGGTGAAGCTTAGAAAGTAATTCTAGGCTCCTGAATATATTCCTAAGACTCTGTAACATAATTCTCACTTTAAAGAATAGGAAGAGTTTTGTGAGTCCAGGTGGATCGTGTGCATGTTCCTTTAGTGAGCTCTGTCATGTGGACAGAATGGCACTGTGGTAAATGCCCTGTGGATTGTAGGGTACAGAAAAAGATTAGGGAGGGAAGGCCGGAGATGCAGTGGCTAGGCTGGCTGGGCAAATGCTGTGACATTTCAGACTAGTGCTTTTAATTTCTCTTAAAGATTTGCATTTTTATATTTAAAGTTAAGAATGGGGAAAATGTTGTATTTTCTGAAAAATTTGTAGGAGACCTCTCCTAAATATGAAAATCATGATAAGTTACATTATTGCAAGAGAAAAGATAACATCCAAAGATGGAAAAATCTTTGGTCCTTCATATTCCTGATATTTTATTTTATTATGTTGAATATTCACACATGGGTATTTATTTTTTTATTGTGAATAAAGGAATGTATTTGTATGAGCTCACATACAAAAGGTGCAAAATGTAATTGTATTCAAAGTTTGCGTTAGACTCTGCAGGGCTATTGCATTTATTTATTTGTTTTTCAGAGCAGACATGTGCTTTGCAGTCACATGGAGAGATCAGGTGTGATTTCCAACAGCATAGGGCTCGGTCTACTGTCATTTCTAATGGCAACATTGCACTATCTTTAAGACAAAAAAATTTATTTGGGTGTAAATTTCCAGGAGAGTAGATGGAATATAAGTGTCCTAGACATGCTGTAAACTCTCAAATAGCTTGAAAAAAACCTCCCTTACTGAATAGGTTGATGGGAGTGGGTAAGAATTGACTGGCACTACTAGAATATAAACAGTTGAAATTATCTGCTGTAATTAATGCAGTGAGTTAATCTAGATTTCTTTATAAAAATGTTTAACATGTTTTTCTTCTCCTAAAAGTAGAAAAATGCATACTGAAAGGATGTCTTCTAGCACATGGGAGGGAAACGAGGTACAAGGCCAAGACATTTCAGCACAGTGATAATAGTGACAAAATAACTCCTACTTAGAAAACACAATCACAAAACAGTCTATCTGTCATATTTGAGTATTTATTATTATTTTAATGACAGTGTTTTATTCTAGGAACAGAGAGCTACTAAAAACATTTAAAAATTTTTATACATCAAGTTTATGTCCAACAAATATCATCTGTAGATATTATTACATACAGTTTGATTTAGTGAATGTGACACTAAATCTTGAATTTTAATTTTGACCTCAGCTAAGTTAAACTTTCTCAACAAAAGAAGCAACGTTTAATTAACAAAAAGCAGTAAATAAAAATGATGTAGATTAATTGCTTGTAGAAAAGTGGGGGGAAGTATACAACATAGTTATTTTTGATAGCAAGGAAATTAAAAATGGAACTCTATGCCAGAAAGGGAATACAAAAGTAAGAATTTGAGATCTTATCTATCTTTTAAATTTTAATTTATAATGAAAAAGATTGGGGTGTGCATATTTTGACAGATGCATATATTGAGGCAGTGTGAAATAAAGAGTTTTTGAGTTTGGAGATATGTAGGGGATATGGTCCTAAGTGTGTAAGAAAAAACACGAAAGTATAAAGTTCCTATTTTCCCTGTGCAGTTGTAGTAACATTTCTCTAGGCCTATTTGTAGCAGACTCTAAAACTCCAGATCTGAAAGCATGAAAAGTTTTAATGTATTTCCTGCTGCAATTTATTTAAAAGGCTGACTGACTCGCTGGATCTAGAAAGACATTGCACATTTGCATTGGACATCATGTTTAATTTCTTATAAATCCCATCCATCCATTTAGATTATCTGTGACTAGACTTGGTAAAATATTTGTGATATATAAACAGCTTCAGCAATGAAAAACATTTCTAAGCTTGTCCAGAATAAACTGAAGTAATGAAAAACATGAACAAGACATTAATGAAGTTGTTGTTTTGGGGGAATAATGTATTATCAGTTGGCATAGGTGTTAGTTATGGTTTTGTTTATACCTGGAGTAAAGGAAGCCAGGGCACCTATTTTAGTGGAGGTTATATCTATCCTTAAAAAGTTTATAAGAAAAAGAGGTTACTGAAGTGATTATGTGAAGGTAAAGTTATCATTACTATGAAATTATCTGGTGTAGGGGCACAGTTTAGCTCTTTCTTTCCCATTTTCCTTCTCTGTCAATTAGGTAAATAAAAGTCAGATTGGCAGTGCTTGTATTTGAGACATTTTATTTTTAAAGTTTTTTTTAAAGAGGATAAAATGGAGTAAACCAACCAAAACAAACCAGTGTAAGAGATACAGGACTTCAAGACATTACAAAATCAACAATACTTACCATAATCCCTTGTGATGCCTTTGAAATAGCAGTAAGATAACTGGATGTAGTAAAAATCAAATAGAACACAAAAAATAGAAACAATTAAAAAAATGAATGCAATAAAGGATTTCAAAACAAGCCACTAGTAAATCCAAAATTGATACCATAATATATCTTGCTAACTTTGAAATAGTTGCTCCTGCCATCAGATTTGACATAATCAAACAAAGCAAGAGAGAATAAAACCAAGCCAACAAAAGAATGGAAATGATACAGGACCTTAAAACAAGATCATAGGGAATCAGCAATGGCTGCGACTCTCACAAGGAGATCCCTCTGAGATGCCACATTGTGTACTGCTCTCCTCTGAACCTATGATCAGACCACTGGCCCTAGACCTGCAATGTTATGAAACACCAAAGCACCACAGGCCTCCAATTGCATTTCACCTCATAGCTATCACCACAGCCTGTGTTTCTCTGGACAAGCCAGTCACTTACTGGGATGGGGAACTGGTGCTTCTTCCATTGCTGGCACATGCACCGAGGAGCTGGGGTCTGCCTTTTCCCAGTCTGGCGGCAGCCCGTGCATGGCGCTGGTTCCCAGACTGGGCTTGTTTGCTGGTGTGGCCTTGTTCTCTCTTCCCCAGCCCACAATGGTGCTGACTCATGGGCAGAGGCTGGGGTCTAGCTGTTCCTGGTCGGGCAGCAGCCCACACATAACACTGGTTCCCAGACTTGAGACATTTGAATGCTTAAAACTGTGGATAGTACCAACCCCTAAATATACTGCTTTTTTCTGTATGTTCATACTTATGATTAATTTTAACCAATGTTAGGCATAGTAAAAACAATAATAATAAAATATACTAGTTAAAATTATAAACTGCAGTAAGAGTTATTTAAAACTTACAGATTATTTATGTCTAGAATTTGTCATTTATTATTTTTGGGTCACAATTGATCAAAAAATCAAGATTTCGGAGATCTGTACCATGTTGGAACTTAGGGCACTGGGAAAAGGAGCAACCAACCAGCCAGCTGCCCTGGTAAGTGGCTGTAAGTCTACTGGTGCGCAGGCTGAGAATCATACATCCTCCTCCGCTGTTGGCAAGTGGGAGCCAGAGATCTGAGCATCTCCTGGGAGGTTAACCATATGCAATATAGCAAATAAGGGGGATTTCCTTCTACAATATCTTTGAAGGCAAATATTTTTATCACCATTGTGCTTTGTCCTAATTAATGGTATTGCTCTATTCAATATTCTGTTTTGATAAGTTCTATAATATTCTGTATTTCTTTTGATTTTGCTATACCTGATTGAAAGAACAACTATTGTGAAGATAACGAGATATACTATGGTACCTATTACTGTTATCCTGGTAACCTGCTGTGAAGTTCTGTACCAGTTTCACTACACTGTCTCAATTGGCTTTATTCCATCCTGTTCTGTTGTATTTTACTACCTTCAAATTAATAAAAAAATTTAAAAAAATAGAAAGAAGAAACACATTTAACTTGAAAGGAAATTTATAGACTGAAAATCAAAGGAGAGAAAACAATTGTTCCATACAACAGGAGATCAGAAAAAAAGCAAGGGTAACTTACCCATCAACCACAGAATGGATAATAAAGATACGGTATTTTCGTACCATGGAAAGCTACCCAACTATAAAGTAGAATAATCTTGAGGTTCTTGTAGGTAAATGGATGCAACTGGAGATCATGTTCATGGGTGAAACAGTTTGACCTCATATGGGTGAACCCTAGCATAAAAAACAGAAGGAATTAGAGGGATCAAAAAAGCACAATGTATATTATAAAAGTGACAGGGGATGAAACACCTGGAAAGAGAAGGTAGTGACACTGTTAATTTCTTACTGTCTTAGCTTAAACTCTGGTATTGTTTTCATGATTTTGTTAGGCATGGTTTTGTTCTGTCTTGTTTTGTTAGATTTTACTGTGTCTGATGGTATGGGCAGCTATTTTGAACATAATGGGATATATTGTGGTATTCATGGCTGGTTTCCTGTTATCTTGTTTTGAAGTCCTATAATGTTTTCATTTCTTTGTGTAATAGGTTTTATTCTGTTGTGTTTTGTTTGATTTTATTATGTGTGATAGTATGGACAACTGTTTTGAAGAAAATGAGACATTATAGAAACCACTGTTCATTTCCTATTATCTGGTGTTGAAGTCCTGTAATGCTTTCATTCTTTTGCTTGGTTTTAAACTATTTTGTTATGCTTGATATTGTTGTATATGTAGAGCTGGACAACTATTTCAAAGAAAACAAGAGACATTATGGTAGCCGCTGTTGATTTCCTGTTGTCTTGTTTTGAAGTCCTGTGTTGCTTGCATTGTTCTGTTCTGATTTGCTTTGTTCTGGTTTGTTTTGTTTTGTTCTCTTTAAAATAAAAAAAAGATTAAAAAATCAAGATTTCCACAAATGCTAACTAAACTTGTGGAAAGTGGAATCATGGATGAGGCATTACTGTAATTAAGAGCTGTCAGTTGGCTTGATTAAGTGGGGAAAGTGAATGTGTCATTTATTATAAGACCCCAGCAATGCCTGGCAGAGTTGTGTTCAGTAAAATGTTGAGTGAAGGAATTGCAAGATAAACAAAGCAACAAGAATGTTTAGCAAATGTACTTTGCTATTTGAATATATTTTGGGAAAAATAGAACTACAGTTAATCATTCGAGATTCGAATCTTATTGATACTTCAGTCAGGGAGATAAAATATTAAATAAAATGTAGAGGAAAAAAATCCCAAATCCCTAGTCACCCTTACTATAGTTATTCCAGACCAGAACCTAGCTAAGTCTTTCAGAGTTGTCCGCCTTAAACTGTGATCTGCAGACGTGCACTGTATACAACAGGAGTAAATGCTTAAGAAAGCTTTATAGCAAATGACTGGGTTATTTTATGTCTCTTGAATCTGATAATAAAAAAATGAGACTAGTGCTTTGTATGTCTTGGTTCTTAATTAATTTTTCAGTAACCAATTTTTATTGAAATTTATAGTTATATCAACAAGTAATGGATTTAAAAAATGTTTCTTTATATTTGGTCATTTGAGAAATACTTCTTTGGAGGACTTAAAGTCTGAAAATGTTGTATAATTTCCCAAACTATTCAATCAGCACTTAAAAATCCCTAAATTTTAAGATGCCATTGTAAAGGTGAAACAAAAATTATTCCTAGATATTTGTGGTTTTTTTCTGTGTCCCTGAGGCCCAAGGACGTACGCCTCCACCTCTTAGATAATCGAACTTGGTGATTCCCAGATAGGATGAGAAAACCAAGTGACTTGCACGTGATTATCTTTTTTGCCTGTCTAAACCAGAAGTGCTTTCTCCCCTGGTGGGGGATTGTGTATTCAAGGCATATTGGGGTTATTTCTTAGTAATGAATCCCTATAGCTAACCTGGTCACAACCAGTGATGCACACATAGAAGGGAGTTGACAGGTGCAGGAAAATATAATTTAACATGCAGTTATCAGGTTCTTGTGATTTTGGGCTCAAGGCTAAATAGTCTGGCCTGGACAGATCCTTTGGATTACTCTGTCAGATGGGATAAATCTTGCTGCTTGCAAAATGAACAGTGGGCTTAAGTGAACATCAGTAGTTTCAGAGCTGGTGAACCCAATTGCACACTTCTGACTCTGTTGAGACTGCCATTGATTTTAACGGTGATGTTCAGAGATTCAGTCTGTCACACCTAGAAGGGCAGCAGCCTCATAAAATGTGCCTGAAGCTGTTAGATTTTATCAGTAGGTGCGGTAACACCATTTACCTTGGGCGAAAATACTTGTTATTGGCTTAACTCTTGCTATTTGTGATTAATCATCTCTTCTGAAATAAAATGATTCTATGCAGTTTCACAGTAACTCTGTAATTACACTAGCTGACAAAAGAACAGAAGCTTGAGTTCATTTTAGTTTTCATTTCAAAGAACAGTACGTTATCCAATCGTGTGTAAGTATTCCGGTTGGTCTAACAAGTAGCATTTTGGGCCATTAAGTAATTTGCTTTTACTATTCTTGGAGACTGGTTGTGGAGATTTTCCTCTGCAGTGCTGTGGAAGGTTCATGATGGCTCCTTTCTTACAGGGGTTATGTTATTTCCAGCACTCATACTGTATTTCAATGTTTTCACTTGTAAAATAAGTCAATTAAACTTAAACACCTGTGAGGTCTCTTGGTTTTCAGTTTATGAAAATCACTTTTGAACTGCTTCTGAGTACACATCAGGTAAAACACAACACAGTAAGTGCTGTGGAGCATACAGCAGAGGAGAGCTTAATAATTTGTTGCATATTATATTCTTATGTACTTTGAACCAAATCTCAAGATATAAATGCACCATGTATTTTTTTAATCAAAGTCACAGATATCTCAGAGATCATGAACCTTAACCTGTTCTCAAGTCACAGAATTTCTGAGGGTCTGGGCAACTGACAAAATGAATTTTACAAGCTTAGCATAACAAAAACATTTTCTTAGACTAGTGCTGTTATCTGGAGAATTCTTCAAGTGCAACATTTCTCTAAACTAGACTTAGTGATTTCAGCATATGGAAGATCTGCTGTCCTTGGCAGGGTGGAAGTGGTGGTGATTGAGTAGAGAGCTTTGCACATTTTTAATGTGTCATTAGGGAATGACTAAGATCATTTCTACTCACTATTGACCACAGCCAATCATCTGGCTACAGTCAATTTCAAGCGAGTAGAGAAGTGATACAAGGAAGGAGAGGAGAACTGGAAATACTGTATTGGTGAGCGGTAGTAATATGCAATTATTAAGTATTAAAAAGATAGGCAGAAGCATAAGAAAATCATCTTTATACACTGATAGTGCATGAGAATTGCTTAAATTTTATAACTGATCCTTGAAAACAAGTAAAATACTACTATTAATTTCAGTTGTATGTCTCTAGTTGCCCTTTATTAAGCTCTTACTATGCACCAACAACTGTACTGACATTTGAATACTCTATTCTAATGCTTGCTTTTGGGGATTTATTCTAAGAAAAAATACAAACATGTGTGAAAATGCCATAAAATGTTTTTTTTCAAAAAATATGAAAAAGCCACTGATCCACCAGAAAGGGACTAAATAATGTACATAATCTACACATTGGAATACTATTACAGTGTGGATCTGTATTCTTGCTCTTGAACTATGATAGGAAAAAAATTTATAAGGAAGAATGTATAGTATTAACACATAACAGTGGATATAGAGAAAAGTTTGAGAAGATAAACTTTTTAAAAATATGGTTTATTCAGTGTGAAAAGATTATAGGACGTTTTCTTATACTTTAGATTTCCTGAGTTTCTTACAATGTATATGTTTCTTTTATATACATAAGAAGGCAAATTTTATTTCAGAACAAATTATAATAATTTATATTTGTATTATTTCAATTTTCAAAAGGCAGTAAGAAAACATGCACTTATAAAAGAGATATACAAGACATTCTGGTTTCAACAAATAATAATCTGATTTACAAATGCTTCAGTTTAAAGAGTATAGTGTATCGTGTGATATACACGGTACATAGATAATTGCTGAAGAAAGTCAGGAGAAGTGAGAATTATGTTGGCTTGAGTTATTAAGAAAAAGTTTGTGCAAGGAAAGCAAACTTTATTTTTTTGTCTTATTTTGTTTTATTTGTGGTGCTGTGGATTGAATCCAGTGCCGTGGGCATGTTAAGTAAACTCTATCACTGATCTACACCCTCAGCCACCTTTGTTTTTTAAAGAAGACTGAAGTTGAAAAGTTGATATGAAGGGAAAATCATGCAAAAAATGTTATGTTAGGTAGGCATCGATGTAGCATTTAAGGACATATAGGGCACGAGCCTGTCACAGTTACACAGACCCATTTAGGAACAGCAACATTGAGATTTGAAGGCATCATAAAGAGGCAGAGAAAGAAAGTATTCTTTCATTATCTAAATATGCCTGATGTTCTATAATTGGAGTTACATAAATAAAAATATTTCCTGTAAAAAGAAAACTTTAACATTGACTTTGGTTCTCCAAGAAAATTAATGTCAGGAAAATATGTTTGGGGGAAATGTTTAACTCAGACATTCTTCATTAAAAAAAAATAAGAGAAAAAAAAGACACAGAAAGAAAAAGCAAAAAGCAGAAGAGACAACCAACCAACAACAAACCCAATACAATAACAGTATAGATTTACAAAACAAGATGATATGAATTTGACAATGCCTGTAATATTGCATATTGTTACCTTCAAAAGGGTTTCTTAGATTACCAGATATAGACATGTGAAATTGTTCTAATCATATGAATTTTAACTGTTCTTTTGCAATAACTAATACAATTAGTAGTATAGTCATTTTAGATATATTTTGTATATATATACACAAATTTATGTGTTTTACTTTTTCCTTCCTTCTTTCTTCCTTTCCCCTAGCCCAATTACTTTTCCTCTTTGAGCCATTTATTACCCTTAAACAGTATTTATTGAAGATTTGGATCATAAACTTTTTTTGGTTTCTTACACTAGAAAAACAATATGGTAACTACACATGTGAGTTTGATTTATTTCACTTATGAGTATGATCTCAAAGCATGTCCATTTACTCATAAGTGTCCTGATGCAATCTTTCTTTATAGCTGAGTAGTACTCCATTGTATAAAAATACCACATATTTTTTATATATTCTTTGATTGATGGACACTTGGGTTGTTTCCAAGATTTGGCTATTACAAGTTGTGTTGCTATAAACATGGATGCACATATATCACTGTGGTATGATGTTTTCAGTTCTTCTGGGAAAATGCCCAGAAGTGGAATAGCTGGGTCAAATGGAATCTCTAATCCTAGCTTTCTGAGGACCCTTCACACTGATTTCCATAGTGGTTGCACCAGTTTACACTCCCATCAACAGTAGAGAAGTGTTCCTTTTTCTCCACAGCCTCTCCAGCATTTGTTGTTGGTTAATTTCTTGATCTTGGCCGTTCTTTCTGGGGAGAGATGGGATCTCAGTGTTATTTTGATTTGCATTTATTTAATGACCATTGATGTTGAACATTTTTTTCATGTTTTTATTTGCCATTTCTATTTCTTCATCTGAGAAGTGTCTGTTTATCTCAGATGCCCATTCTTGGTTTGGGTCCTTGACATTTGGGGTCTGATTTTTAAAAATTCTTTATATGTTCTAGATAGAAGTCCTTTGTCTGAGGGACAGTTGGCTAAGATGTTTTCCTAGTTTGTGGGTTTTCTTTTCAGTATGTTGGAGATTTCTTTTGACATGAAAAATGTTTTTAATAAGACGGGATCCCAGTTGTTGATGGTGGTATTTCCCATGTCGTTTGATTTTTGTTCATGAACTCTCTGCCTACTTCTATGTCATCAAGATTTCTACCAACTTTGTCTTCCAGAAGATTTAGTGTTTTTGTTTTAGATCTTTGATTCATTTTGACTTTAGTTTAGTGCCTGGTGATAGACATGGATCTAGTTTTTGTTTTCGGCATATGGAAACTCAGTTTTTCCAGCATCACTTACTAAGAAGCTATCTTTCTTCCAGTGAACATGTTTGGCCTTTTCATGAAAGATGAGGTGGGTGAGTGTGTGTGTAGCTGTGGCTGTAGGCAACATATTCCAGTGATCTTCAGGTCTGTTTTTATCCCAGTGCCATGCTGATTTTATCACAGTAGCATTGTAATATAATTTCAGGTTGGGGATTGTGATGCCTCCTGCCTTACCTGTGCTTCCCAGAACTGCCTTTGCTATTCTGGGTTGCTTCTAGTTCCAGATGAATGTTAGGAATGATTTCTCTAGATCTGTGAGGTATGCTAGTGATATTTTGGTTGTCATTGTGTTAAATCTGTATAACAATTTTAGGAGAATTCCCATTTTCAAATTTTTGCTTTTCCTATCCATGAGCAAGGAATGTCTTTCCGTCTTCTGAAATCCTCCTCAATTCCCTTTTTCAGAGTAATGCAATTTTCACTGTATAGATCTTTTACTTCCTTTGTTAAGACTGATTCCTAAGTATTTCATTTTTTTTGGATGCTATAGTGAAGGATGTGGTTACTCTTATTTCTCTCTCAGTGAATTTGTGTGTATAGAAATGCTATTGATTTTTGAGTGTTGATTTGTATTGATTATACCTAGGAGTCCTTCAATGGAGTTTTTGGGGTCTTCTATATAGAGTATCATGTCATATGCAAATAATGATAATTTAACTTCTTCTTTTCCTGTCCTTATTCCTTTTATTTCTCTGTCTTATCTAATTGCTTTGGCTGATGTTTTCAGAACTATATTGAGTAGGAGTGGTGATAATGGACATCCTTGTCTTGTTACTGATTTTAGGTTGAAAGTTTTCAGTTTTTGCCCATTTAGTAAGATGTTGGCTGTTTATATATCATATATGGCTTTTTTCAAATTGAGGTAGAGACCTTCTATTCTGATTTTCTGTAGGGTTCTTATCATGAATGAGTGTTGGATTTTATTGAAAGCTTTTTCTGCATCTATTGAGATGATTGTGTGATTGTTGTCCTTGGCTCTGTTGATATAATGTGTTACATTTATTGATTTGCATGTGTTGAACCACCCCTGTATTCCTGGGATGAATCCCACTTGATTATGGTGTATAATCTTCTTGATGACTTGTTGCATTCTATTTGAAACAAATAGAATGTAGAGGATTTTATTGAGGATTTTTGCACTTACATGCATTAGAGAGATTGTCCTGTAATTTTTGTTTTGGTTGAGTCTTTTTCTGGTTTTGGTATCAGAGTAATACTTGCTTCCAGGAATGAATTAGGGAAAATTGCTTCCTTTCAGTTTCATTGTAGAGTTTGAGGAGTGTTGACATTATGTTTTCTGTAAATTTCTTGTAGAATTAAGCAGTGAATCCATCAGGACCTGGGCTTTTCTTTGTTGGTAGGGTTCTAATTACATTTTCAATTTCATTAACTGAAACTGGGTTATTCAGCAGTTTTACATCTTCTTGATTCAGCATTGGGAATTCATACATTTTTAGGAATCTGTCCATTTCTTCTGTGTTATCCAACCAATAAGAGTAAAGGTTTTTGAGATAAGTATTGATGATCTTCTGTATTTCCACAGGGTCTGTAGTGATTTGACCCTTTTCATCTCTTATTGCATGGATTTGAATTTTTTCTTTCCTCTTTTTGATAAGGATGGCTAGAGGTTTATCAATTTCATTTATTCTTTCAAAGAACCAAGTCTTTGATTCATTAATTCTTTGTATTGTTTTCTTAGTTTTAATTGCATTCATTTCTGCTCTGATCTTTATCATTTCCTCCTTTCTTTGAGCTTTGGGTTAGACTTGCTCTTCTTTTTCTAGAAGATTGACGTGTAGCACTAGGTTGTTTGTGTTCTTTCCATTTTCATGATGTGGAAGTTTAGTGATATAGATTTCCCTCTGAGGACTGCTTTCATTGTGTGCTACAGGTTCTAGTAATTTGTATTTGCATTTTCATTCAATTTTAGATGTTTAATTTCTTCTGTGACCTATTGTTATTTAGGAGTGTGTTATTTAATTTTGGTGTGTTTATGGGTTTTTGTGAATTTGTCAATAATTTCCAATTTTATTGCATTATGGTCAGTTAATAAGCATGAAATAATTTCAATTCCTTTGCACTTACTTAAACATGTTCTACGGGCTAGTATATGATCTATTTTAGAGAATGACCCATGTGCAGCTGAGAAGAATGTGTATTCTGATGTTGCTGGGTGGAACACTCAGTACCCGTTTACTAGGTAAATTTGTTTACAAGTTTGATTCAGTTCATTTTTTTTTCTGATTTGTTGTTTGATTGATCTGTCTCTTTGTGACAATAGAATGTTATGGTCCCCTGTTATAACTGTATTATTGCTTATTTGATTTTTCATGTTTATTAAGATTTATCTTACATAGTTGTGTCCTACCATATTTGATGCATATATATTTATGATTATAATCTTTTCCTCTTCAAGTTTTCTCCTAACAAGTATGTAGTGAACTTCTTTATCTCTGTTGATCATTCTTGGTTTAAAGTTCACATAGTCTGCAAACAGAATAACTACCCCTGCTTTTTCTGGATTACAGTTGCAAGGAGTATTGTTTTCCATCCTTTGACTTTCAGTCTATGAATTTCCTTTTGAGTTAAATGTGTTTCTTATACACAGAATATTGTTGGATTTTGTCCTTCATCCACTCTGCTGGTCCGTTTCTTTTTATTGGTGAGTTGAGATCATTTACATTGATGGATATAACTGATAAGTACTGACTTATCACTGTCATGTTATCTTTCTCTTATGGCTTTTCTACTTTTTCTGTTTAATATTTTTGCCCTGATTAGTTGTCTCCTTCTTGCTATTGTTGTTGGAACTGTGGTTATCTTTGTCTCTTTCTAGAGTGTCTTTCATAACTCTTTGTAGCATTGGTTTGGTGGTTGTGAATTTCTTCAGTTGTTCTTTGTTGTGAAAGTATCTTATTCATCCATAAATTTTCAGAGATAGATTTACATGGTACATCATCTGGGTTGAAAGTTGTTTTCTTTCAGGACCTGAAATACTTTAAACTTTTTTTGACTTCAAGTTTTGTGTTGAGAAGTCTGCCATGATTGTGATAGGCTTTCCTTCATAGGTGATCTGTGTCTTTTCTCTAACAGCTTTTAGTATTCTGTTCTTATACTGGATTTCTGATATTGTAATTATTATATGTGCAAGTGAAGATTTATTTTGGTTATGGTTATTTGAGGTTCTGTATGCATCAGTTATGTGTGTATCAGATTCTCTTCCCATGTTTGGAAAATTTTCTGCTATTATTTTTGTAAATAGTCTTTGTATGTCATTTGTGTTGACTCTGCTTTTTCATTGATACCTATCAGTCTTATTTTGTTTCTCTTTGCATCATCTTGGAGCTGTTCAATTGTTTTCTGAATATTTATTTTTAAGAGATCTTTTCTTTCATGACTGTAAGCTTCCATCCCATCGTCAAGGTCTGAGAGTTGATCTTCAGTTTCATTTGCCAGTTTTGCCAGTTTTCAATGGAATTTTTAATTTCCCAAATATTCCTTTGAAGCTGCTTCATGTATTCTAATTCTCTTATATTGTTCATTCAAGGTTTCCACCATTTTATTATTTTCCTGTATTTTTTATGTAGGTCTTCTTTAGATACACAAAACATTTCTTTCATAATGTTTGTCATTTCATTTTTTACCTGAGAGATTATTTCTGATCCAATTTCCTCTATAGCTTCATGGAGATTTTTTAACTTAGTTGCTATTATTTCAGAAAGTTCAGTTGTATGATTTCCAGTGTTTTTCATTTCAGCATCCCTTGGGTTTGTTCTTGGGCTAGAGGACTGAGACCATATCTTCCTCTTTCATGTTGTCATTTTTCTTTGGGACCCATGTGGTTGGCCAGGCATGCTCTTGATAGATTGCACTGGAATCTTGTGCTGGGCAAAGTTTCAATCCTCTGATATCCCTGTGGCTAGCCAGCAGGCACCCCTGAACTATGGCACTGGAGACTTTTGCTCTGTGGTCTGGAGGCTGGCCAGGCATTCCCTGATGTACTGCATTGGGTTACTCTGGGACACTGGGACTGGCAGAGCTCCCTGCGGCTAGCAACAGTGTACTCCTGCAGTGTGTTGCTGGGGCCTAGAACCTGGCTGAGGGGAGTTCAGAACCCCCATTACCCAGGTGGCTAGCAGGGACCCACCCCTAGAGTGTGGCACTAGGACCTTATGCCTGGCTGGCTGGAGTTTAGAACCTCTGGAACTCTGGCAGCTAAGCAGAGTGTACCCCTGGCGTGTGAGAGCACCAAGGCCTTATGTCTGACTGGGAGGAGCTTGGAACCTGTGGGGCCTGCTGCATGGCTAGCTGGGCTGCACTCCTGAACTATGGGGCTGGGGCCTTGTGCTCTGATGGGCGGAGCTCAAATTCTCCAAGGCCCATCGGCTTGGCTGGTCACTCCCCGATGGGGCTCTGGGGCTCTGGGGCTCTGGGCTGGGCTGGGCTGGGTACCTTAGTGACCTGTGAGGCTGGACGGGCTTTCCCCTGGTGGGTTGTGTTGGGACACTGTGCTGGGCAGAGCTTGGATCCTCTGTGCAGCTAGCACGGATGCACTCCCAGAGTGTGGTAGCTCAGACATTCTTTTGAGAAATATTTTTTAGTTGACTACAACACTAGACATTTATATAAGTAACAAAAAAAAATCATTCACTTGTTCATTTATTTAAATGAACTTTTTCTTTTCTTTCATTTCCAATATGTGTGTCAAACAATCAAATCTGGAATATTTTTCTATATCACAAACTTATTATATTGTTTTTTGGAGGATAACAGTCAATATAATTGTTAAGATGTACATTTCTTTTCACTTCTAGAATGTGGGAAAACCTATGGAACTCAGATGGAAAGGATTTATGTGCCTTATTGATTGCTTAAAGAAACCACCTTTTATAATAAAGCTACTGGAGTCAGCAATAGATTTTTATTATTCATTTAGTTTTAGGCTCTTAAATTGTCCCAGGAACATGGTTTTCTTTGTATTTTTAAAGTCAATTTGAAGATGCTCAGAGATTCTCCATCATGGACTCAAAATTTCTGATAAATTTTTATAGTAACATTTACAAAAATATGGCAGATAAGGACTTTTTTTTTGTGGAAGGTGCTTTAAATAGTAAGATATGTTTAAACAGCATTCTGATTGTAAACAAATGCTCCTTAGGCCTGTTTTAAACCAAATATATTTTAAGTAACTGAGTTTCAACTTTGGCTTTTCTTTGTATCAGTAATAGAATAAACACGTGCATATTTCTTCAGTATTTTTCCCACTTAGGACTGACTACCTGGTCACATTGATTAGAAAGGTACACGCAAGTGTTGTATCTAATAAACAAAAAAAGTACATTCCTACTTTTCAAGAAAGCTGCATAAACTTAAAATATTTTTTAAACTTAATCTATTGAACAGAATAATGAACAGCTGTGTTTCAGTGATTTCACTTTTCAAAGATACTGCTGCAATTATTTGAATATATAACTTTTCCTTTTCTTCTTCCCTAAAGGAAAAATGAGAACAGTCCAAACAAATGGTGAAATATTAAGTTGAATGTGATTTTTTTCCACCTCAATTTTAAATGTGCTCAAGGAAAATAAAATGATGTTGATTGCAGTCCCACGTTTCCATTGTGCTGCAGTGCTAAATAATAAAAATGAAATATATTTCTGTAGCCTGGGAGGCAGCAGAACTGCAGTTGGCTGGACAACATACAGAGAAGTGTTGTTTTGGCTACAATTTGCCTGGGATACTTTCTCTATTTATAGGCTCCACAGAGAAGCATTTTGGAGAACTGACTACTGGTAGCATTGTTTCTGTCAAAGAATTTATAAAAAAGAAAAAAAAGTGAAATCTCTGGCATAGAATATGCTGATCAATATGTAATGATATGTTTAGATCAATGATTTCTAATTTTCTTGGTTTACAAATGTCAACTCTATATAAATGTATTGATAGATTTAAAAAGAAAGCTCCTGAGTAGAACAAATGCCGAATTCAAAGTAGTTTTCTTATTTACGTTTTTCATGGATATCGTGTTTTGTTTCAGAAAAGGTTTATAGTCAATAGCATCTTTAGCCTGCAAATGCCACACGGCCCACAAGTTTCTCTTCCACCAAAGTAAATTTTGATTTCTTTTCCCCACAGTGAAGTGTTTTTCCTTCACACTGTATAACACCAACCTGAATAAATAGGCATTGCTGAGGTAGTAAATATCATAACTTGTGATAATGCACCAATCTTCTTTTACACATCAAAAAACAATTTTTCTGTATTTTTACAGCTCACCCATAGGTAAAACTCATTATATATGAAATGCAGCCAAACGTGATTCCTTAGTGTTATAATTTGCGTGGCTCAATGTGTTGCACATATTTGATCCATAATTCCAAGTTTTATTATATGATGTGTATAAAATATACAGTGAATATTTAATTTTAAAAGTTCATTACAGTAAAAGATGCATTGCCATCAAACCCCTCACAATGTTCCTTTCACTTTGAATGCCTGTATTTTATTATCTATGTCACTTTCTGAGGCAGTTCTAAAAGTGTTGTTTTATAAATTTTGGGGGGTTTATCAAAAATATGTCAACACTGCTTCTGCAAGTCATCTCACAGGAAATCCTGTAAAAACATTGAGTACATCCTCAGCTATTTTATTCACTGGGTCTGGCACTGTGTGACACTTGACTCTGAGCCAGAGTCAGTTACTGTGACATATTCAGGACATTGAGGCAATCATGACAGCTCGAAGACTCACAAAACAGGACTTCCAGAACTGCTTTAGAAAATAGCAAACATGATGGGATAAAAGCATTCTAAGCAAGGGGAACTATTTTGAGGCATATTAATGGCAATGAGTCTTTTACTAGAATACATTTTCAAAATTTATTCACCTTAGATTTTTCACCACACCTTGCAACAAATTGAACTGTATCTTTGTTGTTCCCTTCTTTTTTCTCTTTTCTCATTCCATCTTTTTTTTCCTTTCAACTTCTTTCTTTAAAAAACATTTTAAAATTCCTATAAAATTATTTTGTTCTTATCCTGGAAAATTTGATCAAACAAATTGTTCAAAATCACTCATCATTAATCTTTTTTTGTAGTTTTGAAACAAGTTTCCACTATGCAGTTCAAACTGGCCTTGAGCTCACTTTGTAGTCTAGGCTGGTGTCAAACTTGCTATGATCTTCCTGTCTCAGCCTCCCAAGTGCTGGGATTACAGGAGTATGACACCATGCCTGGCCCTTGTATATTTCTCTCCAATTTTTTTCTTCAGCAAATAGTTTTGTTTCCCAAAGTTGACATAGTATATAACAGAAAATCGCCCGCTTCCCAGCCAGCATACTTCAGTTTTTTTGTTGCCCAGGTAATAGTACCTGTTCCAGCTCTGGTTGCTTCTGGTTTCTTAGAAACGGCTGGTCACTGTGATACACAGGTGGTCCCTATGACGCACATTGCATCAGCCGATCCCCAGCTGACAACTCATTCTGCCCCTGCATCTCACGCTTGCTTACACCTTAGACCATCAGAGATCAAGGCCTGATGTTTCGGGAATGATCCCGATCAGTGCCTGTTGACATAAAATAAATCTGCCTCCAAGTCCCGCGTGTTGTTTTGCTGTTTCTGCTTGACATTGCAAGGACACTTTCCATAATACGCATTCTTTCACTTCTCACTTAGGTGATGCTAAGTGTCTTATAATCTTATTTTAAACTTTTTAAAGTGTCATTTGATTTTTTTTGTCCCTACAAAAACATGACTTTTATTGAAAGCTTTCAAAAGGGTCCATCATTTTAGAATTTATTCCTTTTTTATAATTTTAATCTTTTCTTCTTAATCATCTCAGTGTTTGTTTTCTGAAAGTATGCTGAGTCTCCCTTGTTTTAAATACCTATTATGATCCTTGTCTCGGGTTCACTGCTTTTTCTCTATCCTCTGGGAGTCTATCTCTCATTCCCCTTTAAAACCAGCCTATTCCGACTTCTGCCCCACTGTGCATACAGTCTGCTCTGGAATACTGCAGCACGGGAGCGGGGTGCTCAGGGCACTGGCTCTTATTACCTTTTTATATAACATTTTGTTTTGGGTGCCTGTTCTTCTTCTGCCTACCCTTCCTTGTTCTGTTGACATGCAGCGCTGTTTTCTTCAAATTTCACACTCTCATCTTCTCCATGTCCATTCCTCTGTGTCCAAAGCCAGGTGCATCTTTCTACTTGCCCTGATTAGTTACGTACTCAAAAATTCCAACGTTTTGGGTCTAAATACCACTATTCTCGCACAGCTCTGCTTTGCTTGCTCTTGGATTATTTTACCATCTTGGTTCCCAAATCAAAATTTTAGGGCCCCTCTTTGCTCCTTCATCCCATCTACCACATCCTTTCTATTCAGGAAGTCCTAAAGTCCTGAGGGAGAATCTCCTTTGGCTTCTGCTCTTCTCTAAATCCACTGCTTCAGTTTAGTCTTATGACGTTATTAGCCTGAGTACTAGCAGCTCCCAATACGCTGACCTTCTTTTCCACTAGTGGTAATGAACTCCGATCCAGTTTCCGAATGTTGCTTACATTTCAAGACTTGATGCTTCACCTTCTGGGAATTTCTCCAGCATCTGTCTTTCTCTTTCCCACTGTGAATGTGAGCACTCTGCCGTGTGAGTCTGGCATCTGACCATGCATGTCACTTCCCAGGGAACTTAACATCATGTGCTTTACATGTTTTTGTCTCCTCGGTGAACCACGCTTCATAATGACAGGGATACTGACAACAGTATGCCTTGTTTGTCTCTGTATTGCTTGTGACTGGAACACAGATATATAGTAGTAGCGAATGAACTAACCAATGGTTTTATAATATTTAATTTTTCTACATAGTTAAACATTTTAAGTATTTTCAATCTACTTCTTATAGCAAGTGCTGTAAAGTATATTATGTCTTTATCTGAAATTTATAAGTCTTTATCTGAAATTTACATTTTTTCATGAGGATTTATAAGTCTTTATCTGAAATTTACATTATTTCATAAGGATACAAATAATCTCTAGAAATAGAATTACTGGTACAGAGTGAACATTTTAATGATTCCTGATATATATTGCTTAGGGTATTGGAATTTGATATTTTTAGTAGCTCAAGACAAATTTTTATAAAAAAATTACTTATTAAAACAATAGCATAATGAAGTCATCGATTCTGGTTTTCTAACTTGGGAGTCATTTTCAGGTTGTAAGATGTTTAATTTCTATTTGCATACTTACATAGAAACATGCTGAATTTAGTAAAATTAAAACTACCCTTTATGTCCCAATGCTATTGAAAATATAGAAGGTAGCATTCAATAAATCCACCTAGGCAATATATAAAAGCTTATTTTCCTTTCCTTTCCTTTTGTCACAGCCTAATAAATTCCTAGTGGACTTTGATTATTAAGACACTGTGCAAGGCCTACCTTTTTAACCTTGCTTTCTGAATAGACTATTGATTCAACTTAAACTGCTTTTTAAAAATTCAATATGCGCATCTGGGGAGTTTGTTACCCCTGTGCTTTACAGGAAGGTTGCAAGGATTAATACATCCATAGAGCATTATGTGCTTCTTCGATGAAAGGTTTGGTGTAAAATACAACTCTGGTATTGTTATTTAAAAGCAAACTTTCTCTGGGAAAAGAAAAAAGGCTTCCACAGTAACTTTTGATTAAACGTTATGTACTCTAGTACTTCTTTCCAAAGGCCATCTCCAAGGAGGTCTTGAAAATTGTGTGCCTTGCCATCTGCTGACATGATGCAGCATAAAAGAGAAGTGATATGGACTCACTTCTGTCCGTCTACTTCAAGCTAGTGTGGCCTTAGTTTCACTGCAGCTTTCCTTGGTGGCCCTGAGATTACTGTATTATATTTGAAATATTACTTGCTTGAATTTTAATTAATTGGGCTTGAATTCATGATTCATGTGAATAATTCCCTGGCAGATCTCAGAGACCTCTCTCTCTCTCTCTCTTCTCCTCTCTGTCTGTCTGTCTCTCTCACCCCCCTCCCTCCCTCCTTCTTTTCCTCTCTCAGAAGAGATCGCATGTGATCAAGAATGCATGGGGCTTTGGTAGCTATGGTAACTGCATCATAAACCTTGATAGATGGCAGGTGCCTTAAGCACTTCGACTATTAGAACCTTATGGGCACTGGATGTGTTCAGCCAAGAGTGACATTTGCCCACAGGGATCATAAAACAAAAAGAACCTTTACTCTTGGTTTAGCAGCAAGGAGATAACAGACATGTACTAACAAGGATGCAATGAAACAGGATGAAGATTTCTCTGATAAGTACTGCTGAAAACTGCTAAAAGGGAGAAACAGAGGGCTAAAGCAGAAAGTATTGTTTAAGCGATGAAGTAGAATAATCATTTTCTACACTGCAAGTGCATCTGATAACAATGTTTGTATATTATTTTCTGTGAGCCTTGAGATCCTGAGTTGGTGTGGGTCACAACATTAGGAAACAATTGGAGGTTAGGAATTTTTCAAAAGTGTATTTATCTGAAAGGAAACTTTTGTTATGTTTTTAGATGGCTTGGGAATGAGGATGAGGGATGGTAGGCAATAAGTTAAATGCAATAATATGGATTCAAAAATCACTCAGCTAAATCTAGTAGGTATAACCATGAAGTTAAAGGAGGGAGAGTAGCTTGAAAGGGTGCACCAGGGGTCATACTCAAGGAGAAGCATTTTACCAAGATACTGAATATATAAAGCAAAGTAACTAACACACCTATAACAGAAAATACTGTATTTAGGAGAATAGGTCACTAAGTGCCATTTAATAAAGAAATTCACAAACTGGTAGGTTTGTATTGAGTAGCTAACATAATTCATGAGGTAGTTTGTGGTGATTGCAAGCGTACAGGATCAAAGCAAATACAAAAAAAGCAAAATTAACAGTGACTGCCAAGAACATATTGTATCATTTCAAGTCCCAATAAGTCATTCCTAAGTTAAAAGTAATTAGTAAAATGAATCATAAAGGTTCAGAAAAGTGATGGAGACATTGCTATGTGATGAATTCTTTGAAGTAAAATAGTAGAAAAGCTTTATGGGCGACATTTTGAAATCATCTTTTAGGATGTTTGAAAACAGGATGAGGATGTTAATGCTGTGATTATTAAAGAAATGGAGAGTACTTTTCATGTATACTTATTGGCCATTTGTATTTCTTCTGAGTTGTGTCCTTTTCAGTTGTTTGTTTTTTTGATTGGGTCTTCTATTTGAGGGGGTCAGTTTTTTTTGAGCTCTTTATATATTGTAGATATTTGCCATCTGTCTGAAGGATAGCTGGTCAAAGAATTTTTCCCATTCTGTAGGTTATCTCTTCACTCTATTTGTTTTCCTTTCTGTGAAATTTTTTAATTTGATATAACACCATTCATTGACTCTTGCTATTATTTCTTGTACAATTGGACTCTGTTCATAGATTCTTTCTCTGTACCTATAACTCAAGAGTTTTGAGTATTTTCTAGTAGGTTAAGTGTCTATATTTTAATATTTAGAAATTTGGTCCATTTAGATTTTAATGTAGTACATGATGAGAGATTTGGGTTTAGCATCAATCTGCATGTGGTGGCCAGTTTCTCTGGCACTATATACTAAAGAGGCTGTCTTTCCTTTGATTTGTTTTCATCCCCTTTGTCAAAGACTAAATTGGTAAATGTACCTGGGATTGTTTCTGCAGCCTAAAACTTGCATCCTTTATTTTGTTCCATTGATCCACATAACATTTTCAATTTTATTTGTGGAAATTTCCTATAAAATTTCAGGTAACACAAATCCACTTTGGCTAATCCATTATTTATTTAAAAATTTTAAATCTCATAAGATTTCCACAGGCTTATTTTTTGTTATAAAATTTCCTCTTTGGATAGTCTTAGTGAGCTTGAACTTTTCTTATTTTTTCTCTTTTTACAGAATTTTTCATTTTTAAATGATGTATTCATGTAAGACATGCACCAAAGTTTCAAGCTCTGACATAATACAATTAGCATAAATTGTCTAATAGTTAAAAATTTATAAAAGAAACAGAATTTGATCAGAACAAATAAAGTATTTTATTGAACCTAGGTTGTTTTCTCTATTTGTTACATTTGGAACACTTTGACCGTACAGGGTTATGTTGGCTCATGAGACACAGGCCACTCAAAGTGGCTGAATTCACCAATAATTTATCAATAGGCAATGAAAGGACGTCATGGAACTAGAGGCTGAAGGCGCAAGCATGACTTCATTGAAAGACAGAAATTAGGAACTGGAAATAATAAGCTATTAAAATAATCCCCAATATTGCCTTCCTTCCATGCACCTGAAGTCAAATGTAGAACCCTATGCATGGCCTGGGAGGCTGATACAATACTGTTAGCTCCGGGACCAAATTCCCCTGAGATACGCTCTAATAAGATCAGTTTGGATCAGCTGTGTACTTTTATGGCCAAGAAAGTGTTGGCATATATCCATGGTTTCTACAAGTGTGACCTTGGACAATGTTAGCATCATCTGTGAAGTTTTTAGAAATGCAAATTCTTGGACTTAACTAGATCCTTGAATAGAAAACTCTGGCATTGGGGCCCAGAAATACATGTATTAGCAATTCCTCTGAGAAAGTCGGAGGCGTACTAAAGGTAGGAAACCTCTATCGCACATCCAACGTATTTGTTTTTCCTCCTCATTTTGGTATTGAAAGCCTGGCACTCTAGAAGGTCCCTTAATACAGGACAAACAAGAATGGCTGGCCACTCTTCCCAAGTTTAATTCCTATGTAATAGGGGTTCTGAGAGCAGGTGCTCAGAAAAGGGAGCTAGAAGGTTCTCTTAGAAGAGATGTTAGGGTGATGAAAAAATAATAAATTGGTAATTTTAAAGGGATTCATCTTATGTTTAGTAGTGCTTGTGTAATTTCTCAGTTTAACTGGAAGAATTAAATTACTTATGAAAACATCTGTCTCTAGTATCTCTCAGCACCCTTAGTGTTGGTGCCCATGTTCATTTTCTTAAAGCTGACAAGCACCCAAGGTTGCCTTATCAAAGTGTCTCACTGACTGCTAAGCTTCTGGGTTCTAGCCCTGTGTTTGCTCACTGCCACAGTGAGAAAAGAAAACTGCCCAGATTAATTTAAATAACAATGATGAATAAAGCAGAGCTGCAGCTTCTTTTGTTTTGAAAATGCAAGGTCAAAGCAATATATTTATAAATAAATTTTAATTTAAAAGAATCAGAATTTCACATTACAGAGCTCAAGCAAGTCAGGGAAGTAAGTACTTTGTTGCCATGGATAGTCAAACGTATTTCATTATTGAGTTCACTCGGGGAAAGAGTGCATTTCATTGTTTGTTCTTTCCAGAAGTCTGACACTCAAGGGAGTTATCATTCTACATTAAATCAAAAACCTCTAAACACCTTCATCGTAATGAAAAAATCTTTCACAATGGACAGTTTGAAAGATGTAAAAGTTATTCTCTGTCACCGAGATTTTATGGGGGAAAACTGGTTCTAAGTACTACCTTTCTAAGCTTTCCAATAAATCTACACTATTGAAAACATTTAAAAGTGTCAGTGTGGCACAGAAATTTTCCCCATAGAAAATTACGACTTTTTTTTCTGCTTTTCTATTGCTTCAAGAACGCTTTACAATATTACCAACGCCTGCCACTCCTCCAAATCCTATAGGAAATGTGAACAGAATCATATATCGGAAAATATGATAACTGCATTCTTTAGAAATTCTTATCAACAAAATGCATTAACACTTCCTAGCTGCATTGAGGTTTATTATAAATCACCAGGAATCACATTCTGTGAGATTCAGAAGAGACTTAAAATCTCCTGATTTTAAGGACTTAGAGGGGAGCTGCTTTGGGGATTTATATTTTTCAAATTTGCTGATACTGGAAATGCTACTATTCTAGGAAGTCTTAATAAGAAAAATAAATAACATCTTTTATCTTTCTAGAGGGAAACTTTAAATTGCAGGAGGAAAGTACTATGTAAGGGGTAAAGCTTGTTTTAACTTCCCGTTCCATTGTAGAAACCAGTGAACGAAATGCTGTAGTTTAATTCTTTCATTTGAGAGTCTCATTGACAAAGCTTCATTGATCTTGTCTAATTTATGAATTTACTGTGGATCAAACAAAGACTGATAAATGTGCTAGTCAGCTGTTTGCTCTGTGACAAAATACCTGAAGGTCACAATTTAAAAGGGCAAGATTTATTTTGTGCACCTTTCTTGGCTCCATTGTTTCTAGGCCTGTGGCGAGACAGCAGCATCATAGCGGAAGGACCCAGGAATGTCGTCCACCTCTCAAACAATTTAAAGTGAAATATTAAGTGCTTAGACATTTTTGAATATTGGAATAGTTACATTTCCCAGAGGAAAGCTGGTCTTACGTTTCTTAAGTGTTTCAATTATGCACAGGATCCTAAGCAAAGACCCGAAAGGAACTTTTTATGTTGTCATTAAATTATTGAGCTGGAAGAAAATTTAGAACATTATAGGCAACTTCCTAATTTTACACATGAGAAAACTAGAATCATGTCTTGATCACTATTCTAAGGTAGGAGGTACTTAAATTTGACCTAGCTGAAAAAAAACTTACATGAGTTTATGACAAATTTTGGCCTCTTGTTTAGAAAATGAGAGTTCACAATTCAATAGTGTAATACATAAATCTGGTGGTTCATATGAGATGTATGGAAAATAAATTTTTTTCTATCAACATTTTCTTCTTTGGCTAGTTTATTAGTGTTCATCAGCAGATAATTTAAATTTTTATTTCTACATAATCTAATCACTTCTAGTTTAAAAGTTAATTGTTCCGAGGTCCCTCAGATTCAAGCATGCTTCTCTAGCCCCATTTGGGTGTAGCTGACTCAGTCGCTCTTTTGTTCTCAGTGCTGTCGGTTGAAAGTTCTCTCTCTCACTCTGCCTCTCTTTCCTTGCTGTTTCACAGCACTGGTGATATCAGCAATAAAGGAACTGCAGTGGAGGACAGGCTGGGTGTGGTTATCCAAATCCTACCTTAGTTTTCAGATATCACACCACTAGTTTCCGGCAGTTGACTGTCTATAAGTACCCTACTGGTAGGTACTAGTTGTGAGATGCCTAGCTGCCCTTACTCCCTTTGCTTGTAGAAAATGTTTACACTACAACCAGTGATATGATTGCTTTACCATCTTGTGGAGTTGAGCACTTCCCTTATGCATTGCATGCTTTTAGTTACCTTTTGAAGAGGATTCATTGCGTGTGCGTGCGCGCGCACACACACTCACCCAGTAAAACAAATCTTCTGAATCCTTTTCCCTCTTGGAATAGATAGTGAAACCAGACTCAGATACTGCACAAGAACTTTATTCCCTTACTGTTAGTTTTGTCACACTGTCATTTCTCTAGTCTTCTTTTTTCTTACTTCCCAGCACCAAAGGGCTGTGGGTTCTGTCTCTCAGCCAACTCTTATGGAAAGAAAGAGGCCAGCGAAATTTCCAGATTCTTGGTATTCAGGTCTCCCCAATTCTATAGTCCAACCAGTTGGATGGTGCCAAGGTGCCATGCTGAGCTGTCTGCCAAAGAATAGCTTCCTTCTGTAGGATCAAGGCGCAAATATCCATTCGCTTTCAAATTCTTGAATATTAGCAAAGACCAAAGGATTAATGCTGACTCATTTTTATCTTTTCTGGACTTAGGGTCTAATATCAAGTCATTAAAATCTCATTTTAAGTCAGTTATTTTATTATTGTGGTTGCATTTCTGCAGTTATCTATGTCCTTTTAGCTTAGCCACCAGAGGAGGGGAGAAATCAGTAAGAAGCCCAAGAGAATAAAGAGGGAGATTTTTATTGATATTTTATGTCCTATTTTTCTGTGGCTGTGGATAATCTAGTATACATGAGCAGAGAAACAGTGATCACAGTAAACAACTGTAAAGATTTTATGATCTTCATACTTGATATCAGCCATTGATCAAACAGCTTAGAAGCCAATGAGAAGAACACATAAATCTTTGTCATATTTCGTAGAATAGATTTGAAATATACAAATACATTCAGGTATCTAGGGAGCATTGCTCAAATATTAGCCAAAGTAGAGTTAAAAGTGGATCATGCCCCAGTGATAGAAGTATTGAATGATCAGAACAATCCCTCTCTCAAATCACAGCTAGCTTTTAGTGAGCATTTACTGCTAGCCAAACATTATTCTTAGTGGGTTTTTTTTTTTGTTTTTGAAAGCAGGACGGTCTGACTTTGTAGCCCAGAGTGGTCTTGGTCTCACGATCTTCCTGCTGAAGCCTTCTGAGTGCTGGTATGCATCACTGTGACAGGTCAGTAGTGCTTTATGTTGATTAAATAAGTCTTCACCACTCTGGAGTAGTTTTACTATCGTCTCATGTCAGTTTATCAGGTTAAAAGATTTGCCTACCCAGAGCAATTAGTAAATGGAATTCTGAACTCACTTATCTGAGTTCCTAAGTACTATATACTACGTGGTTTCTCAAATGTGCCATTAAATCTAACTATAGTATTACTTATGCTGCGACTCAGACAGTGTCTAAAATCCATCCCATCTCAAGGCCTACAATTTACTCACATTGGTGAAATTCCTAAACAAGACACACATCTACTGGTTTTAGAGTGTGTCCATCTTGCAGAGGCCAGTGTTATGCTTACCACACTATAGACTGGAATTTTATAAAGAGTTCCAGGTAGTATAGCAGTTTGCAGTTGGTTTGAATCTGGCATTCTGAATGGTGATTTTTCAGTGAGGTTTTCTTTCCTCTCTATGAGATCAACAAAATATTTCATCATTTTCTGAAAACTTTACCAGCTCTGCTGTGCCTTAAATGTGTACAGAAGCTTCTATATTACACCTAAATTGTTTTTCTTTCAATTGTTTCCTCTCCCCAAGTGTTCTTTCCTTTTATTTGTGCATTATCTTTATGTCAAAGCATTTCTCAACTTGACATTTTCTTTCCAAGGTCTCAGCCTCCCGTCACACAGGCTTTTTATTTCTTCACAAAAGAAACTCATTTCAAAATTGTGTTTATTTGCTTCCTGATTATGATACTTTCTGACACCGATATCATTTTAACTTTTAAGATGTGCAGATATTTCATATTATATTTATTAGAAACTGTTCATAGATGGAAGACAATTAAATGTCTACTGGCATTCTTAAGTGTCCAACTGAAAATGAATAAATTCATGTTTCTGTTCCCAGTAACTTATGGCCTGGTAGTTGACTCCTTTGAGATAGACTAGCAGGTATTTACAGTTCTACTGAGAGTGTAAATACAGGTAGAAAGGGTTTGAAGTGTACAACCATCCACAGATTATCTGCTTCTAAAGAGTGTTCAAACCTGTTATATCACAGTTGTTATTAACTTCCTCACGCAGAGATTTGGATTTAGACTTAAAGCTCTTTAAGCAAGGCTTTAATTTGAAAAGTACATGACAGCCCATTTGTATGTCTATTCCACTTAGTAAGAAGGACCAAAAAACTTCTCACAGGTTTTGTCATTTAATTTGTTCTGTCCCCACATTTTTGTAAATGTTATGGCTGTTCTTTGACAAGTCTCTAATTTTTCAAATAGAATGACTCTTCATGGGAGGATTTCAATTTTCAGCACTTTGCTTTTTCTTCTTTTTCTCTTTTTAAATATGCAGCTTAAATTGTGAAAATGCCAGTTTGAACTTCAGCTACTCAAATTTAAATATCAACCAATGTCTCTTTAACTCCTGTGATATTTCATTTGTGCTCAAATCCCTACTTTTTAATGGCACCTTCAGGGAACTCTGCCCTCCTCCTCTGTAGCTGGAGAGAAAGGAGAGTCCAAAGTCTGGAGCATTCTGGAGACTGCAGATTTTTTTCATTTTTCTTTCTCATATCTCAGAGTTTGAATTATAGCTAACTTTGATTGCAGATTGGAAATATCTTTTGAATCTCCTGGGAAGTGTGGTGGGTGAGTGGGGAGGTGGGAAGGGCGAATACACACTGACAGCACCTGTGTGTGTGGCTGCCGGGGAAGCCAGGTTGCAAGAGCGACTTTTAGAAAATCTATTTGCTTAATCTCTGAATTAAAACATATGGATCTTTTGAAGCATATATTTCAATATAAAGTAAGCTGATTTAGGGAAATATTCAGGTCTTTAAAATAGTGACTTGGTAAAGTTAATAGGATCTTACTGCTCAGCTTGTGAAAATATTCAGGTCAACTTCTACCAATTTGAAAATATTGTATTTGCAGACAAATGGCACAAATATATCACAGGCCTAAAATTGGCTTATAAAACAATCCAAACATTACATGCAGAGTCAAGATATTTTAAGGATGTGCTTGAGGGAGTGCAAGCCTTCATTTCATGGGAAAATAAAGAACTCAATGCTAAGAAAATTGATGTTATGCTAGAAATTTCCCCATCTAAAATATGTATACTAACTGTGAAGGGGAAAAGAAAGTCATCTGTCTCACGTGGTTTCTAAGTACTCTATTGAATACAGAAGTCTCATCTGTGATAGGTATAGCTCAACATGTTGATTGTTTCATTAAAATCTTCTTATAATTGATTGTTAATTAAGTCTCTGTTAAGTGGATGAAAGACTGAGTAGTTTGCTACGGAGGATTCAAAGTTGAATCCAACATTCTTATGTGCTCGTGGCCATTTAACTGGAGAGAAAACTTATGCATAAAAATATTTGCTGAACTTAATAGAATGTTAACTGCCATAAGAAGCTTAGAGTTTCAGTGTCATGGTACTTTAGGTAATAGTTGGTCACATTCAGTAGGTTCAGGGAAGACCTACTTGAAGCAATGTGTGAAATGTTCCTTGGAGGTTATCCTCAAGTTTGGGCACTTAGAAGAAGTAGTTCAGAGACAGCAGAGAATGGGGATGCATGAGGTTCTAGTTGCGTGTGTGAAAAGACAGAGTGAGAAATAGGGCACACCTTCCAACAGGTCCCCTCAGGCCAACTCTCATCTGAAGATGCATTTTCATTGACTTGAGAAATATCAAATTTTCTCTGAATTAGTCCTCTACATTTAAAAAACCCATAGGATTATCTAACAAACACAGATTTCTGATTTTTTTTTTACGTAGGAGGCTCATCGCAGTCCATGATGACAATCAGCTGGAACCACGTAGCTGCAGCTCTGAAAGGATGGAGCTGCTGGTCCCCACTGTGAGTTTCTATCCCAAGACCACCTCACATGTTTATGTTCCTGCTCCTCCACTGGCGTTTGAGTTCTCGGCCACCAAGTGAGGGTCAGATCATGAGGGTCTCATATGAATAAGCTGCTAATTTATACTTTGGGTTCCTTTGTTCTAAGAATGCTAAGGGTGTTGTTCCTATATTCCACAGACCCTTTCAGGAAAAATCCATGAAAGAACTTTCTTTCTGATCTTGGGACTACAAATACATGTACTTTAATGGAAATGCTGTGGGAAGCTTTTCTCCATGGGAACCCAATGAAAGATATACTGCTTCTTTCTGTTTTTTTGGCTGATAGAGAAAAGCTCAAGAGATACATGGAAGCCCACACTAATTTCACTATATCTACTTTGTGTGGTCGCTTTATTCTTGGCTCCATCTTAAATTGCTTTAAAAAGACTTTTTCTTTTGCTATTCATGCTACTTATTTTGAAAGTATTTATGTACTTTCTGGTACATTAAAAGTTGCATTATCTCATTTTAAGAAAAATCTAGTGTATAATGAATATACTATAAAAATATTAATTTTACATTCAAATTAAACCTGACATTTCTCCTTTTCTGGCTTTGTAAATGTCAAGTAGAAAGATAACTAGATTTGATAAAAGTAAAATAAAAGAAATCTTTTCTGATGATTCCTAAAGTTTGGAAATTCAGGAAAAGTTCATAGACCTAAAGACAGGCCAAGAAAAAGATACTCAGAAAAGGGAAAACATTAACTATATGTTATCAAACTGATGTAAGGCAAGAAGAAGAGATCCATTACACTATAAAAGACTATTTTAAGACATACACGTTCCAACATTACTTAAGATAATACTTAGCCTGATTTTTGTATAATTTTAACCTGATGTTATGCCTGAAATAAAGTTATTCAGCATTGGGAAAAACTTTACTCTTTATGGCTGAAAAATGTATTAAGGAATACAACTCACTAATTTCAAACACTTTCTTAATAAGTGAATATCAGCCTGTTAGTTTTATTTCTTTGACTTAGATTTTTAATTAGTTAAACAATTATTTATGTTCATTCAAAATCCCTTTCACATTCTGGAAATACTTAGAAAAAGTGTGAGATATTTCCTGCCTTTGAAATGGAAAGAAATTGATTCCAAGACTGGTGAAAACATAGATGGCAAAACATTACACAGGTAGAAATAATTCAGTATCGATTTTTTAATATAAGAAAGGAGATATTACTTGCAAGGTCTACAAAAATGATGCTGTTACTTATTTTATTTAAAATTAGTATTTGTATTTCCGTTTACAGAAAAAAGCATTAGGCTGGGAGTCAGGCTTTTTCTGGACTTGTCATTTGGCTTAATAAGTGTTGGCAAGTTGTTTAACCTCTGAAATTCATTTTCTTCCTTTCTAAAATGGCATAGATGTCTTCAAACCAGGTGATCTCCAAAGTCGCTACCCATTGTAATGCCATATGACCTTTTACCTTTGTTATTCACACCTGGCAAAAAATAACTTGTGTTGGAGAAATCCTCTGTATTGAGGAGGAGAACGTACTAGTTGGAGGCTTCAATCTTTTCAGAATTTTCTTTCGGTATTACATTTTGTACCTTTTCTTTGTGCCTACTTTTAAAAAATCTGATTCTATCACTGATGGTTCCATACAGTAAATGGAAATAGATCATTGTGAGCAGAAGGAAGACCCATTGAAGAGACAGATGAATAAGGCTGAAGAACAAGAGGAGTGTGTAGAAGCTGAGAAGATACGTAGTAGGAACGACCATTAGAAAACCACAGTCTCAAATATCTTTTGATTTAGAGGTATTTCTATATGCTGACATTTGATCTCTTTATCTAGACTTAATTGTATGGTTAATTTTTCAGACCATTTCTGTTTGTCAATTGTCGTAGACCAAGGATATTTGGCTGTTTTCACTCAGCTTTTCTTTTTTGTGTCTCTTACTGAGTTTTGCATGTAATTTTTTTGTTCTGAAGACAGCCAATCCATTTGTACTAAAATCTATTCTTGCTAAATGTTTAGAGTCCGTTCATTTCTAATAATGATGATTAAAATATCCTTAGCTTTTGAGGCATGCTCTCTTGTTTCTCCTTTCACCTCCCTGACTGATTCTTTTCCAGTTCTCTTGCTGGTTCTGTTTTCTTTGTGATAGACTTCTAAATGCTGGAATGCTCTAGGACTCCCTCTTTAGGCCACCTTTTTCTGTACCAATCTTGAGATGGTATCACATTGTATTCCATCCTGTCTGTCTGTGAAGACCTGAGTTGTGGCATTCTTGCACACAGCCCACCCAGAACACTTGCTAATCAGGTGGACTAAGTTTGCTGAGCTCTGTGACTAAGGGAGACAGGGTGTGTCTCCACCCGGACAGAGAATCAGGGGCTCCCAAGAGGGAGCCAAGACTGTAAAGTATGAATTTAGTCTCATGGCAGCTTACATGTGGATGCAAGTTGTGGCTGGACAGGGATTGGCCAGAGTTGAGTCAGTTGCTGTTCAAGTGTTACTTGGTTGGAAAAGTCTCTCTTGATCACTCTTCATACTGCAGAACAATTCTCTGCCAACTTTGTATCCACAGGAAGTGCAGGATTATTTCACTCTTGATATATTCTTCTGTATCCATTTATTTTTGCCATTATACTTCTTCCACATCACACAAGGCTTCCTGATGGCAGGTTCTCACCTAGCAGTTTCCACGAAGCTTAACATATAATAAACATTCAAGTGTAACCTTGTTGAAGAAATGAATGGCTGATACTCTCAGTGCTAGCTATAGTTACTACCTTAACTTTTAATTCTTTAGTAATTACCCCTCAGCTTAACTTTCAGATTATACAAGGTCTGATCACACAATATGATGTGTGTTTAAATTTTAAAACCTTCATTACAGTAAAAAAAAAAGCCACATTGCTATTAACCTCCCTCAAAACTCTCCCCCTCACTTCAAACGCACTTACTTTAAAGACAGGATCATTGTTCTTGCCACTTTGAGAAGTAGTTCTGAAAATCCTTGTTCACGAGTTTTCATTGCGCTGTCATGCTGTTTCGATATTCTGAATAAATTCAGAACATTCACTTTGACCTTGCAAAAGAGCCAGAAAGAAATTGCATTGTGTCAGAAGTTTCACGGTGCCGCTAAGGTGGATGAGGACCACCGTACTGTTTCTATGAGCCTGCTATTCTTTTGGAAGGCACTCAGAAAGAAACAACTTACTAAAGGATAAATTTTAGAAGCAACTACTCCCCTCTCTGGTGAGCGGCTGTGAGCGTAGCAGGCTTCAGCAGCCCAGAGAGGGAGACACCAGTGTCTCCAGTGTCTCGTGAGACCCGCGCCATGCTGAGACCTGGGGCACCGGGAAACCAAGCAACTACTCCCCTCCCTGGTGAGCAGCTGTGAGCCTCCCCCTGCTGCCCCCGTTATCAAGTGGGAGCCAGCGATCTGGACATCTTTTGAGAGGCTGACTATGTCGTTTTGTAGGAATTCTATGTATGTGAAGATATGGACAACTATTTGGAAGAAAACAAGAGACAATATGATAGATAGTGAAGATCTCTAGTTGTCTAGCTTTGAAATTTATGCTTTCTTATGTCCCATTTTGTTCTGTTTGTTGTGTTTAATTTTACTTCCTTTAAAATGAAAAAGAATATTAATTGAATAATATTAACTTAAACAATGTCAATTATTATTTGAATAATATTAATTCTTAATACTACTAATACTGAAATATTTTTTGATCCATAAACATGGGAGGTCTATTCATCTTCTAGTGTCTTCTGTTTATTTTTTCAGTGTTTTATAATTTTCACTGGGGAGGTTTTCTCCTGCCTGGTTAAGTTTATTACTGGGTATTTTATTTTTTTGAGGGTATTTTGAAAGAAATTTTGTTTTCTTCTTTCTGATTGGATTCACTATGACTGTATAGAAAAGCTACTGATTTTTAAATATTGATTTTACAGCAAATTAAATCTTAAACATGGTTTTTCAGTGAGATTTAAAGGAGAGATTTCCCTAGATTTCCATGTGAAATATATCTTTCAAAATCTTACAGGACTAGTGCTTAGAGTATATATATGTATATGTATATATATATATATATATATATATATATATATATATATTTAACAGTTAAAAATAATTAGCTTCAAAATAGCAAATTGGTAACCTACATGGAGATTATATTTTATAATATTTGCTTAGAATATTGTTTATAAGGTATAATAAAAAGTACAGTCATCAAGAAAATGACAATAATTTTTAATTAGAATATGATTTCTTCAATTCACCTATTTTTTCTTTAAAAATCTTATACAAAATCCCAACATACTCTAATTTATTTATACTAAGCCATAAAAGATTGATGCATTTGGGCAAACTATTATTTGATTTTTAGATTCAATTTTCTCTTTATATAACTTGCTGAAATCTAATATCTTTGAACACTAAATCTACCTGCAAAACCTATAAATGCTTACCATCATTAATGTATATAATGGCATACAATACAATGTAAAGCATTTCAGTGTCATGCATAACCAAGTTATCATCAATCCAAAATTTTTTGCACACAAATAAAAGGATACTTAAAAGCCTAAGAACAATATTTTTCTCACTATTGTATAAAATGACCATAATGAGTATTTGTGTAATGTTTACTTCATTGGCTCATTTCCAGAAACTCTGACATGGCGTAAAGTTATTTTAGCTATAACAAAGATACGTTGATTACTGGTGGCAGAAGTATTAATAGTTCCTTTCCTTGAAACAGAACATTTTTTGACTATTTATACATTGTTCCTTATGCAGTAATCAAAATAATGTCTTTCTCAGCTTCCATGGACGTGAATACCATCCTGCTAGAATCAATAACTTTATATTTTGATGTATTTTAATATGTTAGGTGAGGTAGTCACTTCTCATAAATTATTTTGAACATTCTGAACAAATTTTTTTTATTACTTGTGTGTTCTGTGCCTTTGTAATTCATCACTTCCAGTAAGTCTTTTACCACAGAATAAAACAGTGCTCTCTGGAACACCAAACCAGATGTGCTTTCAGATGTGAGGTACTCCCATGGGCCTTATAGCCTAGTACATGAAAATGTATGTGTGCATGTGTGTATGTGCATGTGTGTGTGTGTCCCCAAATCAATATCTCTCCCATCCCCTTCTTTATGGTTGGGACAAGTTAACCTACAGAGTAGCTTTTCTTCCTGATGTTGCTGACTTGCTTCCTGCCTACCGCCTGCACTCATGTATGTTAGATCATTAGTGTTCAATGCAGAATCACCACTGAGGCAGCATTGTCCAGAATCAGGGTCTTATTCTCTGATGCGGTAGGACTGTCTGCACTCTTTCCTGGATGTAGCACCTTATCAGTAGAAACTATGGAGTGAACTGTAGCCATCTGCAGATATGGTGCATGACTAGTGCTTAGTGGGGTTGACATAGAGAATTCTTCTGATGCAATCTGACCTAAAATGAGTGTCTGAACAGGAAGTGATCTATTAGGCAGCAGTATTCTGTATTTACAGATTTTGCAAATTTTAGATGCTTTGGACTTGAAATGTTTGCCAAGGCGTTTATCCAGAAAGGGTCACTATCTGTCCTTGAATTAAAGATATTCCAGGATCCAGCTTCAACTAAAGATTTTTGTCTTGCATGTCATGGGTTGTCTGTGGTGTGATACTTTACAAAATGTAGGCTTTACTGGTTGGCTGCTGAAGCTCTTGAGGTTGAAGATGAGGTGCGGCACGTTGTGTTACAAAATCCTGAATAGTCTATGCCTGTGTGCTTTCAGAAACAAACAACTAGATGGAATTTCTCTGAAGATGTGAGGAATAGATTTGCCACCTGGACTAGCCAACCTATTTGTGCTTATATTACCTATCATAACAAGAAACGCTGATAAAGAGAATATTGGCAAAATATTTGTATCAGTATTAGTTTTATTAAAAATTGAAGAAATGCAGTCACTGGTCCTCTGTGAACTGTGTGTACTACCTGTAGCTTGTGCTATGTTTATTGAAAATCCATCATTATTAAAGCCTACAGTCACTGTCTGAGGACTGCCTGAGCCCTAAGGAATCTAGATTGACTCTATTGGTTGGTTCCAGCATATCATTTCTTGGCAGATCAAGAGACCAGGAAAATTGAGCCACCAATTACAATTCACTGACTCTGGATTCATCCAGTCTGTGGTATGAGATTATGGATATTACTAGGAGGTATCCCAGAAGCAAATAAGATTGATTAGAGCTAGGAATAACCTGAATTTGACTACTTTCTTGATTTATAGTTCCATTACCTGAAGATCCTATAAAACTAATCTGGACCTACTTGCCATCTGTTGACTGATTCTGTGGTTCTTCTTCCTCTTCCTCCTCCTCCTCTTCCTCCTCCTGTTCTTTTTTTTGTAACAAGGTCTTGATATGTAGTTCGGGCTGTTCTTGAGTTCTCTACGTAGTCCAGGCTAGCCTTGAACTCATGGCAACCTTTCTGTCTCAGACTCACGAGTACTGGGGTTACAGGCACTCACCACACCTGGCTCTATGATATTTCTTAATGTGATTGGGTTACCACTGAAAATATTTGTTGATTATGCAAACTTTGAAAGGAAATCATGCACTGTGCATTCAGAGTAATAGTCTGTATTATCTTTTCTAGATTGTCAGCCTCATCTTTTAGAATTCTCTGTGTGACTGACTAAACCCCTTGTTGATCTGATGACCCCGTTAACTATGAATAATCCAAATCAGCTGTCACCCTGGCAGCAGAGGTAGATCCCTGGCTTCAGGAGTGCTTCCTCCCCACCTAGTGATGGTGGCCCTGCTGTGCTGCAAGTAGCTGCCCGCAGAATGCGTGGTGACCAGATTCTCTTATTCAATAATTTTTTGATTAGATAGGCCTGGCTTTAAGTGGCTATCCCATTCTTTAGCTAAAGAAATGTGAAAAAGTGTTGTAAATTCTCTAATCTTCTATAGCATGAACCGTAAAGCATTTAGTGCTCTATATGATTTGCAATAAGAATTTGACAAATATTATCTGTTGAATACTTAGATTAGTCCATGCTATAAGAGGTGCCACAATGAACATCTCTGAGCAATAATTTAGTTTTCTGTAGTAGTTTTTTTCTTCATTACATATTCCAAGGTGTGGTACCTCAGTTCTTAAAATTTTGATACATATTGGGAGATTTCTCAACATAAAGTTAACATGAATATCATTTTATAGCATGTGTTTCATAACATTGGTGGCAACAGTGGACATTCTCCTAATCTTTTTAATCTTTGAATATTGAATAATTGCAAAATAATACTTCATTATTATCTTAATTTGCATTTATAAATGTTTATATTTTTAAATAAATTCTTGTTTATAACCTTTATCTGTAATACTTTACCAGTATGAGAACTATTTCAGTGGACTACTTCAGTAAGAATCATAATGCAGTATATGTATTGATTATCTGTAAATTTATATCTGTAATACTTGCACATAAGTGCAGCATATATTTTACAGACTATATAGGTATGCCCCTAGTTTTTCTTTTCCCTTTGAAATTTTTTGACAAATATTTTTATCTTTCACAAGGTCAGATAAGTTGAAGTATTAAGTGTGTTTTGTAAAGTTTGATGTTTTATGTCCCTTTTTCCTACAGAAGATTAAATAATTATGCTGATGTTTTGATGAAGAGGTTTTTACCTGTTGAGGGGGTCACACTCCTTGGAATTTAAAATCCAGCCCAAGGAGGAGATTGGGATTTTGCCTTTGACCACCAGGAGGATGTACACATGACCACCAGGAGGATGTACACGTGACCACCAGGAGGATGCACACGTGACCACCAGGAGGATGTACACATGACCACCAGGAGGATGCACACGTGACCACCAGGAGGATGTACACGTGACCACCAGGAGGATGCACACGTGACCACC
>PVJX010000458.1:0-67387 GCA_004027295.1 Dolichotis patagonum | reverse complement strand
TTGTCATTCTCCTGTGACTTTGAGGTGGATCCCTTGGCAGATATACCTTAACAAGTCTCACAGAATCTTAGAAGTGACAAATATGTTTTCCAGAAGTCAAAACATACCATTTCCTGCCTCTGAGCACATTTAATCCCCAGATATTTAGAAAACCCATTATGTTAAGGAGACACAAATTTGTTGATATCTCTGATGATCTGGTTGCGTTCCAGTGAAACAACGCAATTCCACTGAATGGGACAGTAACACTGAAATTGTTTGGTGAAAGAAGGACTCCCCAGTTTGCACTGCCAATTTCCAGATAAGAGTTTAAAAGTGAAATATGCTGCCAAAGATCTGATTCAGAGTGAAGTAGTATCTACTCACCCCATAATTTTTACTTGTCATCCCCCATTGCCAAGTGAAGTTGCTGCAAATGGAAGTATTTGGGGCCCTATAATGATAGACTTTCTTTTTCAGGGGCCATTTTGAAGAGTATTGTTGAGCTCCCTTTAATCATGGTGGTTTCTTGTTATCATTTTGTCCATCAAAGTATTTGACAATGTGTATGGTCCTTTAGTTTTTTAAAGGTACCTAAGACCACCTTGTCAAAATTTTCCCATCATTGCTGTTCAAACACCTTTTTGTTTCAGGTATGAATTTTGATACAGAATTCTGGAGTAAAACCTTACCTACTTACTAGATTTTCTCTAAAGAAATATATATTTTCCTATTAAAATTTGAATGTTGGCAGCTCATTATTTGGCATTTTCTTCAATACAAGGGTTATTAAACTTTTGTTAAGTTTTAAGTGTTTTCATGTAGCCCACTGATAGCCTCGGGTTCTGATAACTTGCTTCAGTGCACATTACAAACTTAAAGGAAAGCAAAGCAAAATAAACCATGTTTTGCTTGTCAGTTGAGAGGCACAAAAATCCTTGACAATGGATTTAGTGTTGAGGAAACAAAGATCATTGAAATTATGACTAAGCAAAACCTAGTGATAAGCAAGAGCACTGAATTTAGTGCTGATAAAAGGATTTCTCACTTGAAGTAGTTGTAGCTTACAAGTTATTAAAATTAAACCATTACCTTTTATTATCTACTCAAAATTTTATTTTCTGTTTAATATATTGTATGAGGGTTTGTTATAAGAGTGAATATTTTATACTTTTATAAATTATTCTGCTTTTATTTGTCAATGTTTATTATTTTGAGGTGTAATATTTTTATCAGCCTAGTGCAATTAGTTTTCAATTGTCCTTAAATTACAATGTGTGCTGCATTTTAAAAATGCAAGATTTTATTGCTGCTTTCTACTCTACTAAGCTTTTGATAGCATCTACAGATTCTTTTGAAAAAAATCTTTGCTCATAACATGTCTAATGAATTTTATAATCTGATTCATAACAATATTTTGAATTTGATATATAATTTGTCATTAGAAGTTGTTTACTCATGGTTTGAAACCTTAACTAAAAGGATCTCTCATGCTTCTCTAGGAGTTACAGACATGTAGAGAAGGGAAAAACATCACCTATGACAGGGACCACAGTATGTTAGATCAGAGGTCAGCTGACTATGACTCAGGGGCCAAATCCAGTTCTCTGCCTGTTTTTGTAAAGTAACACGGGAACACAGCTGCACTCACCGGGTTATGTCTGTCGTTGTTTGTGTGATACTTTGGGAGAGTTGAGTAGTCATGACAGAGATCTCTGGCCCCCAAAGTCAAAAATATTTATGAACTGGACATACAGGGAAAAGTTGGTTAGTCCTTGAGTTTGACCGCTTGTTTGGATGGTAGTTCACATGCCCAGCAAAGATTGTATTTTCTCATGTGCTGATGTCTACTTATTTTCAGCCACACTCATGAAACAGAAATCCCTAGTTTTGAAAGCAGGTGATACATTCATATGGTATAAAATTCAGAAGGTATGAGGGAATGTAGTAAAAATTAAGCCCTTGTTCTATTTGCATGACTTTCAGTTCCCTTCTTTAAATATCATCATTGTTATTGGTTTCTTGTGTCTTTCTAGAAATACCCTATGTAATGTGGCATGATTATACTTTAAATTTTCCACAAAGATACATTCTTTATTTTTTACAAACTTTATTTTAGTGATTCACAGCTATACATATAGAACTTTATTTTATTTTATTTTAGTCTTTAAATTTTATTTAAAGAGGAAAAAAACCAAACAAAACAAAACAGAATAAAGGGTAGCAACAATACAGAACTCCAAGCAAAAAAGGAAAAGAATGAAAAAAAAACACTAAGAAATCATTACTGGACAAATTACATACTGACATCTTGGAAATAGTTGTTCAAAATACAAAATTAAAACATACAAAGTAGACATTCAAACAGTGAGACTGTTAACAGTTCTGCTCCACAATCTGACAAAAACAGCAATATGGTCATCCATCTTACACAATCAAACATACATGCAATTATACCAAAAGGGTAAAATTAAACACAACAAAACAGAACAAAGCGGGTCACAAGAAAGCAATGTAAGAGACATAAATTTCAAAACTAGACAATCGGAGATATTCACTCTCTATCATATCGACTCTCCCAAATAGTTGTCCATATTGTCACATACAGGGAATTCACATGAAACAACCTAGTATGGAACTGATCTGAACAGGACGAGGAGGGCATTTCAGGTCTTCAAGACCAGACAATAGGGAAGCCGAGAATGGCTGTCATAGTATCTCTCATTTTCTTCAAAACAGCTGTCCATACCTTCATGTGTGTTGAACTTAAACAAAACAAAACAAGCTAAAATCACTTTGAACAAAGAATGATAGTATTGCTGGATTTCACATCATGACATTACGGAATCAGCACTGGGTACTGTAGTGTCTCTTTTTCTTCAAAGTAGTTGTTCCTTTCAACATGCGTTATATAGTTGGTTCTCGTAAACTGTTCATAAGCTCTACACATGCATGAGTCTCTACATGTATATCTATCATTTCTGTATTAGAGGGAAAAGCAAAACAAAGCAAGACAAAGCAAGACAACTCCTAGGAAAGCATGAAGCAAAAAGTCATATGAAACCACAATACAGGGTGATCTACAATGGTTACCATGATGTCTCAGCAGTGTATAACAACATGAATAAAAATGAAGCACTGGAGATATTATAAGACTTCAAAAGCAGGCAATAATCAAATCAGAGTTGGTATCTTAGTGAATCTTGTCATGTTCAGTGTAGTTGCCTATACTCTTAGACTTGATGTTATCAATCATAACAGATTTGAATAAAATCAGTCAATACAAAGTAGCAATCTAACAAACCAGTTTCAAATAAGGTCAGTCATAATAAGGCAGTATAAGTTACACATGGCTTCAGATTAAGTTGATAGGAAATTAAGGATGATTACCATAATATGTCCTGTTATTTTTTGGGATAACTGACCATGTCCTCAAGTCTAGTGTAAGTAGACAAACTGGAACAGCATGTAATCCATCCAAGCAGAGTGATGAGAATAATATAGATTTTAAATCTTGTTACCCTATTAACAATATCCTCTGCCTTCCCTTTTTAGACAGTTCCTCCCCTTTCACTCCCATGGGGTGCACTGCTTGTTTTGGGTCCCACTGCCTCCCTATGTAGAGCATCTCAATGGACCCTATCTCCTGATCTACTCTGCCTGTGTTTTTCTCTGTTAGTATTTCGAGGCCCTCTCTACTAAGAGATTACAGCCAATCTTCTCTGCCTCATTTCTGCTATTCTACTTTTCTGCCATTGGTTGTCTATTTTTCTCTTCCACTCCACTGTCTGCCCCGTTCACTGTGGCCTCTCTGCCACTGTTCCTGAAATGCTCGTATTCTTGTTCTCTCTCTCTAAAATGTCCCTCAGTATTTTTTGTAGGGTTGGATTGGTGGTCACAAACTCTCCAAGTTCCTCTTTGTCATGGAAGCATCTTGCTTCTCCATTAATTTCTAGAGAGAGTTTTTCAGGGTACATCAAACTGGGCTGGAGGTTATTCTCCTTCAGGGCTTGAATTATTTTACTCCAAGCTCTTCTTGACTTGATGGTCTGTGTTGAGAAATCTGCCGTGATTTTGATGGGTTTTCCTTTATAGGTGATCTGTTTCTTTTCTATGATGGCTTTTAATATTTGGTTCTTATATTGAATTTCTGGGATCTTGATTATTATGTGTCTGGTGTAGCTCTGTTTTAGTTGTAGGTGGCTGGAGTTCTGTATGCTTCATACATCTGCATATCATTTCCTTTGTCTATGTTTGGGAAGTTTTCCTTAATAATTTCTGTGAATAGCCTTTGCAATTCTTCTGTATTGACTCCTGCTTCTTCATTCACATGCTTTATTCTTAAGTTATAGATCCGTTTGTCATCCTCTAGCCTTTGTATTGTTACTGCCTGCTCCCTTGTTATTTTTAAGAGATCTTCCCTTTCATGATCACACATTGCAAGCCTATGTTCAATTTTTGATAGTCTATCTTTAGTATCTTTCAAGTAGTTTTGCCAACTTTCTATGGAGTCTTTAGTTTCCTGGTTATCTCTTTGTATTTGCTTCATGAATTCTAGGTTTTCTTTATATTCTTCATTGAACATTTCTCTCCTTTTTTGTTCCTCCATTCTTCTGTCTGTGTCTTCTTGAGAGATGCCCAGCCTTTCTTTTATTAATCTACTTATCTCTTGTTTAACTTGAATTAATATTTCAGTTTTTGTCTTGTTTATGAGGTCCTGAAGATATCTCTTTATGTCTGCTGATGCTGTGTTTGATGTTGCATGTTTGCTGCCCTCAATCTCTTTTATAGTTCCCTCTCCTGGATCAATATTCTCAGGGTTGGGAGCTGGGGGCTTTTTCTTATTTCTCTCTCTCCCGTCATGTTTTTGGTTCCTTCCATACAAGTGCATAGTGTAATTCCCAGGCCCTTTTCTTGTTGGTTAGCCTGGAGCACACAGGCTAGGGGCTCCTGCCTTCTGCAGTCTGCTATCAGAGAGTGAAGTGCAAGCAAGTGCAGTATACACTGGATCCTCCCCTCTGGGCCAGTCAACCTTGGCAGGCCTTCACTGCATCTGTGTGCACTGTGCTCAGGGAATTAATTGATTTGTGATGACCCTCTGAGTCCAGGCCAGGTACTTGGCTCAGTCCAAGGAGATCCCACCAATCTGCTCTGCAAGGGGAGCAACCAACGGAAGCTGCTTCCTTACAGAGCCAGGACTTTCCTGCCCAACTCCAACATGTCGTCCAGTTGGTTGCCCCTTTCCCACAAGAGGGTCTTATTCCCATCACTCACCGCATGTTGATGCCAGTCCCCGAGAACTGCTGGGATCCCCAACCTCTGACCTCAATGTGGCTGCAGCGCGATTTCACGGTGCCCCTGGGCAGGTCGCGTGCAGGGCCGGTTCCAGGTGAGTGGTGCGCAGGGCTGTTCAGCTCCATGCTCGGGGTTGCTCAAGCCAGTTGCATTGGTGCGGGTTTGGTCACTCAAGTGGATCTCAGGCATGAATTCAGGCGGCTCGGCGAGAGTGCTGTGCTTGCCAATTTTAGCTTCTCTAATGGTAGCCCTGGGGTCTCATATTTGAGTAGTTTCTTTGACATCAGTTTCTTCCTGGGTTGAAAGAATCCATCTCCCTCTGTTTGAGTCTCTCCAGGGCATTCTATTCTGGCATTTGAGCTGTCTCTTTCTGAGAGGCTCCATATCCTCCTACCTATAGGTCCACCATCTTTCCCCAAGACCCCTCATTTTATTTTTGATAATATTGTTTTGTTATATTTTTGTTATAATTTAGCACCTTATTAGTGATATTTATATGATTGCTTTTGATATAAAATTCTACATCATTGGGTGTGTGTGTATATATATATGTTTTTAAGGACATGTACAAATATACATGTATGATAATTTCTTGATAGCAGTTGATACATTTGAAAGATATGAATGCTCTAAATTTTTTTGATTCTTGTTGCCAAGTTGTCCTGCACAGAATAATTGGTGACTTACTTCCTGCTTAGCAGGTATTAAAATGACTGTTACTGCATCAAACCTGCCAATACAGTATTTTATATAGCTCTTAACTTTTGTTCTCAAGATTTTTTGATAATTTGATGAAAAAAAGTTCACATCCTTGTTGTTTTACTAAATATTTATCTTATTATATGTCAGGATTATAATATTTTATTTTACTTTAAATGTACTGCAATGTTAGGGATTGAATCTGGGGCTACTTGTCAACTCAGTTATACCCCTAGACCCTAGCATATTTTAATATATTATAAGCCATTTGTATAGTAGTCCTTCCTTATCCATAGGGATATTTTCTAAGACCAATGTAGTGGATAATTGAAACCACAGATAGTAATAACCCATTTCATCCAAGCATGTGATAAATCTTAATTTATAAATTTGACACAACAAAAATAATAGCTAACATTAAAATAGAACAACTGTAGCAGCATAATACAATACAAGTCATTTAAAACTTATGAAATGTTTGAGAATTTTTCATTTAACATTTCAGATCATGGTTAACTTTGGGTGGCTGAAATTTTGAAAAATGCAATTGAGAATCATAGGGAACTCCTACACTTCCTTTTCTATGAAACAGTCTATGCTGTTTAATTCGTCAAAAGCTTGAGATCAAAAAGATATTTTTTTTTACCTTTTTGTCTTTTTTTTTAATACTGGGGAGCAAACTCATGACCTTGCACTTGCCTGGCAAGTGCTTGTCCCAGAGGGCTAAATGTATGGTGCAGACCTCTCTGCCTTTAACCAACAAATGCATGCTTTGCCTGAGAAGTCAGTCAGGTTATGAAATGACTGCTCTTATTTCTGACAGCAAAAGTGAAAATTCTAAGATTCAGAACTAGGAGACTATTGTCTCCAATATCATGTCATAATTTTGTTCATTTATAAAACACAGTCCTTTGGGGGGTATACAATTGAATATATGCCTATTCACAATCATTAGAAGAGAGCTTTCAATAAGTGTTCACAAATTTAAATGTATCTTTATCACATAAATTTTTCTTCAGACAAAAATCTTATGTACATACATAGTATGTACAACAAATTTGTTCTAAAAATGTAGTTTAGAAGAAACCATACTTAAGATCTTGTCAAGTTGAATATTAGAAACTCTTTATCACTTTTAAAAAGCTCAAATAAATCCTGATAGGAGGATCAGGGCTCGAGTGCCAGCTGTGAGAAAATGCTTAGCGTTACTTGCCATAGGAGGGCTCTGAAGAGTGATTTTGTCAAATTCTCAGGTTGCATTTAGTGTCTTGAAATAACCCTTATCTTACCTCAATTATCAAGAAAAAATACCCAGGTTTTCAGAACCTGAGGTAACTTAACTGATTCTAAGTTGGTTATGCTGAGTACTTTTGGCCAAAAATAGTATGCCCATTTCTACCAATGTAAAGCTAATCATTTATGGCAGTATCTGTCTATTAGATCTGATCAGGAAATTATATCAGTGTACAATTTGCAACTAATTTATATCTATGGATTCATCATAGATTTTTTGCTTAAAATTCACTAGAGTATTTAAGGTTGGTTCTAATGAAATAGGGTGAATCATTAACTGACATAAACTTGTCCCTAGACTAATAAGCTTGAGATAAATATACTTTTTGTGTTATTTTTTCTCAAAAAAATAAAAATAAGCATATATCATAATATTATCTACTTAGTGAATGTAATTTTTGTTTACTGTGAATTGAGCCCATGCTAGACTCACTCTATTATGAGGTTACAGCCCCAGCCATATTAAAAAGTATTTTTAAATTCTGACATATGGTCTTGTTCATTGCCCCAGCTAGGCTGGAACCTGTGATCCTCCTGCCTCAGCTTCTCTAGCAGCTGGAATCATAGGTGTAAGCTTCCACACCTGGCAGTAATTGTAACTATTAATATAAAACATATATCAGAGCATATACAGATGTATGCATTATATATGTATGCCCATATATCTGTGTACATGTGAAAAAAGAGAAAGAATAAAAGAAAGACAGAGGAAGATAGAGAAAATAACTGGAAAAATATTACCATGGAGGTGTCTAGGTCATGGATTCTCAGCTGGGCCCACATTTCCGCTAAGAGAATGGAAAGCCTCTCCTAGGAGCATAAAATTACTCTTTTTTATACAGAAAATATGGCTACACATAAGAGTACTCAAATAGATAGTATGTCTTCAGTACTAAATTCTCTGGACAGGGGTTAGTCATTGAGAGAAAGTATTTTAAAAGTCTCCTTAGACAGGTTTTATTGAAACAAAAAATTGCAAATGACTCATATAGGTAAAGCGTGTATTTGTATTTATTTTATTATTCTGGCAACTTTTTAAAAGGTTTGAAATGAAAGACCTTGTTCATCACAAAACTTTATTTCTGTTTACTTCTTTACTAGGGAAAACCAAATAATATAGTTATGAGCAAATGTGTAAACTTTTTCAAAACTGGCTTTATGGTAAGTAAAAATAAAACACTCCTTTTGAACGCACCTCAGTGCTAGCTGCTTTGATAGTGTGGAAAGGAGGAACAAATGGTACAGGAGTGAGCAGCTGGAAGGGTAGATTCCGGGCAGGCAGGTAGATCAGGGACCCTGCAGGAGTCTCAGTTAGCCTGAGGGGCACACACTGCTTGAAAGAGAAATGCTGCACAAAGATGAGTGTCACTACTTTCTCTGAAATCAAAGTTAACCTTCTCATAACCAGTGCTTTAAACTTTTGATTACACATTGAAAACAAATGATTCCAACAGATGAGTTCAACTTCCTGCTACAGTTGTACCTGAATGTTTTGCCTACATGTGTCCTGTTAGGTTGAAAAAACTTTCCTTCCTACTGTGATTCCTGATTGGTATATTCTGCATTCTCTATTTTTGAGGATGTGGAATGTGGCTTTAAAGTCATTCTTTATTCACTTCTGTAAGGGCTATTGTTTAAAATGTTCAGTTGATGACAATACTTGGGAATAAAAAGTAACTCTTTTGAAGAACCGTTAAAAATCATTAAAAATGAAACAGATATTGAAAGAAAAGTCAGAACAACAGGAAATCAGCAAGGGTGAAAAAAACCCAGCATTATTTCTAAAAGTCTTAAAATCAGCTTGAAAATGATAAGTATATTAAAAATTTAAGTATGGGATTATCATCACGGTAACAGAAGTGACCTCAAGCTGAGAGTCTCTTATTTACAAAAAGTGGCAAATGTGTGGGTCTGTTACCTTTGCAGTTACACTGACTTTATAAATGAAAAATTTGAAAGAAAATCTAAAAAGGGAATATTGTGGCCATAAAGTATATTAAAGAAAGTACAAATTCTGAAATAAAGTTTTCTAAAAAATTTTTTTATAGTCAGTTTTAGCATCACCTTGAAAGGTGACACTCCTATGACAGGAATCACTGTGTGAAAGAGATGGTTGAATCTATTTTGGATCAAAACCAGACAGCCCAAAAAAAAAATGTTCTCTTGCAAAGCACTACCTACTCTAATGTGTTTAAAAGGAATGCTTTCGACACTGATTGAGAGCCTGAGACACTTGGTTGAATAAAAGCATGGATAATAATAGTTTGGCTTATTTTTAAAATTTGACCATGTTTGCTATATTTATAATGATGTCTCTGAAGAGAGGTTATTTTTCAAAGTGCTTATAGACAAATAAATTTTCAGTATAGGAATTTCACTAAAAAAAATGTCCAGATATGTGCCCAGATGGGCTACATTTATTAAAGGAAAATATGCATTAGGAACTCTGAATATATTGATTACAACCTTGTCTTTTACAAAGTATGCTCCATCTTGGTATGTCTCCTAAGATTTTCATTGTGAACTAGGACTGGGGGTTGGTGAGAAAAATAACATTATCTATTATGCAGAAATTCTGATTTGAATTCTGAACTCAGTGGGCACTTTAAAATGAAACAAGGCATAATGCGGAAGGTTTATTCTTCTTAGTTACTTTTCCTTGTTACTGAGACAAAGTACTTAAGACCAAGAGGAAGAAAGGTTTATTTCAGCTCACAGTTTTTAGAGGTTTTAGTTCATGGTTTGCTGGGTCCAATGCAAGGTAGCATAACAAAGGGGCATGACCAAGAGGGAACTGCTCATGGCAGGCACAAGGCAGCGAAGTAGCAAAGAAGCAGCAAGACAATGGACAGGGAGTGGTCCTCCTTTTGTCCCATGTTTTTTATTCAATCTACCCACACTTAGGCCAGGTAGCACTCATACCCAGGTTGGAGCAGTCTAAATCCTAGCATTGCAGCATGAATCAATCCCTGTATCATATCCTTGATCCTAATAGCACAAATCCTAAATCCAGCTATCTCCAAAAAGAACCACCTTTGACCTCATGAGGCTTTGTGAGGGCATCTAGATATAAACCATAACATCTTCATACTATGGAAGGAGCTTGCTAAGATTTAAAGCAGGTTTTTTTTCTCCCAATGAGGAGTGAAAGATAGATGAACAAAATGAATGCATTTAATGTTTAATGTGACTGAATAAACTCAACCATAAATGGTTAAGTAAGTTTGTTTTTCTTCAAGCATAAAAGAACTCAAAGAGTTAATTATGGAAATTATGAGTTATTTGAGATCCTAGAGTTGCAGCAAGAATGAATGAAGTTAGTGAATATAAAATTAGTTGCCCAGCACAAAAGAGGCAACTAAAAATAATATGTTACTTGTTATGGATTAAAAACTGGTGGTCAACTTAATGCCACAGAATTAAATCACCATGGTGCTAAGTGTAGATGTTTCATCTGAGGAAAGTTGCCAGCATAAATAGAGACTTGGAGAAGGAGGCATTGAGGTGTTGAGGCACTGTGGGTTCTCCTACGTGTTGCTGTTTGAGCCTGGGTTCTCCTGGAGAAGCTCTGGCCCTTACATTGAGCATCGCTTCCTGGCTCCAGAGGGGAAGACATGTGCCTCTTGGTCTCCAGGATGAACTCGTCACACTGGCTCCCTGGCATGTACTCAACTGTGTTTGTCAGAGGAGGAGCTCAGGGCCTGTTGTGCTTTTCAGGACAGCCCTGGTGTTTGTTGTGAGTGTGACTTCTTGGCTCCAGCATAGAACCCTCAACCTACCAGCAGAGCTCCTTCACGCCTCTGGCATAGACGTCCTAGTTTCCACCGCTGACCTTTGGGCCTTCCCAGCACAGATCCATAAAAGAGACTGGCGTGAGTCCTTCTTGTGGGCTCTAGACCTCCAGTTGGACTTGTGGGGGGCATTGTCATGAGCTCTGGATCTTCATCTGGACTCATGTGGGACATTGCTGTGGGATTCAGGCCCTTGGCTGAATATTCTGAGTCTTTGGTGTTGTGAACAGATTTCCTGTAGTTTCTTGTGTTAACTCTGGGTGACCATCATAAAATAATATTATAAATTCCATGTCCTGATTTTAATTGTTCTCTTCACAGCCCCTGACTACAACATTATTCATCTTATGCATGTTGGAAAACAAAGCATTACTGAATAAGAACATCTTCAGCAAAATATCATACCATGAATATTTTCTTTCAGAAATACATCATTCAGTGGATCTATCAAAATTTCTATTACTGTAGGTAAGACATGTACGCTATACAGCCAAAGGTATGCTGTGGTTAGGTTTTTCTGACTTGGGAAAGTCCATATTGTAAGGTTTTTGGAGACTTTGCAAGCTATTTAGTATTGCCCCTGAGTTCCAGTCACAAAAGAAAACTAAAACAAAACGAAACAAAGAAATTTACTGATTCTTTAACTACATGTAATCTCTTTGGCAAATTCCACTATTCTCTCTTTGTAATTGACTTGGAATTCACCAGTGGAAAAAATTGCTTACTTTTATTATTAAATTTATAAATAAGTGTATTAAAATATGGTGATGTAAACAAGGAATACTAAATAAACAGAATACTAAATCTGAGCTTTTTTTCACTAATTAAGACAATTTAAAAGGTAGAAACATAAACCTTTATACACCCTCCTGAAAGAAAAGCTATTAGAAGTGATTTAATGTAAATTCCTAAGTTAAGTTAGTAACTGAGTTATTTAAAATGCTAAGATAGCAAGTTATCTAAAGGCTGAATTTTTTAATTTAAAGAAGCACATATTTAGCTTTAATGGAGTAAAAGCAAAATATGTAACTTTTAAGTGAAAATGTAGTAATAAACAGTTTTAGAATTATGATTGGGCTGATTGTAGTTTTACCTTTAGGACTGTTGGAAAGGAATACTTATTCTCATTGGCCACTAGATAATCATCTATTAAATTTTTAAGGAGAATGGTTATATGATGAATAAGGGTACCAACTAAAATTTAACTTGGGAAAAATCTGTCAAGAAAATGAATTTTGTTTCCATGCACAAACATGCATGGATATAAACACATCCCAAACAGACTTCTATGGAATATGTCTGTGTCCATGCATGTGTGTGCAAGAGGGAATGGAAGAATGAGACTGAAATTCTGGTTCTTATTAATTAGGTTTTGGTATCGTGAATTTGGTAAAAAAGAAGAGGGAAAGGTTAGATATGGTGTGTGTGAGTGTGGACATATACTCATGTATATGGAGGTATATATGAATATTTTTTTCTTTTCAGTATGTATATTTGAGGAATTTATTAAGCATTTAAAGGAAAATATCACATAGCCAGTTGCATACATGAATTGGTAGCTTAATGGCATGATCAAGGGTATAGTTCTGTATTTAGGGGTATTTGCCATATTGAGGGGATACACATTTGTGGGATTAGATAGAATCAGTTTTGGAGAAAGCTTGAATACAACAAGCTGAGACATTCTGACCATTTTCTAAGCTAAGAGAAGCAAGATTGGGTTTGGAATTTATGCTGAGCCAATGAGAGAAATCCCTAAGGTGGTATAAACAAGTTCTCATAAGCTACAAAATCTCTCCTAGTTTAGAAAAGTTTTAATGATAGAATTATATTTTAGTTTCAACTGGGCAATTTTTTTCTTGTCTACAGAGATATGGAATTCATGAATAGCTGTGTTCTAAGGTAGTAATTCTTAAATTTTCAAAGCTGTGGTCATATGGGAATACCAAAACATCTATTGAAGGACTTTACCTTATGAACTATTATTTTCTAGTGGATGATAACAAATCACTGGAGAAACAGAAAATAAATTTTAGTAAATCTGTTGCCAGCAACATATATGAAGCATTTCTTAACTTTAACACTACTTTTAAAACAACCTGATATCTTGATTTTAGATAGTAAGTTCAAAGATAAAAATCCTCTAGGAAACATATTTATAAAGTTTTTACTTTTAGAAGTAGTACAAACAGTCTTACATGAAATTATGACAGTGCCTGGCACTCATCTTTAAGCACCTAAAAAGGGTTTGAGAGTCCTGCTCGGGGAGTCACTGGTCTAGGGCAAGGTAAGGCTGCCAGGCCAGGCACTGCACCATAGTGCAGAATAATATTCCTTCTCCGTATTATAGGGTCCATGGGGAAAGCTTCTCTTATGATGTCCACTGTCTGGACAAATGCTACTTTGAAATAAGAATTTCTTCTTTTGGCTTTGCAATCTTTTGTAAGATAATTGCAGTTTGTCTGTTCTACATTATAAGCATGAAAATGCAAATTTGTTTTCCCAACCTGAAAGTCAGTAGATCTAAAGGTGAAGGCTTGCTGTGATTACCAATGGCCCTACCATGGTAGCTTGCTGGGATTAATCCACATGGATCTACGCTCTGTCTGCCCACTCTGTCTACCAGTGATGGCAGAGACACTCCCTAGAGTGGACTTTCTTTTTTATTTTTTCTTGTATTCTTTTTCTTCATTTCTTGCTCTTGTTTTTAAGAAGGTGAACCTTGTTTCTAGCTTTGTTTGTTGTTGTTTTGTTGTATTCTTGCTTTTTATTTCTTTTAGCTTTCTCTCCTGTCTTCTTCATCAGTTCCCAAATTTGCATAATCTTCCTTTGTCCTCCAGTCTTGCTTTTAATGTCTTCCTTCTTTTCTATTTCTTTATTTTTTCCACTTAACCTCTTTTGAATTTTCTCCCCAGAGGGTAAAGCTTCTATATTGAGGGCGTATTTGCCATATAGAACTTTATGATTTGTTTTAAATTTGTTATATAACCACAGCCCTAGTCCATATGGTTTAAGGTGGCAAATTGATGCTACTGTTATTACTGATTGTACTACTCTAGCCAAGGTGACATAATTGTTTTAATCAGTTGCTCTTCTTGGTATGCAAAATCTGAGATTACCTGAGTGTCATAAACAATAAGTAGCCTAACACAAGAATCAGAGACCAGCCAAATAGGCAGCTTCTCCTTCTCAGTAAATTGAATTCATAGGATCTTACAACAGACTCAACACCCAAAGCCAGCTGTACCTGGAAAACATCTCTGACAAGTAGTCATTTCCTAAGAGTTCTCAGTACTAGAAATAAAATTACCTGCCACAAGCAATTTATAAGCATCAATCCAAGAATTAAATAAAAAAAAAAGAAAATGAAAAGAGTCAGAAGCAAGGTGCAACCCCAGATGTCCAGCTCACCAAAGGCAAACCCAGGATGTAATGATGTAGAACAGTATGAAAGCCACCCACCTGGACCTTCTGAAGTGGTAACAGTGGAAGCACCAAAGTGGATGAATGAGACTCTAAAAAGATCAAATCAGAAATAATTTCTCAGATAACTAGAGAGATGGCAATCCTAATGAAAGATGTAGAGAAGATACAGTTAAAAAAATAAAGGGGCTTAGGAAAATGATGGAAACCATGAAGACTCAACAGAGGAAAGAAATGGAATTCATGAAACAGATTCAAACAGATATTTGAGGGATTAAAAATTCCATTGCAAACTTTTAGGCCCGTCCTTCACTCACAGGGAACCTTGCAGAGACCGGCAGGTCGGCCTGGGCTGTTTGGGATTGGGAACATCATGGAGACCAGTAGCTTGGTCCGGGCTGTTTGGGACTAGGAACATTGCAGGGACTGGCAGCTCGGCCTGGGATGTTTGAGACTGGTAGGCCCGCTCTTTGCCTGCAGGGAACCTCCCGGAGACCGGCAGCTTGGCCTGGGCTATTTGGGACTGGTAGGCCCACCATTTGCTCACAGGGAACACCATGGGGACCAGGAGCACAGCCTGGGCTGTTTGGGACTGGGAACATCGCAGGGACCTGCTGAGAGCCGGGGCTGCTTGGGAGTGCTAGGCCCACTGTTTGCCTACAGGGAACATTGCAGGGACCAGTGGCAGAGCACCTGAGGTGCCTGGGACTGCTGCTGCTGCCCCCACCCCAGAACATCTAGGAAGCCTGCCACAGGCCTGAGCTGCTTGGGACCACATCTGCTGGACCCACCGGGAACATTGACCTACAGTAGACTACCATGCTGGCTTGATGAGAGACTCAGGAATCCCTCACCCAAACAGAAGACCTCATCAAGCCTCAGTCAGTGTGGCACAGTAGGAGGAATTCAGGAGACTGGATCTCCTCTTCATTGTGGTACCCAGCAACTTGACAAACATCAACCACACAGTAGAACCCTGAAACACACACTGCAGAATGTTGTAACTGTTGGAATAGAAAGACCAGAAATTCACCCAAAAGGTGAAAATGACTAAACGAAAAGGCAAAATGCAATCCCAAACATCTAGTCCATCAGGGGCAAGTGCAGGCGATAATGAAATAGAGGACCCTAAAATTCATACACCAGAAATCTCTGAAAAGATAGCAAATGAAGTAAGGAAACAAATCCATGAGGCTATAGAGGAACTCAAATTAGAAATAATGTCTTATGTAAAGACAAAAGTAACAACCTTAGTAAATGAGCTGCTCAACATAGCTAGAGAAGAAATAGATAAGAACCTACAGGAGCACGGGAAATTGATTGAAACTTTGAATGAACAATGCAGAAAATGAGCAGAACCTATTAAACAAATTGAAAGAGATATGCAAGAAACAAAAAATTGCTTTGAAAGACTGCAAAGCCATTTAATGAAGCTGAGGATAGAATTTCAGACCTTGAGGACAGGATCTCAGATAGCGATCTTGAAAAGATAGAACTTACAAAAACAACAAAGCAGCATGAAATGACAATCCAACAGCTACAAGATGATGCCAAGAGAAACAATGTTAGAGTAACGGGCATTAGTGAGGAGGCAGGAGACAATGCAAAGGATATAGCTAAGCTGTTCACAAAATAATGGCAGAAAGTTTTCCAAACATGGGGGGAAAATCTGATATACAAATAAGTGAGGCATATAGAATGCCACAAAGTCATAGCCAACATAAACCTATACCCAGACATATAATAATTAAGATCTCAGAGACACAGCATAAAAACAGAATACTAAAAGCCATTAGAGAAAAGACACAACTCACCTATCAAGGAAAGCCTATTAGAATCACAGAAGACTTCTCAGCACAAACCTTCAGGTTAAGATGAGCTTGGAGTGAAGTATTTCAAGCCCTAAAAGAAAACTACTTTCAACCCAGACTGACGTAACCAGCAAAATTGTCTTTCAAATTTAATGGAGAAACAAGATACTTCCATGACAAAGAACAATGAAAGAAATTCATATCCATCAAACCAACCTTAGAAAGAGTGCTGAAGGACATTCTAGATAGAGATAAAAATGACCTCAATCTCCAGAACAACAACAGAAGGAAATCACTAGGCTGGACAAGAAAGTAAACAGGGGAGAAAAGCAGGAAACTAACAACAGTAACACTACATGGCAAAGTCAAGCCAGTACATATCAGTGATATCTATAAATGTAAATGGACTCAATTCACATATCAAAAGTAATAGGTTGACAGAATGGATCAAGATACAGGATCCTACAATATGCTGTATACAAGAAACACATCTGACTCAAAAAGAAACTCATAGATTAAAAGTCAAAGGATGGAAAACAGTATTCCATGCAACAGGAACCCAGAAAAAAGCAGGGGTAACTATTCTATTTGCAGACAATGTGAACTTCAAACCTAAAATGATTAAAAGAGACAAAGGAGGTCACTACATACTCGTAAGTGGAAAAATTCAAGATGAAGAACTAACAATTATAAGTATATATACACCAAACACAGGAGCACTCTACTATATAAGACAGATACTAAAGCACATGAAAAACCAAATACACAAGAACACAATTATTACAGGTGACCTTAGCAGCCCACTGTCACAAAGAGATAGATCAACTAGACAAAAAAATCAGCAAACAAATAATAGAACTGTATCATACCTGTGAGCAATTGGACTTACTAGGTGTTTACAGAGTGTTCCACTCAACCACATCAGAATACATGTTCTTCTCAGCTGCCCATGGGTCATTCTCCAAAATAGACCATAAATTATCCCATAAAACATTCTTAAGTAAATGCAAAGGTATTGAGATTGTCTCATGCATACTATCTGACCATAGCACACTGAAATTGGAAATTAATGGCAAAAGTAACTGCAAAACTGACATAAATACATGGAAATTAAATAACAACCTTTTGAACAACCAGTGGGCTACAAAGGAAATTAAACAATAAATAAAGCAATACCTATAATACAATGAAAATGCAGAAACAACCTATTATAATCTGTTGGATGCAATGAAAGTGTTCTTAAGAGGGAAATATATAGCAATAAATTGTTATATCAAGAAAACAGAACGAGCACAAATAAACAATCTAATGCTTTATCTCAAGCTTCTAGAAAAAGAAAAGCAAGTTAAATCTAAAGCTCATAGAAGAGAGGAAATTATAAAGATGAGAGCAGAAATCAATGTGATTGAAACTAAAAAAATTACAAAGAATTAATGAATCAAAAAGCTGGTTTTTTGAGAGAATAAACAAAATTGACAAACCTCTAGCTAACCTTATCAAGAAAAAGAAAGAAAAAACCCAAATTCATGCAATAAGGACTGAAAAGGGAGAAATTACTACAGACACCATGAAAATTCAAAAGATCATAAACACCTACTTTGAAAATCTCTACTCACATAGAGAGGAAAACACAGAGGAAATGGATAGATCACTAGAAACATATGAACTACCAAAGATCAACCAAGAAGATATAGCAATGTTGAATAACCCCAATATCAGCTATTAAAATTGAAAATGTAATAAAAACCTTACCACAAAGAAAAGCCCAGATCTTGATGGATTCACAGCTGAATTCTATAAGAAATTTAGAGAAGACTTGATGCCAATACTCCTTAAACTGTTCAATGAAACTGAAAAGAAAGCAATCCTCCCTAATTCATTCCTGGAGGCAAGTTTTACTGTGATATCAAAACCAGAGAAAGACCCAACCAAAAAGGAGAACTATAGGCCAATCTCACTAATGAACATGGATGCAAAGATTCTCAATGAAATACTGGCAAATAGAATGCAGCCAATCATCAAGAAGATTATACATCATGACCAAATGGGGTTCATTCTAGGAATGCAGGGATGGTTCAACATATGCAAATCAATAAATGTAATACACCACATCAACAGAGACAAAAAAAAAAACACATGGTCATCTCAATAGATGCAGAAAAAGCTTTTGATAAAGTCCAACACATGTTCATGATAAAAACCCTTCAGAAACTCAGAATACACAGTGGCTACCTCAACCTTATAAAGGCCATCTATGACAAACCAACAGCCAATATTATACTAAGTGGACAAAAACTGAAAGTTTTCACTTTAAAATCAGGAACAAGACAAGGATGTCCACTATCACCAGTCCTATTCAATATAGTTTTGGAAACACTAGCCAGGGCAATCAGACAAGAAAGAGAAATAAAAGGCATAAAGATAGGAAAGGAAGAAGTTAAATTATCACTATTTGCAGATGACATGATACTCGATATAGAAGACCCAAAAAACTCCATTAAATGACTTCTAGAGGTAATAAACAAATTCAGCAGTGTAGCTTGATACAAAGTCAATGTGCAAAGATCAATAGCATTCTTGTATGCAAACAAGAAACTCACTGAGAGAGAAAATATGGAAATATCACCTTTCACAATAACATCTAAAAAAATGAAATACTTAGGAATCAACCTAACTAAAAATGTAAAAGATCTATATGCTGAAAATTATAGTATTCTACAAAAGGAGATTGAAGATTCCATTAAAAAATGGAAAGATGTTCCATGCTCTTGGCTAGGAAGAACCAACATTTTGAAAATGGCCATATTCCCAAAACTGTTATACAGATTTAATGCAATCCCAATCAAAATACTATTGACATACTTCACAGATCTAGAGAAAACACTCCTAAAATTCATTTGGAACCAGAAGAAACCTAGAATAGCAAAGGCAATTCTGGGCAATAATGACAAAGCAGGAGTCATCTCAATTCCTGACTTGAAACTGTACTACAAAGCCACAGTGATAAAATCAACATGGTACTGGCAAAGAAATAGACCTTAGGATCAATGGAACAGATTAGAAGATACAAGCATAGGTACAAAGACACTCAGCCACCTGATATTTGACCAAGGGGCTAAACATGTTCACTGGAGGAAGGATAGCCTCTTTAATAAATAGTGTTGGAAAAGTTAGCTCTCCACATGCAGAAGACTGAAACTAGATCCATGCCTATTGCCATGCACAAAACTAAAGTCTAAATGGATCAAAGATCTAAACATTAAAACAGAAACACTAAATCTACTAGAAGATAAGATAGGTAGAAATCTTGGAGACATAGGGGTTGGCAAAGAATTCATGAACAAAATGCAAACTGCACTGGGAACACTTCAGAGAATCAATAACTGGGATGTCATATTATTGAAAAGTTTCTGCACTTCAAAAGAAATCACCATCAGAGTCAAAAGAAAACCCACAGAATTAGAATTTTAACCAGCAACCCCTCAGACAAATGACTTATATCAAGAACATATAAAGAATTGAAAAACATCATCCCCCACCCCAAATTCAAAGACCCTCTCCAAAAATGGGCATCTGAGATGAGCACACCATTCTCAAATGAAGATATACAAATAGCAAACAAACTCGAAGAAATGTTCACCATCACTGGTCATTTGAGAAATGCAAATTAAAGCAACATTGAGATTTCATCTCACTCTGGAAAGAATAGCTGCCATCAAGAAATTAACTGATAAAAAATTTTGGCTAGGCTGCAGGGAAAAAGGAACACTGATCCACTGCTGGTGGGAGTGCAGACTGGTGCAACCGCTATGGAAATCAATATGGAGAATTCTCAGAAGACTAGGATTGGAAGCTCCATTCAACCCAGCTATTCCCTTCCTGGGTATTTTCCCAGAAAAACTGAAAACTTCATATCACAGTGATATATGTGCATCCATGTTCATAGCAGCACAATTTGTAATAGCTAAATCTTGCAAACAACCAAGGTGCCCATCAACTGCAGAGTGGATGAAAATGATGCAGTATTTTTACACAATGGAATATTACTGAGCTATAAAAAGATGATCTTGAAGCCTTCGTAGGGAAATGGAGACAACTTGAGACTCTCCTCATTAGTGAAATAAATAAGAATCATAAATATCACATTGTGTCTCTCATGTAAATAGTAATAAGAAATGTAGGAGTAATAAAACTCAAAATGTGTAATTGCTACTGTATAAAGAGAGGAAAAGAAAGTGCTCTAAAGCATATAGCTGCATGTGTGTTTAAATGTGTAAGATAGATGACCATACTACTTTTTTTTGTTAGAATGTTGAACAGAAACGTTAACAGTCTCATTGTTTGAATGTCTACTTTGTATGCTTTAATTTTGTAACTTGAACAACTGTTTCCAATGATGACAGTATGTAACTTATCAAGTGGGGATTTCTTAGTGTTTTTGTTTTGTTGTGGTTGTTGTTCTTTATTTTTTTTTCTTCTTTCCCCTTTGGAATTCTGTATTGTTGCTACCCTCTTTCTGTTTTGTCTGGTTGTTTTTTTTTCTCTTTAAATTAAAAAAAAATAAAATTTCCATTGCAGCAGAATGAGCTAATGTGAAGATAGATTGTCAGATATAGAAAACAGGATTATATTCAGCAATCATGAAAAGAAAGGTTTCTTAAAAATATCAAGTAACTATGAAAAATCAACCCAATAGTTGCTAGAGGATACACTAAACTAAAACTGAAATGAATCAAAGATCTAAATATTAAAACAGAAACACTAAATCTACTAGGAGACTAAGTGAAATTCTTGAAGACATTGGTGTAGACAAAGACTTTATGAACATAACCCCAATAGCACAGAAACTATAAAAAATCAACAACCAAGATCTCATTTTATTAAAAGTCTTCTGCTTAGCAAGATAAACCAAAAACAGCATGAAGAAATAAGCCACAGCATGGCAAAAATTTTTGCCAGCTGTTCTTCAGAAAAAAGTCCAATATCTGGAATATATGAAGAAGTAAACAAACAAACAAACAAAAAAAACAAGTCCCCATACTCTTAAGTGAAATATATTGGACATGTGTAAATATTGCATTGTTTTTCTGGTGTGAGAAACTGAAAGTGTAAATAAGGGTCAAAATGTATAATAGGTATTGTGAAATAGGAAGAAGATATTCAAATGGGTTGGGGGGAGGCAAGGGTAGGGGAAAATGGATAGAAAAAAAGGGACAAGAAAAGAGAATAGAAGGAAAACATTGAAACAAAGCTTCTATAAATAAGGAGGTAAGAGGAATTAAAGAGAAGAAAAGGGAATGAGGAAAAAAAGAAAAAAGATATATCATGTACAGGTACAAATTCCCTATAATGAATGCTATCTTATGTATATCTGAAATGTACTAATAAATTTTTTTTAGAAAACTAATTGTAGAAATAATATTTGATTCAGCCATATCACTGCTCAGTATAATCTGAAAAGAAATAAACACACCACACTATATTAATGAATGCAAACCCATGTTTATTACAGTCCAATAAATAGGTAAATGTACGCACTAAAAGAACCATGATGGAAACTACGCAGAATGTAGACTCTTACAAATGGGGAAGAAGATCAGGGGATGGGAAGTGAAGGGAAAAGAGTTAGTGACTGAATATAATTGTGTTAAGGAAGTTACTTCCTGCACAGGCCTCTGATCACTGTCTCCAAACAGAGTGAGTGCTTTGAAGCTTTGCAAGGATTCCTGGACACGGCCATGCAGTTCTTGTTTTTCTTTTACCTTTTTTTCCTTTCAGTCCCCCCCAAATCTTAAATTTCTAATTATCACTAAAAAAAAAATGAAATTTTGCATTTAGAATAAAGATTCACAAGATTGAGGGAAATGTATATATGGAAACAATTCCATCTGTATCAACCATTCGGTTAAGAAGTAAATTCTTTCAAGTTGAAAAGGTCTGCTGTGACACTCATTATGTGGCCTTGAAATTTAATATCTCAGAACTCCAGTTTTGTTTGACTAATGATAACATTTTGCATGGGAAATAATAGATGAATTAACATGCAAAGAATACCTAACACATTGTCTGGCATACTACTGCCTAGTAGTATTAGTTCCAAAAAATATTACTACGCGAGTATGTGATTTAAGTGAACATTTAGAGGGATATACTTTCTTTTACAATGCGTTATCACTTTTAAATTTTGAAAAAAACTCCTAGCGAAATTCTAAATACTATTATCTTACGTGAAACCAGTTATTAACACTTCAGTGTAGGCTGAGCTGAGCGTGGAAGTAAGAGCCTCGGTATCATGGGGAAGCTCTGTGATTGTTCAGGTAAAGAATTATTACTCAACGAATGCAGTGAGAGCAGCAAGGGGGAAGTTCAAGGGAAAACCTATACCCAAATGGCAAACCAGGTGGGCAAAAAGAACATTTCTTCCAAGTTTGTGACAGTCAAATTTTGCAGGACTCATACAGGTAGCTGGTTAAAACAAAAATTCAAGTACAAGTTTGCAAAATAGGCTTGGAAGTGGTTGGTGGTGGGGTTTAAGGATGTGAAATAAGCAAACCCTTTATCTCCTCTGAGTTTTCAAACTAGAGAGGGGGTCTGTGCTGGCGAAGATGAATTGCAGAACACTACATGGACCCAAAGCCAGACTGGGGCCTCCCATTCCTACTGAGTAAATAGTTCACTGGTTCCTGGCTGCAGGCCACCTGCAGTTCTTTGATGTCGGTGAAGGTCCTGCAATTCTACCCACCACAGGGACAGAATCAAGAACAGATACTTCCTGTGGTTATTTCAAAAAGCAAAGCTTGTGGATGTAGCAACAGAAAAACTAGAGTGAGGCCGGCAGAGAAACTATCGACAACACTCATTGAGTAGAACTGCTTATAGCTTCTGTGTTCTGTTTTTGGGCTGCTTCTGAGCCTGGCCTTGAAGAAATGCTTGACAATTAATTTACGACAATCTTTCCAGTTGATAGTTTTGTACATTCTGGGATGGAAAGAACATGGCTCAGTACATTTTGTTTGGGGTAGAGATGAGATGGATAAAGCACATACTCTTACTATATGGGGAATTTTCTAAGAGAATTGAGGAGTGTCTGAGGGACACGGAGGAGAAGAGGCATCAGTAGAAAGGGGATGGAAGGACTCCTATGACAAACTGTTTCTTTTGGCAATTTCAATTACAAGTGGAACTTGTATGTTTTATTTTTTTCTAGGACCTTTGAATTGTACCTGGATGAAATCTGCATACTCTCCTCTTCCTACCACAGGTGGGGCAGAGGTGCCTTGGAGTATAAGCTTTTTGAGGATTTGAGGATTTGGCAAGTAGCAATTTTGGAGGTTGGGCCAAATCTTTACTCACCATAGGGAGGCCCAGAGCTGAGTTGGCTGTACTGAAAAAAGCAAGCTAATTTTTTTTTTTTTTTTTTTACATAAGACAGTGGTAAATTATTTTTTTCTCCTGATGGGAGGTTGGCAGAAAACAGAATGCAGTCAAGTAGAGAATGAAGACAACAGTTTTTTTTTTTCTTTTCTTTTTTTTTTTTTGTGGGCTTTGTACTACTTTTCATGTTCAACCCTCAGCTGCAATTTAAAAATAGATGGTGTAAATATTCTCTCTAATTTTTATATGTCTGTAATGTAGGAAGCAGCCGAGAGATAAGGCCACAACTGAACAGCAGGGGAGAATGACCAGAGGACCCAATAGGGAAGTCCAATCAGGCCTATTGTGTGGGCTGGAAAGGGACCCGAGATAATCAGAACTTGTGATACTCTAAGGGAACTGCATCTAAGAAGTGCTGTGCCCCTGTGAACACTTCCTGTCTCTCTAAACTTTCTATAAAGACCAAAACAATCACGGTATTGTACTTCACCTGAGTCCTCTGTGCTCAGAAAGCAGCAATGTTTAGCAAATCCTGCAACTCTTTGGTGTTGTGGGAAATAATCACAAAAGAAAACACTGCATTTGCACATTTTGAGATAAGCCCTGTGAATCCTCCTTTTGGCTCAAGTAAGATTCATGAAGATATTGTTTACTTGATTTTGTAAAACTCCAGGCCTTTTTTTTCCTTTGAATTCTTTTTCATTAAAAAATGCTACCCCTATAGCAATAACTGGTATAGAATCATAGCCTCAATTGTCCTGTATATTTTTTAATTTCACAGATTTGGTGCCATAGCTTGGATTGAATTGGCCTGCTGGGTGGGCTCCTGTTACCTCAGGTAACAACTTCTCTCTGAATCCACTGTGCTTTGTACCTGACTGGCCATCCAGGGACTGAGGAGTGAGTCCAGCTCCTGGTGCTGTGCTCTGCACCCTGGCAGAGCGTTAGACAAGGAAGATTTGATGTTGATTCCTTTGGAATCCTTGCTTGCTTTCTGGTGCCAGCCTTTTTTGGTTTAATGGTTGAACATTTATCAATTTCTTTTGATAGGTTAATGGCTTGCAGAGACTTATCTCTGTTATGTACAAGGTGAAAGAAAATCTGGTAGGTTAGTCTTTTTTATTTGTAAGACTAGCTATTTTTGAATCAAATAAATTAAGAATTTATACCTACTGTGAAGAGAAATGCACTTTTTTTGTGGGCTTTGTTTATCCTCAAATCATGACTAAAGTTATAAAACTGAAGTTACAAACTTTTTTCCTCATCTTTATATATTTATATTTTTGTGGTTAATGAAGGCCTTTTACCTTTTATTGTATCAATATATAAGTTCTCTATCTCTAGATGGTATTACTAAATTGAATTATAAAATTTTTTAGAGGAGCTCTATTCTTTATTATTATTATTTTAAATTTATCTTTTTTTGGTACTGGGGATCAAACTCAGGACTTTGTGCTTTTTTTATTATTTTAAAGAGAATTTAAAAACAATAAAAAATGATACAGAATTTCAAAACAGGATGATAGGAAATTAACAATGGTTGTCATGTTGCATAATGTTTTCTTCAAAATAGTTACTCAATGGCCCTGAAGCAAGTCCAGCAGATTGCTGTAGCTTCTGGTTTCAAACAGGAGCCTAAAGAGAATTCTTTCTGTGGTCTGTTGGCCATTTCAGTTGGAAAGGTAATGGTCAATTCATCAGAAAGAAATAGCAGGTGAGTATGGCAGTCTTTTGGGGGGCCTGCAGGGGAGGGACCCTGGCACGTAGGCACCTGCACCATGCAGTTGACTTGGGGTGCCGGGAGAACAAGGAGCTCCACCCCTTTTTAGGGGGCGGCTGAAGGTGTGGCGGACTTTCCGTGGCCTGAAGGAGAGAGACCCTGGCTCTTTGGGACCTGCACCGTGCAGTTGACTCAGGTGCCGGGAGAACAAGGAGCTCCTTCCCTCTCTGGGGGACAGATGTGAGCCTGCTGGCATGGGGGCTGAGAATCGAACATCTCATGTCGTCCTGTCCCCTGTCCCATGTCCCCCCCCCCAGCAAGTGGGAGCCAGTTAACTACACATCTTGTGAAAAGATTGATATGTTATTTAGTATGAACTCCCCATATGCAAAGATATGGACAACCATTTGGAAGAAAACAGGAGACAATATGACAGATAGTGAAGATCTCTGCTTGTCTAGCTTTGAAATTTATGCTTTCTTATGTCCCGTTCTGTTCTGTTTTGTTGTGTTTAATTTTATCCCCTTAAAATAAAATTTAAAAAAAATATATATATATATGAGAGGGGAAAAGAAAGTGCTCTAAAGGATATAAATGCATGGGTGTTTAAATGTGTGAGATAGATGACCACATTACTGTTTTTGTTAGATTGTTGAGCAGAGCTGTTAACAGTCTCACTGTTTGAATGTCTATTTTGTATGCTTTAATTTTGTAACCTGAACAACTATTTCCAATGATGACAGTATGCAACTTATCAAGTGGCGATTTCTTAGTGTAAACAAATAAAAAAACCAAAATAGTTACTCACATTACCAGATATAGGCATGCAGAACTGACCAAACAATATAAGCACTAACTGTTGCTTTCAATGAATGAGTAGTACAGTTATGTTAGCTATTTTGTATACATATATACATATATATACTCCTTCTTTTCAGAGAGTTTTATTCTGATTAACTTAAAGCACTTATATAAATTGCATATTCTTAAAATTCCTGGAAATTAGAAAAAATAAAAAATATTTTAATGTAAAAAGTTTTCATAAAAAACAGAAATTAACTTTGAAATGTTTTAGTAGATGAAGAACAGGTAATTTTAGCAAACCAGACAGAAATTTCTTGCTTGATATTCTTCATGTATTCTAACTTTATTCTAGGTATACTAACCATAAATTATTTCTCAGAATTTATAGATGATATATGAAGATTGTTTTCTCAGTGAAGATTGTGGTCATCTGTACACTTTAGTACTGGATTCATAGAAACTATCACAGTACCTTGTCAAGCCCATTTTTGTAATGAACTCTTCTTAGCTCTTTCCCCTTTGACAATTATCAATAATGTACCAGCCTCAGCTATTTTAAGTCTTTTGTCATCTGGACTGTTTGCTGTACTCCAGTACTACTCATAAAGCATTGGCAACCAGCTACAAGGCAGAATAATTTTGTTTATAACAAGGAAGAGCTATTTCGGGGAACTGTGGGTAGGTTACATTTTGCATAGACTTCTGATGGCATAGGTTAAGATACTTTGAGATCACACCAGTTAACTAAGTAGAGGTTTATACAAGCCTAATGGAGAACTCAACAGGTTGATAAGACTGTAAATCTAAGATTATAAAAATAAAAATTAACTCAAACTAATAAACTGATGGAGAACCATTGGTGTTTTGAAATATTAATAATGTATGTATATTTTATTTTTGGGGTATATAAATAATTCCTCTCTCTTTTCTTCAAATTATATATTGTTACTCATAATTAGTCACTGGACTGTGCCTTTGTAAACTGAAATGAAACATCTGTAAATGATACATTTTTCTCCCTGCCTGACAAGGTTCTTATTTTCAGGGTGACAAAATCATTTGTATAGGTTCCATAAGAATCTGTTCTCCTGTATGAGAATATTATTTGAAATCATTCCTCATGCAACCAAGGCCTTACCTGGAATGTGTGTCAGATGATTAATAATAATGTTAATTCTAGCAGATATGACCAAACACTTTAAACGAACCCAGCTTGACTATGTGGAGCAAATTCATACAGAACCCTCTTGGAAAACCTGATACAGTACATGATAATATTATGGTTCCCTGACAATAAAGGGAGTAAGAAAGATACTTTCTGAATGGTCCCATATGTAGTAAAGGACAAATTCTGCAAGCCTGAGTTGTTCATTCTGTAAATATCTTAAAGAAGTGTTTGATCCTTTCCCTGGCTCCTGAGAGGTAACACAGCTTTGTGCTCTGGACTAAATATTTGTACCCCACCTGTCAAATGCTGGACCCCTAATCCCTGATGTGAAGGTATTTGGTAATGGAAACTTTTGAAGGTAATCAGGCTTCAAGAGCCTTATGGCTTAATGACCTTGTGAAAAGACTGTGTGGTATTAGTTTGAACTTCAGAAGCCCTAGAGCTAAAGTACGCATAAATTATGAATATTTAATCACTATCTTTTCTGATCAAGTTTTCACTGATTACTCTCTGACTTGTGGAAACAACAGTTTTGGTAGCTACTTCTAAATTGGACAGGATTTTCTCAAAAGCATAAATAAGGACCAAAATGTACAGTAGATACTGTGAAAAGGGAAGAAACCATTCAAAAGAAAAGAAGAGCTAGGGTGGGGGAAGGGAAAGGAAGGAAGAAATGGAAAAGGAAAAAAATATTTAAAATGCAAAAAAAAAAAACCCTTTGAAATAGGGAGGGGAATATGGGCTGAAGGGGGAAGAGGGGATGGGGAAAAAAAGGGGGAATCAAAATATATCATGTACAGGTACAAATTTCCTGTGATGAATATGATCATTATGTGGATCTAAAATATATCAATAAACTTTATTAATAAAAAATAAATAAATTGGGCCAGATATGCTTGCCTTACTCAAATTGTCAATCACTACAGATTTTCAATTTTTGCAGTTTTCTTTCAAATATGGCTGCAATTCCTGAAACTTTTGATTTTTTCCCCTATTTGCTGGCATGGTATCACTGAAAACTAAAACACAATTCCTCAGATTGCTATTGGGACTGGGTTTGCTGCCAGCTGAATTTTTCCTGTTTCCTACAGAAGCACCCCCAAACTGGAGCTTGATAATTAGATGCACACCTGAGCATCACAGTACACCAGGTGTGGGCTAAGATTCTGTCTTCATGAGCCATTGTCGTGACCACAGTGGTGGTCCAGTTAAATGCTAGATTCATTACAAGCTCTTACATGAGAGCTAATCAAGGTTATGTAAGACCAAAAGCATCGTCATTCTGGCCCCACAGCTCTAGGACTCTATTTCATGTTTTAGACATCCCTCTTTCAAGATGCCTGCTCCTCAGAGCTTAAGACAAATGCCCTGTGTCATCACCTCCTGACAAACAGTTCAACCTCTTTTATAAGACAAAATGTCAACAAGTGTCCTCTAGAAACTATTTTGTAGACCCTGCTCTGTTCCACTCAAGAGATTTATGATCACTTCAAGGTTGTTCAGCAACAAATACTTATTTTGAAGACAGGAAGAGGGAAGAGATGGCAGTAATGAACTTTACCTGGAGTCTGTGTTCCTTGGAAGCAACAGAGCTTGAATTTCTCCATATTCTATGTTTGAAAATGTCTACCCTCAAAGGCCACCTTGTCCTCATGACAAGATCCAGCTCTGTTGTTCTTCGTGACTCCCAGGAGACTTGTGGATGTTCTATGTAATTCCCAAGATTTGCTTCATTTTTGAGATGTTTCTCTAATGAATGTTATCTCTATGGCAGCAGCCTGAATACAATAATTTCCTTAATTGTCCAACATATTTTCTTTTTCACATCAGTTATAGGCCTTGTAAGTTGCATGTATGTGATGAGTAAATCAAAGAAAAGAGCTGATTTCTGTTTTTTAATGAAAACTGAAAGGAGATAAGAGACAAGTTTCAAGATTTAGAAAGAATACAATCAATGGAGAGAAACCCAAGTAAAGTGACCACGAACAATCAGACCCCTGGAAATTCTGCTGAACTCTCAGGAGAAGTTCACAACAGTGCTTCTTGAAATTTTATACATGGACAAATCTTTTGAGAGTTTGTTAAAATGCAAGTTTCAATTCAAGAGAGCTGAGGTGAAGCCTGTGTTTCTTCTTTTCCTCCCACATTATGTTGACGCTGTCACCCATGGAGTGCTCTTTGTGTGGTAAACTCGGCAGGACACAGAGTGAGGGTTTGGGCTAATCTTTTCTGGAGTTCAAGGATGACTCCAGGTGACATTGGATTGTGCAAGTCATACAGTGAAGCCAATTTATGTCTGGTCACTCTGTACCTTTTCAGATATGCTTGGATCAATAACACAGAGACCACTCTCATGGCAGTGTTGGGAGGAAGAATAGCTGACTTGCAGTTTTGTTCCCAGGAAGTAAAATTAATAACTATAACAAAAGACACTGATTCCTTTCAAGGCTACTTCATAATGGGTAAAAACCAGTCAATAAAAAAAAAAACCCCGAAATTTCCAGCTTGAGGCAATAGATCACATAAATTTTTATTTCATAAGCCATAATAAGTTATAAATGCAGTAGCTTTAGCAGTTTCAGCCTTTATTACATTTTCAAAGCAACATGATTAACGCTGTAACTTTTGACAAAAATGAGTATTTATTTTAGTTTTTGTATTGCCTTAAAGAGAGGTATAAGGAACTGGCATTTGTAGTATAGTACCAAAAACAGTGTTAATATTTAAGCAATTCTCTGAACATGTAAAATTATATTGTTTTTAAAAATATGACATCATCCTGGCTTCTTACATATGTGTGGCTATCTAAATGCAGATTTTTTTTGGTGAGACCTTGCCCTGCTCAATTTATACAGTAAAACAGTAGATACTGCACTCATCCCCAGGCTATGTTCCCATTAGAGAGCATGAGATTGAGTTTACAGGGCAGCTTCAGCCTCCCAACACAGATCATACTTTTGAATTTACAGCACATTATTTCACTGGAGTTGACTGAATTACAGTTGCATTGCTATGAAGCTGTTTCCTTTAGTGTCTCCACTGTTTGTGGACCTGGGAAATTCATACAAACATAGGTATATATGTTTGTATGCATTAACCTTAATGCAAAATAGAGTTCCTGGTATCTAGATTCCAAGGAGTTTAGAAAGCTATATGCACAAATCTAGTTAATAGAAATGAGAGCTCTGGGCCCACACATCTCCATTAGAATTTTCAAATTATTGCCCCAGTGAATCCACCCACATGTCCACCACCTTCAAATAGAATAGAAAATGATGACTACGATTGTCACTTTCCACCAAAAGGAAACTGAATTGCAATATGCTGCAATAAGAGTCACAGACCATATGTACTTAAAGAATTTTAGTAGCCCAATAAGGTGAAGGAAGTGAGTGGATTTAATCGTATGCTGAACAGCAATAGTATTACATTTTACATGAAGAGATGAGATAGTGTGAGTGCATACACTCAAGGTACCACATCATAAGATCAGTAAGACCGAATCTGGAATATAACAGAAAATATTTTAAAACTTAGGTGTGATCCTCAAATTAAAAACAGGAGGGAGGTCAGAAAAAATTAGTGATTCCATGTATACTTCCATGTATTTCTGTATTTAAAAGGAAGAATGCTTTGTTTGCGTTTTTAAAAACCTTCATGTACTTAGGGGCCTGTACATGAAGTTCAAGAACGTCAATTTGGCCATTTTGTCTTCAGCATAATCATCATATTGTACCAGCTCAGCAGTTACAGGGTACTATTATTCTAAGTGAATAAATATTCAATAGCTCATCTATATTGCAAAATAGGCAAAAATAGCAGAGCAAAAGAAATAGCTAACTATGAGGCATTTAGCTCTAATTGATAATTTGACAAATTCATACAGATTGATAATGCCAGAGCAAATCAAAGATTATGGGACTTTTAAAAAATTGATTTTTCCTTCTCATAAAACAAACTGTTGTGTTCCAAACCACATGTTTCACTACAAAAATTTGAGAAATACAAAACAACCTTATAAAATGTGGTTGCTTCCATCTCTGAATTTATGAACATAAGTTTATCTGGACCTCTCATATTTGGTCAGCTGGTATTGGCCCCTGCTGTCACCCCAGATTTCCCAAACACTCTTGCTCAACTACTCAACTACTCAACTCCTAGTTTTCCTTCTCTTTACAGATGCATCTCATTCACAGGAAATTGCTCACCAATTGGCGGCATTCTGTCAGCTTCTCAACCGGCTGTACCTCACTGTCACCGTTACCATATTATCAGCTGACCGTCTGGTTATTTATTGAAGGGTAACTCAAAGTTAACACTTTAATCTCTCTCCTTTTGTTTTTGTAGTACGATAATTACACAGCCCTCCAACATAACAATTTTTCTTCCTTTTCTATGTTTCTTCCTCATATTTTTCCCTGCAATGACTATAATCTCCAGAATAATGTTAAACAATGTTGTTCCAGAATTTAATGCAACCTCTTTTAATAGTTTACCATTAAATATGATGTTTTCTCTAAATTAATCTTTTTCTACTTTGTTTATTTGATTTTTTTGAATCTGGCTTCTCTAACTGAATTCTGCTTAGTGTATTATTATTTCTTCCTTCCTTTCTATTAAACACATTTTAGTTGACTTATTGTCCTCTGGGTATTATTTGAGCTTTTTTCCATATATTATAATGTGACATGCTTCAACTGTCATTCAGTTTTAAAAATTCATAACTTGATTTAGAATGAGGTTTTTATAATTTCCTATGGAATAGATTTTTTTGTGGAAGCTGAGTGGTATCTTACATTTTGGTCTGAATAAATGGCCTGAATCGCTATTATATTATACAAGTTAAAATTTCATTTCTGAATACATATCTGACCATTTTGATGTAAATCATTATGGTTTAACATTTATTACTAAGCATAATCTTTACTGGCATAATTATAAATAGGGGCAAACATTTTTCCTTCTACCTTCTTAAAACTTTATTTGGAAATGCCCATAACAAAAAGAACAGACTAACAGGGAAAAATGAGCAAGTTTACTAATGCGTATACTTCATCCATACATAAAATAAAGAGAAAAACTGACTCAAAGAGTTGGCTAGATATGAGGCATGCGTAGCATCTTTAATTAAAGGCAAAGAAAGCTGTGGGGAAGCCATGTCATAGGGAAGCTACGAAAACGAATTTGGTAGACAAGACTAAGATTTGCTGTGTGATTTTAAATAACTTCTCCATTACCAGAAGTCTTTCATTATTTAGTCATCCTTCTCTTCCCTGTACAGAGAGAGAGAACCCTTGTAACTTGAGACTTCCTTTATACATACAAGTTTCTCTTTTAAAGAGGTAGATTCTCTGTTTTCAAGCTTTTTCTGTTCCTGTTGTTTCTTAAAATAATCAGCTCAAAATAGTCTTTATGCTAACAAGGCCTATTTTGAGATGCCATATTCTGGTTTTCTATAGTCATATTTTGGAGTGGCCTATGTTAATCTTCAACAAATGTCAATCTCTTTGCTCATAAAGCCCTTACAGATTTTGGGGTCCTCTTCTGGGTAGACAGTCTTTTCACTTCCTTCCTCTTCTTCTCCTCCTTGCCCTTACTTTTCTCTCTTCTCTCCTTCTCCCCACTATTCCTATTGTTCCTTCTTTCCTTCTCCTCCTCTTCCCAACATTTTCTGGGTCTGTCTAGATTTTTCATTCACTTCAGTATTTTTCAGGCTGTCTTTCATTTCTAAAATTCCCAAGTACTAATTTCCTTATTATTCCATTCAAAGAGACTTAGTTTTCTCCAAATCTTGGTCTTGATTTGTAGCAGGTTTTTTTTTTTTTTGAGTAAAGTTTTTATTGCTTTTAGTTGCCTACTTTAAGAATATATATTCTTTTATAGATCTCATTTTACAGAGAAATTGTTTAATTTTCATAAGGAGTGAAAAGATTACCAAAGTGACGATTGGAAAAATCACAGCTATCATGTTTCAGTTGGAGAAATACAGTGGAATGTTAGAGATTCTCTAGAGTCCTGGATTTCACTGAAATCACTGCAGAGACCCTCGGTACATGGTAGTGGAGTTTTATGAAGTGAATTAGCATTCTGGGACTCCTTCTGCTACATGTCTTGCTCTGGGAACCTCTTCAGGTCATATTGGGAGCAGGAAGAGGAAGGTTGGAATTTGTGATTTGTCTGGTAAGCTCACATCTGTGCTTTATTTTTTGTTACTCATTTCAGAGCACCTTCATTTCCTCAGCTTTTATGACAGTTTCATTTGAGAGGCCAGGTCTTAAGACAAAAGATCAAGCAAATGCACCCACAATCTAAGGACTGATATTCTAAGTAGGTCTTTATCACCCTGGGAAAGCTAGTAGTCACCATCCCAACCCGCTAAGGGAAGAATCACTGCTCTGTGTGCATGCCAGCTTGCTACCTGACTGGCTTCCCCATTTGTTCCTTATTTAATCAGTTTTACTTGAGCAATTAATCTTATTGGTTGACCATAGTTCTGTCCCACCTTATGGCCACCTTGGGGGCGCCCATGTTTTCCCCACCTTGTACTGGTCTCAGCTTGCAGTTTTACTCTATAGAAATCCCTAAGAGACAGTCTTTGGCAACCCACTCGGGACCTCTTCTGTCTCTCTCAGACAGAAGCTGTCTTTCTCTCAATAAATATATTCTACTTTTAACCTCCATTGTTCCTAAAATTCATTCTTCCATTTTAGAGAACACGAACTTACCAGGACATCTAGTAGGTTAGGGTTTCACTCACCTATATCTCCTGAGAATTAGCAGAGGGGACCACAAGAAGCATTATTAAAGAGGCTCAGAAGTCGGGCACAAATTCAGAGCACAGAATCATTCAGCTAAAATAGTTGAAGGAAGTAGATAGAACAAGTCACAGTAGTGAAGAAATTCTTGATCTCTCCACAAACTTTTTACCTAGCCAGAAATTTTTTATCTTTTTCTTGTGTAGATAGAAAGGAGACATCTGCACAAAATATGCAGGATATGCAAGGTAGGGAAGTGAGAGGAAAGCAACTTACATCTAACATTTCACATTATGTGTTTTGAGATCTCTTTGAGAGAAGCACTTTTCATTTTGTTCTTTCCCTCAGGATCCTTAAAGCTGCAGAGGCCACTTTTACACACAATCTTCTTCCCTTGAATATAGAAATATGGGTGGAACTTTGGAAGATATTAATTTCAGCTGTTTCACTTCCCCAAATAGTATAAAGAACACATGAATTGAATTACCATATGAAAAATGACGTTTTTTCTCCTTTTTACATTGAAGTCAACAGGATACAGAAAAGCTATTGTTACTTGTGACTGCTGTTTTGCACATTAAAGTAATATATAAAGGAAATTAGGGTCAAGCGGGGCTCCTATTCTTCAGCTCCTCCTTTTCTCAAGGTTGCTGTGTTACTCTTTCAGGGTAGACTTGAAAAGTATCTGCTGACATTTAGAAAAAATGAGATTCTTTGTTATAAATCATATAAGCAAGGTGCTTCTTTTACTTTTCTCTCAGAAAGTGAGAAAAGAGAAAATTTCCAGGTTAAAGATTTAACAGATTCTGATAATTAACTTCTCAGTGTTTACATCATCACTTCTGTTTTCTTTCTAAGGAAATAATAGTCAACTTTGAAGCTGGAGCATGTTATAAAGGGTGGGAAAGGATGAGGTTGAATTCACGGACTGGGAGGTGGAGGTCACAGAGAAGGATGCTGATGAAATATATTCATGGGTGTGTCTGTTTTTGATATAACCTTTGAGTGATATACAGGAAGTTGTAGGCTCCTCCCACCCTTTCTCCATTTTCTTATCCCAACATCTCTCAGCTCAAGACATTTTTAAGTGTTCATTATCCTTGAGCTCAGAATAATTACAACAGGGCTTGTAACAGCCAAGGTGGAAGTCAACATGGAGATAGACAAGTTTTTGTACTGCCAATTGTTACATGTTCAGAACCATTTTTTCAGTGATTGATTCTTCTGATTTTTCAGGAGCTTTTATGATTATTTTATCAAAAAAATATTCAATAGACATTCAGATAAAAAAATTTTGATTTTCTACTATGTGCCTGGAAACTATATAAATGTTAAAATTAAGAGAACAATGACATTCTTTTTTATTAGTTTAGTTGTTGGTCTCTTGTCATAGAAATAGTTGGGGTTATTTTGTCCTGAAGGGTTCCTACTTGTTACTTGTGGTTAAAAAGACTTTGGAAAAAGAAAACCCTTTAAAATGTGGCTAGTCAGAAGCAAGGCATATAGTAAGCATAAATTTTACAGTGGAATTTGAAGAATAAATAAGGAAATTGTGGAATGACTATTAATTTTTATATTGATTATTTGTTGAAATAATAGTTTAGCTATATTGGGTTAAGTAAAATAGTAAAGTTGATTTCATTTGTTTCTTTTTATCTCTTTTAATATGACTAATAGAGATTTTAACTTATATAGACTGCTCGTATCTCTGGCTCACACCATGTTTCAAATGGAAAGCATTAGTCTAAGGTATCTGTTAAAATAACATATTCTCAGGCTGGGAGTATAGCTCAGTGGTAAAGTGCATGTCTGGTATGTGTAAGCGCTTGGGTTGGATCCCAGCACTGCAAAACGATGATGAGAACAACAGTCACGATAACTATATTCTTACATTTTATTCTCCTAGATTCTGATGCTTCCCTAGAATTGGGAACCAAGGATCTGCATTTTCTAAATGAGAATCCCATATGTGATTTTAGGACCTTCTTTGACAAAAAATAGACCTGGAGTACAGGGTCAACGTAGGAAGATAATGGAGCAATCTGATTGCTCCATTAGCAAAGTGGTTAAAAATAATAAGCAAAGTGATTAAAAATAATAAAACCTGCGTAAAGTTTCTTAGGTTTTATAATCCTTAAGAGATATTTGATTGATAGAATGTGAGTCTAAGTAGATTTTCCAAAGAAATAAGTGAGTCAGAAATAGCAAAAGTTAGGTAAAGGTTATTCCATGTAGATGAACCAATACAAAGATCATAGTTTAGAGCAAGACAGCTTGGTTCATTGCAGAACCTAAAGTTTATAACATGGGAATAAAGAATGACAGTTGGGAGAAATGAAAGATGATTCTAGAAAAACAGGTAGGATACAGGTCATGATAAACTTTATAAAGGGATCAGGATTTTTATCTGAAGATAAAAGAATTCCATTTAGGACATTTTAAGGAGTGATGTGTCCTTGTAATGTGGGTAGCATAAATATTTTGCAGTGAGAGATATGTCAATTACCAGACTGCCATGAAATCAAAGTGTAAGCATATGAACTTGAAGCTAGTTTAATTTGCTTGTTTGCTTTGTTTTTTCTTTTTTGGCTTTTTTTGTGACAAGATTTTGTTATGTTGTCTAAGCAGACCTTCAACCCATGACCCTCCTGTCTCAGGATCCTGAGTGATAGAACTCTAGGTGTGGGAAACGGGAATCGGGGTCTGCCCCAGACCCCCAATTTGAGGCAGACCCCCGGGGCTAGAGGGTTTGTCCCACAACAAAACAACCCAACACAAAACAATCCATTTTGGACCTCCTCCGTGCCACACCAAGAAGTGCAGGACTGGACCTCTGTTCCGCCTCCAACACAGTATTAACTCCTGACATGGGCCCACAAGCCATTCCTACTGGGATTTGTGGCCCCCGTCCTGAGGGCACATGTGGGTTAATTCTTGGATGTGGCAGTATAATATCAAAAGGATTACAAATTGTCCCAGGAGTCATAGATAATGACTATACCAGTGAAATCACTGTTATGGCTTCCTCTACCTCTGGTCTGGTTTCCATTAGTCAAGGGCAACGTATTGCTCAATTAGTGCTATTACCTTTAGTCCAAACTCCTAATATAGCCACGGCCTCCTATAGGGGAGATTCTTCCTTTGGGTCTTCAGATATATATTGGGCTCAATTCATTTCCAAAGATAAACCCCTTATGACTTTGTTGCTCAATGGAAAAGTTTCTCAGGCCTCATAGATACGGGCGCTGATGTCACCATTATTAGAAAGGAAGACTGGCCTCCCACATGGCCCCTAGAGATCACTATGACTCATCTACAAGGGATTGGACAATCCAAAAATCCACAATGTAGTGCCAATCTGCTTAGTTGGAAAGATAAAGAATATAATCAAGGACATATACGGCCCTATGTTGTGGAGGGGCTACCCCTCAATTTGTGGGGCAGAGATTTACTGACCCAGATGGGAATGATGATGGGCAGCCCTAATACTATAGTCACCAAACTGATGCTCACTCAGGGATTCCTCCCTGATCAAGGTTTAGGCAAACAGAGTTTGGGCATCAAAGCTCCCATCTCCCCAACCCCAAACCCTTTAAGAACAGGCCTAGGCCATTTTCAATAGGAGTCATTGACGTTCCTGCGGCCCATGCCAAAGAAATTACGTGGTTATCAGATGCCCCTGTTTGGGTCGATCAGTGGCCCCTTACTTCTGAAAAGCTTGCAGCCGCTCAACAGCTGGTGCAGGACCAGTTAAATGCAGGCCACATTGTCCCGAGCCACTCCCCCTGGAACACGCCCATTTTTGTTATACTAAAAAAGTCAGGGAAATGGAGGCTACTACAAGATCTTAGGGCAATAAACAAGACTATGGTTGTAATGGAAACTTTACAGCCAGGTCTTCCTTCACCCAGTGCCATTCCATTAGGATTCTTTAAAATTGTTATAGATCTCAAAGACTGCTTTTTCTCAATACCCCTATACCCAAGATCAAAAACACTTTGCTTTTAGTCTCCCAACAACTAATTTTAAGGCTCCCATGCAGAGATTTCAATGGCGCGTCCTCCCTCAGGGGATGGCCAATTCCCCTACATTATGCCAGGCTTTTGTTGCCGCTGCTATACAACCAGTTAGGGATCATTGGCCAAATATATATATTCTTCATTATATGGATGACATCTTCTTGGCCGGAGATAATAGGGACCAAGTCTTACAATGTTACCAGGCACTACAAGTCGCCTTACAAAAAGCCGGACTCCAAATAGCACCTGATAAGGTCCAGCTTACAGACCCATATACATATCTGGGTTTTCAGCTACAGGGCACCCAAATACTTTCCCCAAAGCCCCAACTAAGGCTTGATGGTCTCTGGACACTTAATGATTTTCAAAAACTCTTGGGAGATATCAATTGGCTCTTACCTTATTTAAAATTAACCAAATATGACTTGCAACCCCTTTATGAAACCCTCAAAGGAGACACAGACTCAATATCCCCTCGTGAACTTACCTCTGATGCCAGAAAGGCACTAATTAGAGTAGAAGAGGCTATTGCACAGCAAACTGTTTCCTTCATAGATTATAACAAACCTCTACAACTCCTCATTTTTAATACAAAGCTCTCCCCCACAGCAGTGTTCTGGCAACAAGCCCCCCTCATATGGCTTCATTTGCCAGTCTCCCCAAAAAGGGTGTTATTACCCTACTACCAGGCTGTCTTTGACCTGATAATTCAAGGCAGAAAACTAGGAAAATGTTATTTTGGTAGAGAGCCAGATATCATTATTCAGCCCTTCACCAAAGATCAAGTGGACTGGCTACTCCAGACCACCGAGGCATGGCCTATTGCCCTAGCCTCCTTCTCAGGGACCATTGATAATCATTACCCCCCTAATAAGTTAATTGATTTTGCTAATCGTCACCCATTCGTCTTTCCCAAGATCATGGCTTCCCAACCCCTTTCTGATGCCCTAGTGGTATTTACTGATGGCTCCTCTTCTGGAAAAGCCACTTATGTAATCCGAGATAGTGTCACTACTCTCCAAACAGGGACATCTTCTGCACAGCTGGCAGAACTACAGGCTATTCTTGCAGTTTTTACCACTTACCCCGAACAGTCCTTCAACTTATTCACGGACAGTGCCTACCTTGCTCAGTCTGTTCCATTATTAGAAACTGTTGCCACTATAGGTCATGCCTCCTCAGCTGCAAATCTATTCAAACAGCTACAAGATATGATTCGGCTTTGCCGTCACATGTTTTCTATTGGCCACTTACGAGCTCATTCCGGCCTTCCGGGTCCCCTTGCTCAGGGAAATCATCTGGCTGATGTCGCCACACAGATGCAGGTCTTCATGACCCACTCTGAGTCTATGGATGACTCCAGGGTGTCTGAGGCACAACGGGCTCATCAACTACACCACCTCAATGCCCAAACCCTCCGTCTCCTCCATAAAATTACCAGAGAACAAGCCCAACAAATTGTTAAGAACTGTCCCTCCTGCGCCACCCATCTACCTGTTCAACACCTAGGAGTCAACCCAAAAGGCTTAATCCCTAATGCCTTATGGCAAATGGATGTTACTCATTTTAATGAATTTGGTAACTTAAAATATATACATGTGATAGTTGACACATATAGTGGCTTCATTTTTGTCACACTCCAGACTGGAGAAGCTACTAAACATGTGATAGCCCACATGCTTTTGGCTCTTTCTACTCTGGGGTGCCCCCAACAACTTAAAACCGACAATGGCCCTATACAAGTGCTTCCTTTGCTCAATTTTGCAAGTGCCTTAATATTCTTCATACAACGGGTAACCTTATAATCCCAAGGACAAGGCATTGTTGAACGTGCACGTCGTTCTCTTAAATCCACCATAGACAAAATAAAAGGAGAAACATGGTGACCAACCCGAGGGTCTCCTAGAAATATCCTTTCACATGCTCTCTTCATTTTAAATTTTTTGTCCTTGGATGCCTCAGGCTGTTCTGCGGCATCTTGCTTTTGGCATACACAGATGCAAACACAGTTTGCCTCAGTATTATGGAAGCTAACTCCTGGAAAGGCCCCGACCCTGTTCTCATCTGGGGGCAGGACTCAGTCTGTGTTTATTCTAAGCAAGAAAAAGGAGCTAGATGGCTGCCTGAACGACTTGTAAAGCAAATAGACAATTCCTCCTCCAAGATTTTAGATGACGCCCAGGAATGACATCTTTTCCTAGGGCACAACCCCCTGTGCCCCCCAACAGGACACATTTTTGTCTGCGGTAATAATAGAGCCTATGCTTATCTTCCATCCAACTGGACAGGTACATGCATGACCGCTTCCCTCCTGCCCGGCATAGATATTGTCCCAGGTGACCAACCTATCCCAGTGCCAACATTCGATTATATTGCTGGCTGCCAAAAAAGAGCGATAATGCTAATCCTGCTCTTGGTGGGAATGGGCCTCACTGGTGCTGTAGCCACAGGGACTGCTGGCCTTGCTGTTGCCCTAGACAAATATTCTGACTTATCTAACCAGCTGTCTGAAGATGTTCAAGCCTTATCCTTCACTATACAGACTCTCCAAAATCAACTAGACTCCTTGGCAGAGGTCATCCTACAAAATAGATGAGGACTAAACCTACTCACAGCAGAACAGGGAGGGATCTGTCTTGCCTTACAGGAAAAGTGCTGCTTTTATGTCAACCAGTCCGGCCTTGTGTGCAGAAAACTCTAAGAACTAGAAGATCGACTCCAACAACGTCGACAACAAATGGCTACTAGCCCCTTCTCGTCCATGGGGGTGGCCTCTTCCCTTATATTGCCCCCCTTCTGGGACCCCTAGCTGCCTTATTGTTATTTCTAACTGTTGGCCCTTGCATCTTCCAGAGGATCATGAGGCTTCTTAAGGATAGAATTGACGCAATTCATGGCAAAGCCTATTCAGGTACATTATCATCAACTGGAGATGGCAGATCAACAAACTTATCGGGAAACAATTCCCACAAATGGCCCATATTGATGATGTGGCCCAGATGCCTTGAGGTACTAGACGGGCAGCCAGAGATGGGCAACTTGGACATTTGTGCTACACCACCAGCCACCTAAGACAGGCACAGGACCAAATGCTGTCCTGCAGGCCCATGATGGGTAAGGCTTGGTCGGGTTCACATATGGAGTCCATGTTCCAAGACAGGTGCTGCCTTCACAAGGCCTGCCATACTCCTGATTTTATAAAATGATAAAGGAGGAGATGTAGGGAGCGGCGTGATAGCCTCACTGCTGCTGCCCCATCCCGCCCTCCTGTGGGCATTTGGTGCGTCTGCCTACATTACCCATGATCCTCTCTGCCTGGCCGGACATGACTGCGACCTATCTGGTCTCTCCACAATGTCTCTGCCTGATGACGACAATTTCCTGCCCTCACCCTATATAAACCATGTTCACTTCCTCAATAAACAAGACTTGATTGGAAAAAAAACAAAAAAAACAAAAAAAAAACTCTAGGTGTGCCCCCCCCACTGGCTTAGTGTTTGTTTTCAATAAAATAAGTCTTATGATTTTATCTTCTGTCTGTGGTGGTGATTTGGAAATGTGAACCCAAATCGTGGCTCTATTTAGGCCTATAAATGATGGAATGTTCCAAATTTCTGTATTTCGATTTAACTAGTGGAATTACCACATTTCTATCCTTAAATTCCTTCAACTGCCATAATTTCAATGTATTCATTTATGTTCTATGCAATTTCAAACAGTTTCATTTTGTGTAATAAATAAAGCAAACTATAAAAATATGGAATAATTTGGCTTGGAAAAATTATGTGGTAGAATGTAAACATGTGATTATTAAAAATGCTTTTTGAATAGTGAAAATGATAAAATTAAATGGAAATGATAGATTTTGCCTTGATCAGTTTATTATTTATCACTAACATAAGTCATGTGCTTATGGTATGTAAAATATTTTATTGGCTAGAAGAAAAGCTATTGTTTGTAATCTCATAGAGATTGCATATTTATTTGATTTGGTATGTTATTTTTAAGTTCTGAATTCATGAAATGAATGTATTTATGATTTCTATAATATAAATTGCCCCAAATGCTCTCCATTACCTAATAATCATGTAGAATCTGACTTTCAATAAGAACATTATCATCTCTTCTATTGATCTTTCCAAACTGGATGATAAAGTTATGTATTTTTTTATATCTTCATAATCACATGGGGGAATTCATTTCATATAAAGTTATAGAACTTGGAATTTATAACATAATTTCCACTTGTTGCATCTATTAGGGTTTACCTCAGTGAATTACAGAGTTCTGGGAGGATTGCTCTGAGAGTTTCTTCCTAAACTAAGAATGTGTGTTTATATCCCTGACCAAATTACAAAACGTTCCGCCACTTTTTTCATTGTAAGGTTTTAAAACCGGTATGAAGCACTGATACTGAGAAGTAGAAATTGTTTCTGTGCCTTTAACTTTTATGAGAAAAGTATAACTGTTTAAGTAATGTTTTTGAGTTAAAACTGTAGGAGACTTTCCTGATTTTCAGGACACCTTGCTTGCTTCCATATCTGTATTCTGTTGGTTTTACTAGTTCTCTTTCTTTCTCCAGCTAAACATTTGGCATTCCTAAACGTTTAACCCTTAAGTTTTTAAAAACATTATTTAGTCTCTGTCTGCACTGTCTTCTTAGATGACCTGTTTTTAGTCATCTGGCATTAAGTATGTTCCTATACTTATAATTTTCCAATGCATATCTCCAATACTAGTCTTTTTCTTAAATTCCAAATTGTAAATCCATTTAGATTTCTCAAAAATATCTTAAAATTAGCAGGTTAAAAAAAAGCCTCTGGATTTCCTCGCTCAACTTATTCTAACTTACTCTTCTCAACTTATTCCAGTCTTTTCTATCCCCCAAACAATCTTATCTACCTACTTGCTCAGACCAGACCTAGAAGCCATGTTTAATTTCTTGCTTCATCTGTACATCAGAGGTGAAGATAGTGACAGCTAACACTTACTATGTTAATCTCTGTCAAGTTCTTTTCTTAGGACTTTAATTCCATGAAATAGGCTATCTTAAGATGTGATAGTTAAGAGAGAAAGGGGATTTACAACTTTACTCAGTAATTTGTACACCTGAGATCTAATTGGAAGAATGGCCTGTTGTTTGGTTCTACATCCCAAGTTTATTTAGAATTTTTTCATTTGACTTCAATTTTAGTCTTAATAATATAGGCTAAGTCGTAATCTCCTCTCAGCTAGAGCACCCACTCCATTGTCTCCATCAACTAATACTCTTGGTCTAATTTAATCTGTTTCTTGATAGTCTTTTCACAGAAAATAAAGTTGAAGTACTCCAGTGAGTTCTCAGCCAACTTACAAAAATTATCAGCTCCTCCCAGGTCCTACAACAGTCTACAAAATCAGGTTTCCAACTTTTCCAATTTCATTTCCCTTTTAGTTTTTGAGAAAATGAAAAAGTTATGCCCACCTCAAAGTCTTTTTTTCTGGTCTTTCCTCTGCCTGGAGTGATCTTTCCTTGGATTGGTGAATTTTTTGCTTTTTCTCATTGCTCATATGTCATCACCAGTTTTGGTCCTTCTCTAGGTCAGTGTGTTGGTTATTTTTTCACCCTTACACTCCTGTGCTATCTCATTTTCCCATTTTATTTTCTGCAAAGCACTTATTGGTACTAATATTACTTTATGTACATTGTCATTATTCAGCACCTTTTCTTCACTCTAACTAGATTGTAACCACTGTATTGGCAAGAACTTGATCAATAGGATAAAGTGTTATTGCATTTTTTTTTCTGAGAAATTGTCTAAATATGAGTAAGTGTTACTGCTGATGCTTTCTTGGCTTTGTGTCCTGTATACATTGATGCTTTTGATACATTATCCCTAAGAGATTTTAAATCACAGTTGGACAGTTTATAAAATTTGTCAGTTTCTCAAAAATATACCTCACTGGAGCTGGGCAAGATGAGGTGAGTGAAGTATCTGTGGCATAAAATTTAAAACAGCATAAAAAAGACCTTAATGATCAAGGTAGAGGATTGCTGTTATGGAAAATTAAAAAGTCAAATCAGAAATCAATGATGCACAGAACAAAGCTACCTGCTTTTGTAGGTAAAGCTTTAAGCTTCCGCTGGCTGAAGGGAGAGACGTTGCTTTGTTTACTACTGCTTTACCAGCACCTGTTTAAAACAGTACTGAACACACAGTAATTGTTTGGTACGAGTCTGATGAACTACTGAATATTTTTTACACAATGGAAAAAATGAAATTATTAATATTTACCACAGGAAGAACAATGAAGGTTTAAACATGAAGTGTAACAAATTTGAGCTATTGTCTCTAGTTTTCCGATGAATCTAAAGAGCACCGGGTATGATGGCACACAGCTATAACCAGCACTTGGAAGACTGAGCCAAGCAATTGGGATTATTGTGAGTTCAAGACAGCCAGGGCTACATACTGAGGTCAAAGGTAGCCTATGCTACAAAGCGAGAGCCTCTCTCCAAACAAACAAACAAACAAACACGAATCTAAAATCACAAGGGGTAATTTAGGACTGTGAGTTACTACACCTGACTGATCTTCAGCATTCTGGTCTAACATGAAGGCTTTTCCTTCTCTTGACATGGCATCTTCTACACTGGTACTTTTTTTTTTTTAATTTTCAATCTTTCATTTTTTAAAATTTAAAAACAAAACAAAATAGAAAAAGGGTAGCAACAATATAAAATTCCAAGGAAACAAAGAAAGGAACAAAAAATACTAAGAAATCATTACTTGATAGCTTACATACTGTCATTTTGGAAATAGTTGTTCAAGTTACAAAGTTAAAACATACAAAGTAGACATTCAAACAGTGAGAATTAACAGTTCTGCTCAACGATCTAACAAAAACAGTAATATGGTCATCCATCTTACACACTTATACATACATGCAGTTATATCCTTTAGAGCACCCTCTTTTCCTCTCTTTTTTACAGTAGCAATTACACATTTTTGGTTTTATTACTCCTACATTTCTTACTACTTTTTACACTAGAGACACAATGAGATATTTATAAATATGATTCGTATTTATTTGACTAGTGAGGATAGTCTCAAGTTGCCTCCATTTCCCTATGAAGGCCTCAAGATCATCCTTCTTCATAGCTGAGTAATACTCCAGTGTATAAAAATACCACATCTTTTTCATCCACTCTGCGGTTGATGGGCATCTTGGTTGTTTCCAAGATTTAGCTATTACAAATTGTGCTGCTATGATCATGGGTGTACATATATCACTGTGATATGACCTTTTCAGTTTTCCTGGGAAAATACCCAGGAGGGGAATAGCTGGGTTGAATGGAGCTTCCAGTCCTAATCTTCTGAGAATTCTCCATACTGATTTCCACAGCGGTTGCACCAGTCTACACTCCCACCAACAGTGGCGCAGTGTTCCTTTTTCTCTGCAGCTTTGCCAACATTTGTTATCAGTTGATTTCTTGATGGCAGCTATTCTTCCCAGTGTGAGATGATATCTCAATATTGTTTTAATTTGCATTTCTTGAATGACCGGTGATGATGAACATTTCTTCATGTATTTATTTGCCATTTGTATATCTTTATCTGAGAACTGTGTGCTCATCTCAGATGCCCATTTTTTGATCTTTTTGGTTTCCTAAAGATAGTCTTTCTTCTCTCTCTTATATTTCTTTTCCTAGTCACTTTTCAATTACTACTCTCAGGGCCACTATACTATAATCAGATGTGTAGAATGGGAAAAAGGGAACAGTGCCAAATATGTTGGTTCTTCCCTCAATTTATGCTTCATAGACGAACATAATCCTGGGCTCTCAACCATTAGGAAATGATCTAGGATGTCAAGGATGATAATGTCCTAGTTTTCAACATCCATTCTGATGCTGTCTCACACAGCTGAACTCTGCACATTGACTCTACTTAAAATATTGGGTCATTCATGATGACACAGGTATAAGTAAACATGACACTAATGGCAATTCGTTACCTTTTTTTTCCATGCATGGATGAAGACTGATTTAGAGAATTACTGACATTGATTTTGCAAATTTAATAAAACATTGAATGTTTTTAATTGTATGAAGCATAAATTTGAATTACCTTAAAAAGTAAGATTTGGTATCATTTCTGATCAGTACTTTTCAGGTGGTTGGAATTCATTTTTTACTTGATATTTTATAGGCAAATATCACATATTGTTTTCAACTGGAGGGTAAATTATACCCAACAACTTTGTCTATTATGGTTCCTTCCCTTGTCAGCTCCAGGCAGAAGATGATAAAATGAACAAATATTAGCATACCTCACACCACTAGTAGAGTTAGGAGTCTACTAGGTTGATAGTGAGATGTGGGGAAATATTCTGCTCTGGGGAAGAAAAAAAGACACAGTGTTTTTTTCTGAAAAGACATATATAGTCAGAAAGTAGTGCAACTTGTAATCTTACCATTGAGCTTTGGAGATTATAGTCTAGGAAAATAAAAAAACTTAAGAGAAATACATTTTCACAAAGATGATTGCTATGGTGTTACTGGTAATGATGAAAAATTAGAAGTAAAACAGATGTCCAACGTAGAATAGACTATTGATAGTATATGATTGTGGTAAAACATAATAACTATTAAGGAACTATTTTAGTTCACTTTTAGTACTATAATGCAACATGTGAGGCACGCTGACTTTACACAGAAAATAAGTTTATCTCTCTCACACTTCTGGAAGTTGAAGGGCATGCTGCTATTATTGGCTTGGCTCTGTGACAGGAAAAGATCACACCTCAAAACGGTAACCTAGAGGTGATTCAGGGGCCAAGTTCACTCTTACAACAACTTGCTCTTGTAGATCAAGGATCTCATGAAAAATACCTTAATTTTATCTGAAGGCAGCTTCCCCAGTGCCTTAAGAATGTCCCACCTCCTAAATTTCCTCCAGCCTCTAAGAACCATCACTTTGGGAGTTATTTTCTCAACACAAGAACTTTTGAGTGATACAAAAATCATATGCAAGCCACAATAGGTATACACTAAAATAATACTTCAAAGCTTTTTAATGACAGAGATACGTTTCTTGAAAAACCTATGGTACAAAACTTCATACAAAGGTAGACCTTGAGTAAGGTAAAAAATAAAAAGACAATTTTACCTAAATGAAATCTATCACAAGTTGATAATTATGGCTTTTGAATGAAGAATTCATAGGTAATGCTTTTATTTGTATTGTCCTATATTTTTGTAGTAAGTGTAGGACACTTTGACAATTGGGAGAAACAGGTTGCTTTTTAAAGAGCAGATGCTCGTCCTTCAGTTGGGATTATTCCCTGGAGTGCTGCTCCAGCTGTGATTGCATGCAGAACCTTAAGGTTCCTCAACTGCCTCATAAACCAGAGGGCAGAGTGGTCTGGATGATTCATCCAGGATTTGATTTTGCGCTGCTGTATCCATCACAGAGTCCTCCTGTGCCTGAGCAATGATTGTTGGGTTTATGAGCCCTGGAAGGGATAGCAAGTTAGAAGTGGAATTAGCTACATTATGATTTCAGTTACACAGATGTGGGTTTCATTGATTTTTATGGGAGATTTGTACACATAATGGACAGAAAAATGTCACTGATTTGTTTTAATTGGCCTGACCAGTAACCCTTTACTAATGTAACTCATTTTATAAGAGGCAAATCTGTCCTCATTTTTCTTTCTTTAGCCATGGAAAGCACTGACTTACATTTCTATGACCAAGGAAGTCCCACTGATTTCAGATTAACCAAAACTATTACATTTGAGTCATACTATCATTTCACTTTTCATTGGTTCAAATATGTAATCATTTCAGTTGTAAGTTAATGAAACCAAGATGCATGTAGTATTACTTCCTCTCCCCTGTCACCAATGCAGATTGGACACTAAACAAGGGTTTCTCAGCCATGGCAATATTAACATTTTGGGAGGCATAAATCCCCCTGTAAGAGATTGTCCTGCAGAGTAAGTTTAGCAACATTACTCACCACTACTACCTGATGCAGACAGCACTTTTTCTCACTAGTTATGATAAACAAAAACATTTCCAGACACTACCAGATATCCTTAGAAAACAAAATAGCCCTCAGTTAAGAAATATTGATTTAGACAAAATGTATAAAAAAAGAAATATCACACAATAATTTCAATTCAGTTACAAACACGTAATTAATATTACTTTTACTTGTTGCTATGGATTAGATCTAAAATATCCATCAAAAGTTTCATATGTTTGGGAGGTAATTGGTTTATAGAAGTGTTAGAGTTAATAGAGGGTTAATCCAATGATGAATTCATAACTGAATGTACTATTAGGAGGCAAAGGCCTTATAAAAGGAAACAGGTACTAAGGCCATGAGCTGAAGTGGTTTATTCTTGTCCCTGGCTCTCTTCTTCTCTTTTTTTGCTTCTTGGCTGCCACAAGATGAGAAGTTGTCCTTCACCTTGCCCTTTTACCACGTCATCTCAGCCTATGAGCCAGTCAACCATGAAGTGAACCTGCCGGAGACTGTAAACCAAATAAACCTCTCCTCCATTAAGTTGGAGAGTTTAGTAATTTGTCCCAGTAAAAGGAAAATGACTAATACAGAAAGCTGGTACCAAGAACAGAGTTATTGCTCTAACTGAACCTGGCCACATGGTTGGTAAGTTTTTGAAAGTATTTTTAAGGAGGAGTTTGAAAGGTTTGGAGATATGGACTAGAGAAGGCCTAGAATACCATAAACAAAACTTAATTGGTGATTCTGGTTGGAACTCAAAGACCAAAATACTGACAGAAGTATAGAGAGTAAAGGCCAGACTCGGGAAGTTTCATTTGGGAACAAAGACTTCATTGGCTGTTGGACTAGATGCCATCTGTGTTATACTCTACCGGAAAATTTGTCACATTTTGACCATATCCTGAGACTTTTCAGGAGACAGATTAAGGGCAGTGGACTAATTAATATGGAAGAAAAAATTTCAATCCAGCCCAGAGTGCAGACTGTGGTATGGGTACTACTGGTTGCTTTTAGCCATATCTACAGTGAAAATCATAGAAAAAAAGACTAAGCCCAATGATTTGAATGCTTGTAGTTCCACAAAAAGGAAGTGACTGCAAAGTTAGTGCCATGGAGAGTGTGGTTGCTGAAAAGATTAGCATTAAAAAGAAATCAAGTGCTTTGCACCTAAACAATAAGAAAGATGGTTTGAAGGCACCTCAGGAATGGGTGAGACCTCACATTTCCCATAGTCAAGTATATAAAAGGGCAAACTCTCATGAAACACTTTGCTTTGAAATGAGAAACTCAAGGAACTCTGTTCATTCAGTACAGCCTAGTAAAGTGGTATAGTAGTTTTGCTTTTGTTTGAGTTCAGCCATCCAGGCATTCTGGCTGCTACACCCATGAACCAAGGGGGCCAGGTTACTACTGCTTGGGCTGTTGGAAGACTTTGGCATTGTCTACCTGGAGCTGGTTGTTTACAGGTAAACAGTGCAAGAGCTGTGCAGTCACAAACTTCCATCCAGATTTCAGGAGAAAGCCTGGGATGCCTGACAATATCTCCCTGAGAGTGTGCAAAGCTGTGAGAGTGAAGCAATAAGTGCAGTGGAGACCCCAGGAATCTGGAGATGTCAGGAATGTGCAATGTGTGCTGAAGAAACCCATAGGGTGACTAGAGCCAGCTAACAAGAGGCCATGTGGGCAGTCGTAGAGCTAGCGCTGCTTAAACTCTTTGGAGCTCAGGTCTCACCACAACCTGCCACAGGTACTTGGCAAGGCCACACGATTCAGTGGTTGGCCTGCTGGCTTTTAGATTTCTTTGATCCCATTCTTTTCTATCTTCATATCTCTTCCTCTGAAATGAGAATGCCTACCCATGCCATTGAATTTTGGGGCTATTTAACTTTCATTTTGATTTTTACAGGGGTCTAATAAGTGACAGTTGCAGTAAGTCTCAGAGAAGACTTTGGATTGAACTTTCCAGAACTCCTAACTGTTGGTTACTCTTAAAGATGAACTAAATGCTTTATATATAATGAGATGGACAAGAGCCTTTTGGGCTGCCTCTGTGGAATATTATGATTTAGATCTACAATAACACCCCAAAATATCATGTGCTTTGAGGGTGATTGGATCGTAGGTGTGCATGAGATGTTAGTCCACGGATGAATTCATAATTGCATGCATTGTTAGGAAATGCTTCCTAATCAAAGGAGGCAGGTATTAAGGGTATGACCTGGAAGGATGTATTTTTGGCCTTCACTGTTCTTCTGCCTTTATTAGGTGAACAGCTGTTCTTCACCTTGCCATTTCTGCCTTGGAGTCAGCCAAGCATGGATTGAACCCGTTGGAAACTGAATCAAATAAACCTGAACTCCTTTCAGCTGTGGTGCTGAGTATTTTGTCACAGCAACAGGAAAGTGACTAATGCAATTATTTGTTTTAAAAACTTACAGTAGCTAGGAAAAACCCATATAATTTTTCAGCACAATTTTTAAAAAAATATAAGAAGTAGTAACCATAAACAAAAAGTTGATAAAAAGTTTGACTTTATCAAAATTAAAAATTATCAAGTAAGTAAAAAAATGAATAGGCAAATCACAGATTTGGAGTAAATATTTGTAAACATACATTTTATTAATAGTTTCTATGCAAAAATATAAAAGAATTCCTACAATTCAATAATTTTAAAAATTCAATACAAAAATAAACAAAAATTTTAATAGATACCTCACAAAAGAAGATATATAGGATATGAGTGCAAAATATAGTCAATATTTAAACTGTTAAAAAATTACAGTAAAAGATACATTACCATTAGTTCCCCTCCTCTTCAAGTACACTTATCCCATCTCTCTTGCCATACTCTGAAGCTGTTCTGAAAGTTGTCTTTGGCGAGTGTCTTTAGTTGCACTACTGTGGATTCGTAGTCATTTTGGCTTTAGGAAAGAGTCAGAAGCCATGTACTTTCAGACCTGGTGAGTGCTGAATGAGATGGATGAGTACCCACTGTAATGTTTTCATAGGCCCAGTTTTCCATTGGATGGAATTTGACAGCACCATTCACCATATTTTTTATCAGACCTTGAGAAAACACTCACAAAAAGAACTTTCAGAATTGCTTCAGAAATTGACAAGAATGATGGTATGTGTCTGTTTGAAACAAGGGCAAGTATTTTGAGGAACATTAATGAAAATGTGCTTTTACAGCAATAAGTTTTTAAAATTTATGCAATCACTGTATATTTTGAGCATAAATTATACAAATGACTAATAAACACATGAGAAAGTGCTCAACATCAAGAATAACATGTAAGAAAATTAAGAGGAAATACTACAAACATACCAGAATTGTCATGGTAGAAAGGACCAACAAAAATGTTGATAAATATATGAACAGATGGAACCAATAAAAGGCCAATATGATTTTATATTTTAAATAGAGCCTTTGAAAACATGTTTGCAGTTTCTTAACATGTTATACACACATATATCCTATGACCTAGAAATTACACTCCTAGATATTTTTCCAAGAGAAATAAAAATAGTGAGAAAAGGTTTTCATGAGAATGCTGATAACGTTAACCTTTCTTGTACTCTAGTACCAGAAATATCCATAGGTGCTTTCTAAATAATTGTATGAGAAAGACACAGCATCAGTTTTGTGGAATTTATGACCAAAATGCACATGTTGAACTGAATAATGAGGAAACTTCAAAAAAAAATTTGATTGTATGCTTCAAAAATGTCATTAAGAATGATAGACGTAGACTAGGAAACAATTATAGAATAAGGAAAACTACAATAAAATGACAAGAATTTAATGTGGTTTTGGACTAGGAAGAGAGAGAAAAAAATCTAGCTAGAAAGTGTTTTATTGGTAAAGTTTAGGTAATTTAAACAGAAACAATGGCTTAAACTTTTTTCTTTTTAATAATCTTATTACAATGTAAGAACATCTCATTTTTGGAGAGGGAGAAATTTTTGGAGTGTTTTGGGATGAAGAGTTTTCTGATTTTTTTTCTAAAATAGCTCAGAAAATATTTTAATCATACACATATTTGTTTGTATGTAAAACAGCATAAAATAAAGAAAATAGGCACAATATGAGAGACTAATCAAACTGGGTAAAGGACATGTTGAATTTTCTTGACTAATTCTTGAAGCTTTTCTGTAGTTTAAAGTAATCAAAGCAAACAGTTTCCAATAAAAATACAAATATTATGCAAATGATAAAAGTAGTAAAGTTCAATTGCAATAAAGCATATTGGTTTCTATTTCTATGTAAAAACATTAGCACAAATGTATCCACTTAAAACCAAACATATTTATTACATCACAGTTTTTATAAGGCACGACTATGGCTCTATGTTATCTCAGTGTTTTACAAGGTTTCAATCAAGACGCCTGCTTGGATGCGTTTTCATTTTGGAGCCATGGCTTGGGAGGAATCCTCTTCCAACATTAGTAAGGTTGTCATTAGAGTTTATTTCCTTGTTTTTGTATAACTGAAGTTCTTAGTTTCTCACCAACTGTTAGATGAAGGGTGTTCTCACATCTCAGAGACAGTAATTAATTCTCTGCAATTGCTCTCTTTGGCAAATATGACTTTGTGTGTCCTGAAGGCCAGCAGAGTTTCTCACTTTAATTTGCTTAGATTATGCTTAGCATGTGCCATAATGTAAAGTAATAGAGATCAATGTCCCATTCCCTTCATCAGATTCTATTACTCACAGGTTTGCTACAGGTCCTTCCATTCTGCGGGAAATGATTACACACAGGTGTGGTCATCAGATGAGTGCCATTGGTGGATTCCCTGGGGTTTGTGCACCACGATGTAAAATTCCTACAACAAATATAACTCAAGTTCTAAATAGTTTGTTCTATTCAATTTAGACTGAGTTGAGAAATAAAAAATAATTTTCTCAGAGCTGTTAATGATATGTATCTGAAAATAACAATTTTAGGTAGTAAAGGAAATATTTACCATTTTTTGTGCATGAGTGCACTCAGAATTTTGAGAACATATTTCCTGTGTTCCAGAAATATTTTAAAGTTTGAATCCTGCCTCCTGCTATGGGTTGGAGACTGTTCGAATGTGCCCCCAACATTCATGTGGAAGATTGGTCCTGAGGGTGACTGTGCTGGTAGGTAGTGAGACCTTTATGAGAAGGATGATATTGGACAGCCTTTTAGTCACTGGAGAAACCACCCCTCCAATAGAATAAAGATGTAACTCACGGGGTCTTTTAGCTCTCAAGAGCTCAAATTATTGTAACAGCGAGCCTGACCGCTGAAGTGTTCTGTGGCTTTCTATTTGGTGATGTGATCTATGTCTTTTTCCTACTTCACCCCCTCCATGTGATACCATTTTCTGTGAACTTCTCACCGTAGCAGAACTGATATTGATGGCCTGCTCTTACATCTCGAGAATTGTGAACTGTCAACTTTTTTTGTTTTTAAACTTAACTTGTTTCAATTATTTTGCTACAGTAACAAAAATGGACTAATAATACCTCAGCGATGTTTAGTTGTAGGTGAACATGAAATATATTTGATTTTTGTTTTAGGTAACGTCTCCAGGCTGTCCCAAACTGAACATGTAGTAAAGATGAGAAATGAGTTGTTTTCCTGTATCAGCTGACTTTCTTTCTTTCTTTCTTTCTTTCTTTCTTTCTTTCTTTCTTTCTTTCTTTCTTTCTTTCTTTTTTCTCTTTCTTTCTTTCTTTCTTTCTTTCTTTCTTTCTTTCTTCTTTCTTTCTTTCTTTCTTTCTTTCTTCTTTCTTTCTTTCTTTCTTTCTTTCTTTTCTTCTTTCTTTCTTTCTTTCTTTCTTTCTTTTTCTTTCTTTCTCTTTCTTTCTTTCTTTCTTTCTTTCTTTCTTTCTTTCTTTCTTTCTTTCTTTCTTTTCTTGTTAGTGAAGCCTGTCTTGACTAGTACAGAAACTGATAACCAAAATTGGGCTGTTGCTATAAAAAAATCAAAATTATGTAGTATTGGTTTAATGGTTGATTGACTGATGATGAGAAAAACAGAAGCAAGAATGATAATGATATGTCATTTTCAGGAAGGAAATATTTGGTAAAACTTTCACCCAGGAAGAGAGTCATGTGTTTAAAGAGCAGAAGACCAGGGAAAGGAGTTAGGAAGCTGAGCGTGAGCTGTGCATATTGGTTGATGCTGACTGCATTGAGAGGAGAAGGAAAGATGTGACAGTTCTGAAGCTCAGGTGCTGGTCTTTCTGCAATCTGGTGTTAGAGTGCAAGGCACAGCACTTACGCTCTGTGGCCGTAGCGAAGGATTCTTCTCTGAAATAGTCTGACACTGTTTTGGGAGTTACTTCTGGCTGCAGAGCCTTGGAGATTGGCCTTCCTGGTTTTCATGGAAGTGCTGGGCTTGCACCCTATTTCTGCTTAAAATTTTCTTGTTATGTTTTGTTGCTATCGAGAATCCTAACATGGAAATATTTATAACATCATATTCATTGACATATTTTCCTTAGCACACACCACATGTTAGAAACAGGGGTTAGCTTTGAAAGTATAACCATGAGCATGATAGACTTTGACATCAAAAAGCTTAAATTCTTTGTTTTCAGTTTTATTTTGCTGAAGATTTATGAATTTATATTTAATGTATATCAATAATATATAACATCAAATCTGCTCAATCTTATAGTTTCAATTGACATCATTAAAATGAATAAATGCATCTGTTATATGATATTTAATATTGGATTATTTTCCTACTGACTCAAGAACAAGGCAAGAACAAAAGTAAGCAAAAAAATATTTCTATCAGTTATGGCAATTTTTACTGTTTTAATGCTAACCTTAATTTATTGTTCTTAGAAGATGATTTTATTTCATTCTGGAGTGCAATTTCACCACTCAGCAGTAAAACAATGGCTTCTTAAATCTGGTAATAATTATTAAGTTTGACGCAGATGCTCAATTTTGAGAACAGTATTATATGAACAGAACAGAAAGGCACATCTTCTGAATTAGCTCCTTTTAGCTGTTTTCTTCATATATGTGCTTTATTTATGAAAAGGAAAAATTTAGACTTTTTATTACACTTGGAAAGTTTGTTTATATACAGCTGCAAATTATATTTAACAAAAGAGAAATGAATATTCTGAGGTGGTTTTGCAAACAGCACATACCTTCCCTGAGTTTTAATTGAAATTTAAAATTTTTTCTATAAGTATATAGATGTATTTGAGGGGTAATTAACAGAAGTCATTTGGCTAAGCTATGTTTGCTTGCATAAATACGATTTTAAAATCTTGAAAACTGGGTTTTGATCATTAGGCTTAATTAATTCTTTAGTAAAAGATACTTTCCCCTAAGAATTGCTAATTATTGAATATAAAATATGGACTTCAGAACTAAACTTTCAATGTGAAGCTCCATTAGCACATTCCAAATCATTAGACATGATTTATATGGTGGTTTTAGACACAGCAGTCGTTGGACACTGCATTCTAAATGGTAGCTGAGAATAAGGATTAGAATTTTCCCCTTAGGACCACTTCATAGCAGGGCAGAGGTGCAATAAAGTGGTGAGAATGCCAGGTTTGGGATGACGGGAGATAGCAGTGCTATTAAATGCCCTTTTTTCCCCCTTACCTATAAAAGGAACAAAATTAGTTATATTATCACCAAGGTTCCCCTGTGTGCTAAGTTTTATGCCTATGCAACAATGAGATAGAAATAATAAAAATAATTGATATTCTTTAAAGCTGTATGTTAAAAGGAAACTGAAAAAAACTGACTCTAAATTTAAAAATATGATTCTATTGTGTATATTTATTAGATTGATTTGCTGTTCACACCACTGATGTTGATTACATGACAGTGACCAATGTGGAATTAGTTAATTAACTGCATCACAAGGGAAAACAAAACAAAACAAACAAAAAAGCTACACCACTCATATGAATTTTATAAATATAGCTACTACTATTTGAACAGAAACAAGCTAATATAGAAAGAATTTTCTCATTGTTTGGAGTGAAAAATAGACATTATTAGAACTTGAATTTTTTATGTGCCTGTTTAGGATTCTGGTCATGACTTGTTTTGGGTGGAAGATTTTGTCTTGAATAAGGAATTTATAGTTATTGTACTTGGTGTGATTACAAACTAAACAATTCCTTCTTATGGGGAATACAGAACGTCTTGAGAGTGTTTGTATTGATGTGTGCAACATATTAATATCTCTGTAAAAGAAAAGTCCTTATTCTCCCTGCAAAACTTTTAATACTCTGCATTAACTGCTAATATTGTCTTCCTTTTCCCCTCTCTTATTAGACTGCTCCAGCTGTGAGGTCTCTAATCCCGATACTTCTCTGCCATCAGGATATAACCTCTCTCTTAGGAATCCTTTGCTTGTCTTTTTACAAATTGCGCATCTGAGTCCCTATAAGCCTGGTGACTTTCAGTATGTAAAGCACAGAAATGAAACAACCCTGGGTGAGCCTTCCCACCACGTCCCCTTACTGCAAGTGGAGGTTTTATTTTTAAGCTCATTGGAAGCAGTCTCTTTTATTAGGTTTGTAGGGTATCATGGATGCTTAATAAATAATAGTGAAGGTTTAAAAAACTCATTTTATAAATGAGAAGTCAGAAATATTTGGGCCGGTGTGGACTCAGGAGAGGGAGCCTTTATTAGCAGGATTCCCACTGAGAATATCCAGCTTGACCTGCTGTGTAATCTCCGGTGAGTAATAAAATGAGCACGTCCATCTAGTTCAGGATGGGACAAATAGGTCTTTCCCAAAGCAGTAAAAATATCCATAACTGAAGAGTTCTGCTAGTGGCAGGGAACAGAAATATGCATAATATGAAACCACTCCTAATAAGTATGTCAGTAGTTATCCGACTCACACAATAAAATAGGGTGTGTGAGTATTGTGATGCTGTATAAGGATAACTTTCCTTCATGTGCGAGGTGGAAACAAGAGAAAATGACCTGCAGACCATTTTCTATGAATATAAAATCAAGTTAAAATAGTTTAATGTACACGAGACACTGTGCTCTACACCATTACAGAAGAACCATGGGTTGGAGCAATGCAGGTCATCCTCAAGGTATAGAGTCAGGACAGAGTGGAGAGGGGAAAAGCATAACAATAAAATGAGTGAATATTTTTATTTTAAGCTTGTATACATGATTACTACCCAGGTAATGGAGCACAAAATTATTCTAAAGAGGCACAGAATATGTAGACAGGAATTAGGAAAAACTTTTCCAAAGATTTGCAAACTGTATACATTTTTAACAGGTCAAAGAGAAATAATGATAGTAACATTTTAGATAAAGGAATCAACTCTCTTTCACTCAGAAAAGTATTGTTAAGCAGCTACCCTGCCTGGAATCTAAAAAAATGGCATATAAATGCTGATTCCTAGAAACTTCCAGTTTGGACAGTTATCTGTTTGCCTTTCATGTTTCAGGAGGGGTCCTATTGCCACTGGAGGTTTAAAATCCGTCCCGTCTGTTATGGATTAAAAACTGGTGGCCAACTTAATGCCATCTGAATTAAATCAGCATGGTGCTGAGCGTAGATGTTCCCTGAGGGGAGTTGCCAGCATAGATAGAGATGTGGAAAAGGCGGAGCTGGGTTTCTCTAAGGTTCTCCCGGAGAAGCTCGGGTCCTTACACTGAGCATTGCTTCCTGGCTTCAGAGGGGAGACGTGTGCTGCTTGGTCTCCAGGACAAACTCATCATGCTGACTTCCTGTCATGTGCTCTTATCGCTGGAGGAGCTTGGGATCTCCGTGTCGCTGAGGATGGCTGTGGTCTTTTTCAAGGACGCCTTGGTTCTTATTTTGAGTGTGGCTTCTTGGCTCCAGCATAGGATCCTCACCATACCAGCACAGCTCCTTCACCCTGCTGGCATAGACTTCCAAGCTTCCCCTGCTGTTTTGGCCTTCCCAGCATGGATCCGTAAAATGGACTGGTGGGAGTCTTTCTCATGGGCTCTAGACCTCCAGCTGGACTCGTGGGAGGCCCTGTCATGGGCTCTAGGTCTTCATCTGGACTCATGCGGGACGTTGCTGTGGGATTCAGGCCCTTGGCGGAATAATCTGAGTCTTTAGTGCTATGGACAGATTTCCTGAACTTCCTTGTGTTAAACTCTGGGTGACCATCATAAAATAATATTATGAATTCTGTGTCCCCATTCGAATTATTCTCCTCATAACCCCTCATTACAAAACCATCCTTACCTACAAAGTCTTTATAAAATGATCTGTCCTGACTCATTGCCTTTCCTCAGAAGCCTTTACAGTGCACCATGAGTGAGGTGTGCAATGGGAGGGAGGTGCCTCAGATACAGACATTTAACAAAAGTGTGAGCCATGTGATGGTCTCTCTCTTTTGACTTCCATCTTTTATTACTTGTTCTTTCCCTATAGGTCCTGCTTGCAGATCCATGGAGGTGCCCTGCTACCTCTGAGAAAGTTCTACTTCCACAGGAGGAAAAAGTTCATCTCTTTCTTCACCATGAAGATGTAAGACTCCAAACTCCCTTTATAATCAGAATTTGATTACTCCACAGTGGACTGGAAAGGTATTAGTAGAAAGTAGTCTTGTGGGTGAGGGCAAGGGTACGACCTTTAATGACAGTCACTGTTCCTCTCAACTTCCTAGGGAAATAATGTACTTTTTAAATCTGTGCATGTGTTTGTATTCAAGGGAAACTAGTCTGCTCTAATATGTGGGGAGGATAATTCCCCTGTTGTTATGAGCTTAATCCTGTCCTATAAATATTGCAATGGGCCCACTGGGCTACTGGGTACTTTATTTGTTATAAGAGTCACTACTCTAATTGTTTCTCTTTTAACCACTTGGAATAGAGAGTGCTGGTTCTACTTACATTTTTTATTCTAAATCTCCCTTTGTAGAGAAGCCTCTCTCTCTCTCTCTCTCTCTCTCTCTCTCTCTCTCTCTGTATTTTCTGAAAACCTGATATAGGAAAAGTGTTCAAAACAAGTTGATATGTATTGGACTAAAAATGATATTGGTTATCATTGAACACCAAAGTGAGTTTTCCAGGAAGTAGATATCTTCTAAGAGAGTGTACAACATATATTGTGTGGTGCACATATAGATTGCACAGTTCATGCATAGATTGCACAACATGGTCTCAGAAGAAGACCCAGGGGATTGTTTAGCCATCAATGACATTCAACTGCTACCCAAGTTACAAATAAATTGAACGCAAAGAATTTTGGAGAGGAGCTTTCCTGAAAAAGAAATCTTAAATGAAATACACTATACATAGTTCCACACCATTCTAGTCCCCCAGGGAAGATGACATTTGTTTCAGGGAGGTAGATTTGAATAAATTTGCCTCTTTAGGATGTTAATCATTATGCAGAGTTGCAGCCAAAAAAAGCCGATTTTCTTCTGTAATTTTAACTCTCTGAGAAAATACTGGGCTTATACTTCAACTGCTCAGGTAGCCTCCCTATTTTGCTTGATGGTGAGTAAATTGCTAAAATTATTTATTAGTGGCACAGTTCTTGTACTGGTCGCCTTTCTCATTGATGGGATGTAATGCCACATACCTACAAACTTAAAGGGAGAGTGGGTTAATTTGTCTCACACCAAGGATTTTGTTCATGGTGTTCTGGCCCTGAGGCAGAAGCATCGCGGTGGAGGGTCATGGCAGAATGAAGCTGCTTACTTTTTGGCATTCGGGAGGCAGAACTCAGGGGAAGAGCACCAGTGAGAGACAGTCTCCAAAGTACATCTCCAGCGATCCACCTCCAGTTGAGCCTCACCTCTGAAAAGCACCTTCAGCTATGAACCTCAGTAAATTAGCACACTGGTTAAGTATAACACCTCTGTGATGCAGTCACCTCTCTGCGTGTCTCTGAATAAGTTGACAGTTAGGTTTAACCATCACAGCCCTGTTATTTGTATCACTGAATGTCATACCAGGAATGGAGCTTCCTATTTCAGGTGTGAATCCTGAGATCTGAACTAACCCAAGTGACTCTCTTGGCTCCTGGGCTTATCCACAGAAGTTCTACCTTTCACTCTGCTCTCTCCATTACCTTGGTGAAGGTCTCTTCTCATTCTCTTGCCTTTCATCTTAAGGACACCCAAGACTAGCTGCACACTTGTTAGTGTGCTAGAAGATTCACAGAGGTCAGCACCTTACTCATAGTTAAGATTATTACAGTGCTGCAATAACGTTATGTAGCTAGAACAGTAAAGTTGTTTCTCAAGTAGAGTCTGGGGAAACACACGCATAGCTTTCTTCTGTGAAAGGCCATGCACGGCCTGTTCCTGTAGCACTATACATGTATCCACACATGTGCAAACCGTCTAACCAGGTAAGACTTTGAAGTCAGGGTTAACAGTTTTCATTGGTGCTGATGACAAAGACACTCAGGCTCCTGAAAATTCTAGGTTTGATGGCAGAAAGTAGATTACCATAAAAAATGTTTTTATAATCTAAATCAGCTGGCATAGCAGTTGAATCTTAGCAGTTGAAGTCTTAGTGTTTTGAAGACAGGTTGCCAGAAAATAGCTGAGGGCCAGTCATAAAAACAAGACCTTCTAAAGCCAGGAACCTCAGTTGCATTAGCTATTTCCTGAGCATTTTCCCCTGCAGTTATGGTTGTTTTGAAACAAATGATCCAGATTTGAGTCTTAATGACATATTTGATGTTTACCTATTAACATTCCCAATTCTCAATTTCCTCTTGTGGAAAATGGGTATGAAACCCAGTTACCAGTGATTATGGATTAAATAGTTTAGTTTGAAGTCATTTGCTATTAAACAGGTTGGTTGACATAACAGTTTTATCTAAAATGAATACCTTTATAAAATTAATTGGAGAAATTTCTGCCAAAGTGCTTTGCTGAAGTTTCTGCCAAACTGTAAATTAAGTGCTTTACAAAGTATTACTACTGCCAACATTGTGGTTCCTACAACTTCCTCTGTATAGGCTCAGGTCTTGTGTGTGCTCTGGGTTCCAGGTCTCTGAGCAGGGCAGTTGTGCTCCTGCAGGGACATTGCAATGTGAACTTCATGGAGACAACGACAGCATTTGTGAGAGTGACAGGCAGGGACATTAGGGCCTTGCAACTCAGGGAGGAAATAGTGGACTGTCATCTAGGAGAAAGGGGAATTCATTGCAGATTAGGCAGGAAAGAAGCTGACTTATACTCAAAAACTCAATCCAGTAGCAGGGCACATTTGGGACCAGAGAGAACAGGTAAACAGTGGTGGCCAGGATTGGGTGGTGGTGACAGTGAAGATGCTGAGGCTGTGTGACTAAAAAATATCATTGTGATCTGTGTTGTATTTTTAGCTTATGATTTTTCCTAATATTGTTAGCATAAGCTACCTTTCATTTTATTTAGAGTGGTACAAATTCAAGTTAACCTTTGCCAAGCTAATATTTTGGAGAGGTTCTTTGATATTTTTGAAAGGGAAATATCATAAAGTAGAAATTTCATGAAGTGGCCTTATTTTATTCTCCTTGCAGCTGCACTGGAGTGAGGCTTATTACTTTTGCGATTTCTCATATTTCCTCATTATAAAACTCCCAAACAACTCAGAAGAGGAAGAAATGTAAACATTTCAGTCATCATGTGCACAGTGATGATTCTGAAAATGTCTCATCAATTTGTCTTGGCTGGTTATAGAGTTTTCCCTCAGGATGTCTGTTTCCTGGCCCTCTAATGGGGTGTTGAATTTCCCCAGAGTGAGTGTGAGCGCTCTGCTGTCAGAGCGGTGATGGTGTTTTATGCAAGCTGCTGCTTGCTGTCCTGTTCGGGTGTTTTTCTTTTGTCAGTATTTGATCGGATTCTTTCATTTGTAATTTGGTGTCTATATTAAGCTCCCCTTGATTCTTTGCTCCCCCTTAAGACTTGATTATGATCCCCCAAGGGTTATGTCCTTTTAGACTGATATTCTTGTCTTTGGGGAGATAGTCACCAGCCATGCTGGATAATAACGTATATTTAGGGCTGACTACTGTGTGCTGGATCACTGCAAAAAGGGTTGGTCAGGAAGGTGGTTCAGTCTGCTTGCCATGTAAGGAACAAAGTTCAAGGAAATCTTTAAATACTCAAACATATCTCTGGGAAAAGAACATAAAATCATTCTTTACTGTCATACATCTACTTAAAGGCAGGAAACAGTAGAAGCATATATGTATGTACTTCAGAGAAGTCTTAGCAAAACAGACTGAAATGATTTTGGTTGTGGGACCATGGACCCCTTTTTTGGCAAAAGAGAGAATAAGCAGTGCTTTCTCCCTTGTTTTTGAAAGGGGCCGCTGGAAGTTGAAGCTTGGTGTTGTTTTGCCAACTGTTTGTAATACATTTGGCAAGTCACTTCTCCTTTATGGGTCTCATTATAAAATAAAGGATTGAACTAAAAAGTTTTAAGATCCCTTCTCATTATATCCCCTGAGATGAGCTGGTGATTTTTCTATTACTATTTGTGCAAATGTCTTTAGCTGTTCCCGAACTTGGTTATTGTTTTTAAAATTACTCTTCCAAAAAGTAACTTTTTGATTATTTGATGTCTGAAATTCTGTTAGAAAAGATTAAATGTTTTCTGAGTAGACCCTGATTTTTATGACTAACATAAAAATGTCTAGTTTGATAGAAGATCATTTGCATATCTCCACAGGTGACCCCAGAGTGACTATATTTTATTTCTTTCTATTAAAAATTTCAAATAGTCTTTCAAGATGAGTAGTTTCACATTGTCAAGTTCATATAAGAGTGAATTAATATAAAATTTCTGGAAATATTTATTAAAATAAACAACAATGACATCTAATAACACCTCTTTACTGTCTAAAATATAGCAGTATTTTATAAACATCTCCTTTCACCCCTCAAATATGATGTAAATATTGATAAGTTCTTTTTCAGAAGAGGCAACTGATGCATAGTTGAAACATTTTGCCTAGGAAGTTCTTTCCCTATTAACTCAAGTTCAACCTAGTACAAATTCACTGTACACAAAGCCAAACATGGATCTAGGTGATGAACAGTAGAGCAGAAGGAGATGGTCTCAGGACACCACCTTTCAAATATGGAAAAGGAGATCTGCTGTAGAAAATAGGTTTGCCTGCCTCTGCCATAGACATAATGCCTACTGTTCTATGTATTTGTTTTGTTATCCACCTGTCTATATTAGAATGTGAGTTTGTTGAAAGTAAAACATGGATTTTAAAAATTTTTGTTATTTACTCCTTTCTATTGCAAGCCTTGACCAATGTTGCCCAGAAAACAGGCTTTTGTAGTATATTCACTAAATAAGGATTCGATGAACTATATACAGTGTTGGCATAGTAAAAATTGATGCAAAATACTTTAAGAAATATTCTGTGGGACACAGTGAAAGGGGAGGTTAATTTTGACACATCTTGAGTAAGGCTCCACAAAGTATTGAATCAAAAAGTCATCATTTTTCATTTCATTTATACAAAAAGGATTATTTCAGGAAAAGTTAATGTGACAAGGCAAATGCAAATATGGGAAACTACCAGGCACAGTGAGAGTTTAATAGTTTATGCCTTGGTTACTTTTCTCTCATTGCTTAGACAAAATACCTGACACTCAAAATTAAGGAAGGAAAGGTTTATATAGCTCACAGCTTGTGGACGTTTCAGTCTATAATCTGCTGGGTCCAAGGCAGAGTGGTATGGGAGAGGAGCAATAGTTCATGGCAGTGGGAATCAGCAAAAGCAACAAGAGAAAAAGAGAGAGGAACATGAGAGAAGAAATTTTCTATCCCTTAAATTGTATGTAAGCCACCTACCCTAGGATAAGTGTAGCACTCACATCCATAATCCCAGAATTGGACCATAAATTAATCACAAACTCTTCAAGCCTGCCCCCATGGTTGTATGTGGCTTTGGGGAGACATTCAGACACAAACCATAACATTCCACTCATGAATATCCTTTATGCAAAAGACATTTAGCCCATCTCCAAGAGTTGCCAAAGTCTTAACAATTACAGCATTGCTGAAAAGTCCAAGTTCAAAGTCTCCTCTAAGGTTTAAGCAAACTCTTAGCTGTGAGCTCCTGTACAAATGAAAAGAAAGTTAAACACTCACAAAAGTCAGTGGCACAAGATAAGCATTACTATTCCAAAAAGTACAAACAGGGGGATACAAAGGATTGGGACCAAAGCAAGTCTGAAATCCAGCAGGGCAAACATTAAGTCCTGTAGCTCCACATGGAACATCTAAAGCAATTTTTGTGAGCTCCAAAAGGCTTGTGTGACTCTGCCCCTATAGCACTTACGGTTGTCGTAGTGCCTATGGATTTTCTTAGACCCGCTCTAATCCTTCAGTTTTCCTTAGATGATCCATGTTCCACACTGTCTATCTTCCCAGGCCTTCTCAAATCTGAGGTGGGAGCATTTTTAACCTTGCATTCTGTATTTACGTAAAGCCAGCACCACGTGGATGACGTCAAGGTTCATTGCCAGCTGGAGCAGTAGCCAGGCTTTCCTCTCTCTTAGTCGTAGGTGTTGAGTGCCTAGATCACTGGGCACTCTGAACCTGATTCTGAGGAACAAATTCTGTATTCCACTACCATTCTGGAAGACATTGCTGCCATTCTGGAGTGTAGTGTGGCTGCCGCCATTCCAAAACATGGTGCTCTGCGGCTTTCTCCTCAAAGCAGAATCTTTCACTTTTGCAGCTTTGGGAGACTGCATAGGGTGAAAACCTTCTGCTTCTTGTAATGCCCTTAGGCCATCTTTTGTATTTTCCTGTTCTTTCTTAGCAATCAAAATCTTCTCAGCTCTACCTTTGCAGTTCATGGCTTTACTGTAACTTTCTTTCTGGTGAAACACACATTTTAAATTGTCCTGCTGGGCTCTTTGCTTTTGACTTGCAACATAGATCTGTCTAAAAGCCCCCAGCAATATCCATGCCATCACCCAAACATTTGACTTCCTTGAAATTTCTTTTGCCAGATTAATTAGCCCACTGCACTTAATCTTAGTGTCAGGTAAAATCTGTAGGCATGAGCTAATGCAGACAAATTTTCTGTCAAGCTATAATACATGTCACCTGAACTACACAACTAATTCAGTCCTTTTCCCCAGCAGAAACCTCCCAAACCTGGTCTTCACTTGCAGCATTTCTATCAGCCTTCTGGTCTTTTGAGCTTTTACCAGAATCTTCTACACAAGACGGCCTAAGACATCTCACCACTACTCTTTCATGCAACATCTGTGAACCTTTCCAAACTGTTCCCACAAGCCATATGATCAGGTATAGTTGCAGCAATGACCCCACCTCTCTGGTACCAAATTCTGTGTTAGTTATTTTTCTCTCATCACTGAGACAAAATACTCAACATCCAAAATTAAAGAAGGAAAGGTTCATTTAGCTCACAGTTTGTGGAGGTTACAGTCCATAATCTGCTGGATCCAAAGCAGGGTGGCATGGCAGGGGAACAATAGTTTGTGGTGGTGGAAAAAGCAAAAGTGACAAGAGCAAAAAGGGGAGAAACATAAGAGAAGTCACATTGTATCCCTTACATTGTATGTAGGCTACCCGCTCTACGGTGGGTATAGCATTCACACCCATAATCCTAGCACTGAACCATAAATTAATCACAAATTCTAGAAGCTGTCCCCCATTCCTGTTTGAAAGTTTAGGAAGTCATCCAGACATAACCCAGAACAGTTGCTAACACTAATGAGCTCTTTCTGCACTAGGTTTTCTTCTATGTCTGTGTCACAGGCATTGTTTCATTTGATTGTCACAACCAAATGGAAAAATTGATGTTCTATCATCTCCTGCCCTGACCTGGGAATGTACAGAATGGAGAGTAGAAAGTAATAAAAATGTCAGTATAAATTTATATTTTGGAACATCTTTCATACTGGGGTAGGAATGTGAACTTCCTCCAAAAGGACATGGCTTTGTATATTCTGTGACTGAGAAAGGAGACCTTAATATTAGGGTGACACACAGCTCAAAGGTTGAAGAAATTGCTAGCAGATAGATAAGTCACAAGACTCTTTCATCAGTTTGAGGAAGGTTAATGAAGCTTAAAATTCTCTGAAGAACATGAAAAACAAATATTTGAAGGACATTGCGATCTTATAATTAATGGAAAGATAAACAATCAGGTTAAGTTTTAATGCTGAACGATATTTGGAGGAGATGCTACCAGTGGCCTAACTTCCTTCTCCTAAGCCTCACCCCCCTAAGGTTCTACCAACTCCCTGTGACCCCACAGGCCGAGGACCAACCTTTTACATATGAGTCCTTGCAGGACATTCCAGATACAAAGTATATCATGTGGCTTTCAGATTATTGAAGTTGTGTTAGAATCACAAACTATTGCAGTTGTTTGTATAGAACCATAAAGATTATTTTACCATTTAGTCCATTCATCTACCTATGAGGAAACTGAGGTGCAGAGAGAAAAGTATCCTGATCTTCAATAACACAGGGAGAACATAGAGAATACAGGTTTGGAACTTTAAGATTGAGAAATATGGATGTAGAAATGCATGTAAATGAGTCTTGAACACTGACAAATTTTTAGAACTGGCATTGCTGTTTTTGCTATGTTTGTTATTTTTCAGATATTATTGGAACCATATATTGGGTTAAAAAGTGTCACATGCCCCTAGTATTAGGGAGAAGAGATAAGACTGGGAAAGAGTTTGTACATATATTTTAGCAAAAACTAAAAAAGGAAAACTAACAATCCAAATTCTATTTCTGCATCCCATTCTATGTACTAAAAGTAGTGATTCTCTGCTTAAGTGAAATTCTAATATAATGAAGCAATTCTGGAGTTCTATATGGATCATTAAAGCATAATTTTGCTACTTCCATGAATTCTCATACTATTGTCCAAATCAAGTTGAATATATATTTTTTTAAATTAAAAGAGAATAAAACAAAAGGGGGCAGTGCAGAGCAGATCAGAACAGGACAACATAGGCAACACAGTACTTTACATTAAGTCAACTGGACATCAACAGTATCTAACACCATATCTCTTACTCTGCTAGAGTTGAGCATAGTTTCAGTTACAATAATATCAAACATAACACAATAGTATAAAGCCATGCATATAGTGAAAGAATTCCAGGGCTTTCTGAACCGAATAACAGAAAATGATCAATGGGTACTATAATATCTCATTTTTGATAAAAAAGAAAAAAATTTGTTTGAACTATCACACATATTCAAATTCCAATAAGACACAATGTGGTAGATAGAACCAAC
>PVJX010000457.1:213987-259643 GCA_004027295.1 Dolichotis patagonum | reverse complement strand
TGGCAAGTGCAAGGTCGTGAGTTTGATCCCTGGTACAAAAAAAAAAAAAAAAAAAAAAAAAATTAAAAAAAAAAAAAAAAAAAAAAAAAAAAAAAAGGAAACATTAAAAAAAAAAGAAAAAAAGTGAAATGTCAGTTCTCAAAAACAAAAAACAAAAGTAAAAAATACTGCATGAGTTCATTTATATTCAGTACTTAAAAAGTATTTAAAATCATAGAGACTGAAAGTGGAATCATAGAGACTGAAAGTAGAGTTCTTTAAAAGTATGGAGTTTCAGTCCTTTAAAAGATAAAAGAATTGCACACTTAAAAATGGCTAATTGTGGATCCGGCCACAGCCATGGTGGAACCCAGGAGCCTGCACAAAGAAGCAATTCGCCCACCCTCTTGTTAAGTGCCTTCTTCTGGTGTGAGCCAGGAGGAGACCCAGTAGTGTCTCTTGAGCCTATGTGGGCAAACATCCCAAACCCCACCCAATCCCACCCCACCCTCGTTAGCAACTGGGGACAGAGGTCTGAGCATCTCTTGGCAGGATGACTGTATGCAACATAGCAAATATGGAGTCTCCTCTATCTTCTCTTTGAAAGCAAGTGTGGTTTTCAGTTTTGTTTCATTATGATTAATTGCTTTACTCTATTCAATATTCTCTTTCGATTGATTTTATAATGTACTGTCTTTGATTTGATTTTGCTATACCTAATTGACTAGACAACTATTGTGAAGATAATGAGATATACTATGGAACCTATTACTGTTATCCCGGTAACCTGCTGTGAAGTTCTGTACCAAATTCACTGCACTGTCTCAATTGGCTTTATTCTGTCTTGTTCTGTTGTATTTATACTACCTTCAAAAAAAAATGGCTAATTGTAAATACTATACTATGAAGTTCTTTAATTAAAATGTAAAAATAATTCTTTAGAAAGGAGTTGTTATGTATGGGTCAGGTGTGGTGGAACATGCCTGTAATTCCAGCACTTGGAAGGCTCAGGCAGGAGAGCACTGCAAGTTCAAGGCCAGCCAGGGCTACAAAGTGAGTTCACAGCCAGCCTGAACTGCATGATGCACTGTTTCAAAAGACTGAAAAAAAAGGTTATATATGGAGACTATGAGTAGAAAAGGAAGGACTTTTGCTTTCTACTTTATGTCCCATGCTGTCTACATTTTATCAACATATACTAGGCTAGTATTTTGAAATGTAATTTTAAAAAATTTTATTCTAATTTGTAGATTAAACTGTAGGTGTCAAAAGATTTAGGTTATGCAAAGACTTAGATTCTGCTGGGTGTGGTGGTGCACTCCTGTAATCCCAGCACTTGGGAGGCTGAGGCAAGAGGATCCTTTGCAAATTGGAGACCATTCTGGGCTAGAGTGAGCCCAAGGCCAGCCTGAACTGCATGAGACTCAGTCTCAAAAAGAAAAAAAAATCCTTAGGTTCTTATGCTGCCTTAAAAAAAGTTTTATCAAGCACTTCTTCAAAACACATACGTGGTCATGGCTGCAGATGGAATAATTAGTTTTAAGGAATGTCTCTGTACACCTAGGTAACAAAAGATGCTATTAGGGTTGCTTCATAATTGCCCCTCACACTTCATGGCCCATAATAGCTTAATTCAAATTGGACAGAGATCCTCTCCCTAATCCTGGAACTGACAAGTGTGACAAATTGGTGCCCAAAACCACAAATTCTAAGATTTTAAAATTTTTTCTTCTCCAAACCTGCTACTAGTAGAACATCAGGCCCATGATAGGAGTTAATTTTCTTTCAGATCCTCGCTCCCTACTCCTCCCACCATTCTCTTCAAGAATGTTACAAGAGAATCAGTGGGTGGTTAGCAAGACCCCCTTGGACACCAGGAGCCATTCTAGAAACATCATTGTTCACATACCAAGGTCTGCCACAGGAACAGCTTCCCAGTAGCATGTTTTAGTAATCTTAATGAAGCAGAGAGCAACACCTCCTGCAATAAAAATTCTGAAGAAAGAGGTACAGATTGTGGAAAAGTACAACTTAAAAAGCGAACACCACAGGTTCCAGAACAGAAAAGCGGGCAGAGGTTTCTAAATGCGGAGCTCAATTGTAAGAGTTAACTGTACCTTATTTCTCACTATCATTTGCTCTGTCAAAAATAGAACTTTCCATGTCTTGATCCATTCAGAATAAGCCACAGCAGGCACAGCGCTGCTTACAGAGCAGCCGGGTCAGAAAGGCCACTCAGAGAAATGGAAAAGCAGCCAGCAGGTTTTCCTAGGGATTAGACTGCTCCAGCTTTTATCCTTCTTCCCATCTATTCTGCGGCCAAGAAAGCTGCAGGGAAGTTTTTGCCCTGCTCTCAAAATTCTTCAATCTTTTCACCAGCAGGGTTGAAGCACTTTCAGAGCAGAAACTCCCTCTACTGCCCAGTATTTTTTGTGTGTCTTGTAGTTGGTTTAATAAATTTCAAACTCAAAAATAGTAAAAGCTAAAGCAGCCCTTATTCATAACATATGCAAATGGCATAAACTCAGAAGAGAACCATACCCAGGACTGCAAAATCCTATGTTGAACCGACTTCTACAGTCATCTAAAATCTCCTCCATCACAGAAAGGATTTCTTTCACTCAGCTATAAAGTCTTTATCTCCCCTGTAGGCATGGAAAGGAGCCAGACTTCCTGGTCCTTCCTCACCCATCCTTAACACTGCCTTCAGAAGAATCTGACACAGGACTTAGGGCTGGAGAGTAGAGTTCAATGGTAGAGCACTTGTCTAATAAGATGTGAAGTCCAGGAGCCACCCTAACACCTTAAAAACTAAAATTAAATAAAAAATTAAATGTAAAAAGATAAGCTTTATTCATCTTTTAAGATCCAATTTAAATAGCACTTAGGGCACGGCATTAAATTTATCCAATTACCCATCTATTTCACTGTATTTTACACAATTTTGTGCCTAGATAACAACAGATGCTCAAAAATTATTTAGTAGAATTCTTCCACTCTCAACTACTGGGGATGTATGTGTATGAATCGGGTAATACGGCTGGGTGTGGTGTCTCATGCCTGTAATCCCAGCACTCGGGAGGCTGAGGCAGGAGGATCATAGCAAGTTTCAGACCAGTCTCAAACCACAAAGTGAGTTCAAGGCCAGCAGGAACTCACAGGGAAACCTTTAAAAAAAAAAAAAATCACCACAATCTCTTTTAAGGTTTTAGACTCTTCCAAATCCTTAGACATGAGACTGAGCAGTATGGGCAGTAAACATAAGTAATTCCAGCTATTTAGAGGCTGAAACAGGAGGATCCCAAATTTAAAACAAGCCTCGTCAAGTTAGTGAGACCCTCCCTCAAGTAAAATATGAAGAAACAATTCTTAAAAGGCTAAGGATGTGGTTCAACATTTGGGCTGAATGTGTAGTTAATGGTAGGGCCTCAGCATTGGGGAAAAAAAATAAATGGAATAAGAGACAGATGTTTCTCTAAGATTGTAGTAGTCTAACAATTTTCCAGCTCTGCTTGTGGTCTTTTCCAACTCACAAGTGATCCCACTGAATCTTAATACAGCTTATTTTTAATATACTTTAAAGGCATGTCTATTCTCATTTCACTCTGAGCCTAGCGATAAAATAGTGTCTCAGTAAGAATGCCAAGCAAATAATGGAGCTATTAAAATGTTCTCAACCTATTTTAGTTAGAAACTCTAGTGTTTCAGCATTTAGAATCAGAATTTTTCTTCTATGTTGGGACTGAATCTAGGATTGCATCCATGTTAGACAAATGCTCTACCACTAAGTTATAACCCCAGTTTCAAGAGTTAGAATTAATGAAGACATACACTAATTAGCAGGACAGCTTTATTTTTGTGAAGCTGCCTTTTCTTGCCACCCAATACTGGAAGCTTACCTGTCAAGAGTTCCTGCTCTCTCCTTCAAGGATGCATAGGTTCATGCCCTGAGAAAAGCAAAAGCCCAGGGCAACTGCTAACTCCACAAACTTTAAGATACCAGTACTAAGTCCACTAAGTAACAGGTTTTAAACACTGAACAGAAAGTAACAATGTCATTTTTTAATAAAAACAATCCTACATTTATTGACCTCCAGTAAAACATAAGTGTAGTCAAAACAATATGAACAAACATTTTACAAATACTCCCAAGGCAAACCACTTAATCAGCTGCCTTTTTATATGTGCTACACATTATATGCCATTTATCCTAATATGCCATCTTTGTCTCAGTGCTGTCTTAATTCACTGATCATTTCTAATTGGAGACACTTTGCAGCAGAGTAATATTATCTCCTTTCAGCATGATGCGACCTGCAAAGATTAAAAAAAAGCTATCAATATTCAAACTCAGATGTATACACCTCAGAATTTTGCTCCCAGCTCACCAATTATTTTCTTTTAGGAAGTTATGTGAACATTTTTGAATGCCATACACTGTGGCTCTCCAGTTCCATTAGCACATACGCACCTTTTCAACAATAACCTAATGCAGGTAGATGCCACTTTATGAGAAGTAATTTCTATAGATTATGAAAATTTGCAAATGAGCTATATGTCATGTATGGAAAATGCAACATGTTATAAAACCATGCTTAGCATGCTCACTGTACTAAGGACTCCACCTTGCAGTAAACAAACATTTAAATTTTATCCAACATTTCCTAAACTTGAGAATACTTTTCTTTCTGACAAACCTCTATAAATATCTTGAAAACACTGGTGTTAACTAATGAGTTGCTGATCGAATGCAAAATAATTAAACTACTTTCATTTCTCAGACTTTTACAAATATATATGTCTATTATGTAAGATGTATATTGCCCTGAGAATCAACAGTTGGCAAATACTTTAGCCTAAGCAGAAATACATCAATCACTTCTCAATCTATTTCCCATATATCCTGCATAGGTTCAAGAGACACTTCTGGGCCTGGGAAAAAGAACCCACCTAAAACCCACCTTTGATAAAAATACTGGTGAGCTACATACTGAGTAACAAATAAAGACAAACTAAATAAAAATCAGATTAATAGGATCTTAGCAAAAATGATTCAGTATCTCTCAATGAAATCATGAATCCTAAAGCCCCCTTGTTAACTAGATTTAAAAAATATTCAGCCAATGGTAGTGATCCATCCATGTAATCCCTGCTACTCAGAAGGCTGAGGCAGGAGTATCAAAAGTATGAGGCCAACCTGGGCAACTCAGCACCATCCTGTCTTAAAATTCAGAAGGGCGGGCTAGGGATATAGTTTAGGAATATAGCACCTGCCTACCATTTGTAAGTCCCTGGGTTCAATCCCCAGTATGGGGCAGGGATAGGGCGGTGGTATTCACATGTTAAGTTTCTACTACATTCCAGAAACTAAGTTAATTACTGAGACTACACACACACACACACACACACACACACACACACACACACACACCCGATTCATGCTTGGCATGGTGCTGCACACCTGTAATTCTAGCATTCTGGAAGGCTGAGGCAGGAAGATTGAAAAGTCCCAGTCTAGCCTGGCAGCTTAGTGACTTAAGTGAGCCTTGTCTCAAAACAATAAAAATGGTAGGGCATACTGTGCAAGCCCTGAGGTTCACTCAATCCCAAGTAACCAAAACAAACACATAAACATGATTATGCACTTATGGGATATTTATGGGAAAAGCATTAATAAAATAATTCCACTTGTCAATGTTTCACAACCAAGTCTGAGATCGTATCATATGTCATCCTCTCCCACTCTAAGCAATACAAAAATAAGCCCTCCCCTCAAACTCACAATCCTTCTCCCCTGGTCTCCCAAGCAGCTATTTTTCTATGCGTGTATGTGTTTGACCAGTTTCAAATGCACACATATTTCACATAGGATAAAACGCAAAAAAATGCACAAGTAATACTTCTGCTTGCAAAAGTCCATTTATAAAATTAAATGAAATTAAACCTGTGTCACTCAGAAACCACGAGAAAACAGACTCTTCAGAAAAAAACCATCTCTGATAAGAGATGGGTAAATATTCCCTCTCAGCCATGGTTTTCTTACCAAGTAGCTACTGGAATTACAGGTATATGGCACCACAGCCAGCTGTGATCTGAGTTCTAGACACAGGGAGCAACATATAAACTGATGGTGTGAAAACTGCAGATTCAAAGAAGTGAGAGAAAAGAGTGGCTAAAGCTCAGAAAATGAGTCAAGAGTGTGATATAAAATGACAGGAGGAGATAAGCCTAGATCATACAGGACTTTGCAGAATACATGAAAGAGTTTTATCATAAGAGCAACATAAAGCCAACAAAGCACTTCAGGCAAAGGGATGACAAGGTCAGATAGACATTTTAAAAGATGACTATAAGCTGGGGATTTAGCTCAGTGGCATAAGCACCTGCCTGGCAAGCGCTAGGTCATGAGTTTGATCCCCAGTACCAAAAAAAAAAAAAAAAAAACTATAATGTTGGAGAACCCAGAGAGGGTTGAAGTAGTTGCAGAGACATCAATTAATAAGCTGAAGGCAAACTGCAGCCAATGCAGTTGCAGACAACACCGAACAGTTGTAAACAGTGTGTACATAGTAATTTGAGTTTGACTTCTGATATGCTGAGTTTGAAGGGCCTTTGAGACATTGATGTAGGGATGCTACAGAGGCTCAGAGATCTGAGCTACACAAACAAGTTCGGGTGTCAGTATACAGATGGTAACCAAAGCTGTTCTCTTGAGTGCGTAATAAAAATCCTGAGTGACAGGAAAGAAAGAACCAAGCCTCAAACAACTCTTAACAGTTAATGACTGGGCTGCAAAAAAATGAATATACAAAAGTCTGAAAGAGAATACGAGAGATGAGAAATGAAACGCTGAGTACAGAGGTACCTTGATATATAAACTTAACTTTTTTTCACGATTCTGGTCACAAACCCAGCTGGATGAGAACCAAATTTCCCTATAAGGTCAACATTAAACCTAGCGCTGAATTTGTTGTTTTTTTGGTATCAGAGATAGATCTCATGACCTCGTGCTTACAAGGCAGGTGCTTGAGCTAAATCCTCAGCCCCTATCACTGAATTTGATTTGGTTCTTGTCCAATTTGGCTTGTGACTAGAATCATGTAAATAACTGAGTTCTCGTACCAAGATACTACAGTACTATGCCACAGAGCCAAGAAACCAGAGTAGCCAACAATGCCAATTTCTGTTTAGAGTTAAAATACAACGAACACTAATAATGACCATTAATGTTTCATGACCTTGGTGAAACACAGAGACAGAAGCAGAAAGGGTGGGGTAAGGAGTTAAGTGGCAGAGAAAAACTTCAAGTGTTTTCTTCTTCCAAAAGTAACTTCTCAGATGCAAACTAAATTTATTTTTTGTTTTATTTTATGTTATGTTTTGGTACCGGGAATTGAACTCACGACCTTGTGCTTGCCAAGCAAGCCAGCTATATCCCAGCTCACAAACTAAATTTAAATATGAACTGAGTTGCAACTCATTTCATACCATGAGTGAACTAAACACCTCCAGGATCCCATAAGATCAACTGTATTTCTTACCCAGTTGTTTTCTTGACTTTGTTTTAGAATGAATTTCTTCTGCATCATCTAATACAAGGTTCATGTACTCATCAAAACCCTAGAAAATACAGACAACTGACAAGTCATTTCCAAGTAAAATCATAACCAGACCATTTTAAAAGATTATGTATCCATCCCTCTGATAATCTTCCAACTGAAACACCTGAAACCTCTTTTTAAATAAGAAAATAACCAAGAAGGCCAGAATTTGGTCCAAATTATTCTTCAACCATTTGAACTTAGTATTCATTAGCTATGCCGGCAAGTCACTTCCCTAGCTTTGTTAAAGTACCCAACATACAGTATTTTACATATGTATATACGTAGTAATACACCAATACTCTCCCCACTTCTCCACAAACTACCATGCCTGCTTGCCAACTGGTAATCAAAGAAAGGGAAATTAACAGAATCACTGATCTCTACACAGAATACCAACTGTCCTAATATAGTATTTCCAATGATATTTTATTTTTCTTTAAATCATTACTGGGGTTGGGAATGTAGCTCAATGGTAGGGCAGATGCCCAACATGCACGCAGCCCTGGATTTAACACTCAGTATCACCAAAAACAAGACCACTGTCTAGCATACCTTGCTATCCTGGAAATACTAACCCCACCAGTTCTATTCAGGTCATCACTAACATAGACTACCTTACTGCATTAATCCCCACCCCTTCTCTCTTTTGTCCCCTCACTCCAATACTTGTATTGTTTAAATCGTTATAAATTTAATTTCCTTCCTTTTTTTGGTACCAAGGATTGAAGTCATGACCTTGCACTTGCCAGGCAGGCACTTGTGCGGCTTGGTAAAGCCCTGACCTAATTTCTCTTTTTTTGAATTATCTAACCCTTAACACCTACAACAAGAAAAAGAGGCGAAATACTATGCCCTGAAAAGCTTTCCTTGGGGTGGATCTTTCACTTTTTGTATAATGCTCTATAGAATCTATTAACAGCCCTCTCTGTGAAAAAAAAAAATCTGGATACTCACAATAATACAGCCCTCTATCCGCATATTCACTTGCTCATATAACCACACCTGAATCCGGGATCTCTGAAATAACAATTAAAACAGCTATGTTTACAAAAAGTTAAGAAGCCTTAATCACTTTGATTAAACAATAGAGAAACAAAACTTGAAACATTCTAATGAATATAAGCTAACAATTTCAACCACTGAGTCCAGATCTAAGAATTGGTAACCAAGACTGGTAACCTGCTAAGAAACATTTCCTTTTAATAAATGCTATACTAAGACTGCCCAAGCTATTAATTTTTTCTGTAACCTTGAGATGTAATTGTATTTCTCTCCCTCATTTTTTTTTTTTTTAAATATTCTGAGGTAGGCTCTGGCTAAACTGCTCAGGCTGGCTTCGATCCTCCTGCCTCAGCCTCCCAGAGTACTGGGATTACAGCCATGTGTCGCCATGCTCCACCTTTAATTTCTTACCACTTCCAGTCTGAATACACTTAAGCTTGAAAACTGATAATGGTACAGCACAAAGCAGTAACTCCTACTGACTAGGAGTTTTTTTCTTATCTATTACAACAAAATACAGGCCTAAAAGAGTAACATTTGTAGGTTCTCAGTTTTCCATGTCTCACACATAACAATCAGGGAAAGAAGGGATCCTCAATTCTGAGGATTAAATTACAATGCCTGTCGGGCATGGCAGTGCACATTTGTAATCCCAGCACTTGGGAGGCTGAGGCAGAAAGATCTCTAGTGAGTTCAAAGCCACCCTGAAGTGCACGAGACCCGGTTTAAGAACAAAAAACTACAGTGGCTTAAAATCAATTTATTTTTCAATTCTATTGCTACATAATCTAAAATTTTGGTTGCTAAAAATCTTCCTAAGAACAGCAGCTGCCACTAAGGCTGCTAAATCTTTTTCTTTCTTTTTTTGGTGCCTGTTCTTTTTTTAAAGTGTCGTTCCTTCATTTAGGTTTTCCAACAAATACTCAACAGCCCATTATGGCCTGATTTAAAATGACTGGGTTTTTCTTTCCTAGGGTACAGATGTTGGGCAGTTTCCAATGGCCTTACTATACTCAACAAAAGTCCCCATACCAGAGCTAGGAATGGCGCTGAACTGAGACAGCTTGCCTAGCACGCTTGGGCCCTGGCTTCCATCCCAGTACTGCCAAATCAATGAAAAGTACCAATGCCCAAATGCCACTATTGCATCTGCCAATAAACACCTTGGAATACTTTTGATCTCTAAAAGTAATGAAGACACACTTTTCATGCTTTAAGTTGGCACAGACATACATCACTTTATTTATAGAGTTGTCTTCTGGTAACCCTTCCCCTCAATCACCCTCCAACCTCGGGAGCTTCATCTGTTTTTAAACTCTAAACATTATGATCGGGAAAGTTGATAAAGAGAAACACACACATTCAACTTTTGCTTAAGCAGTGATTACAAACCAATTCACACGCGACTTACGTACATTCTGCAAGTATCTGAAGATGAGATTCTGCACAACAGGGATTAAGGAAAAAAACCAACACAGCAGACTCTGCTCCCTGAATCCGAGAGTCGACCCCAACTCGCCCCCTCGTCTTTGTCTTTTTTTTTGGTGCCGGGGATCGAACTCCCAAGCAGGGACTTACACCTCTGAGCTAAACCCCCGGCCCTCGTCTTTGTCTTCTTAAGGCGAAGTCGGGGGACTACATGCGGCAGGCGGAGAAGCGCCACGCCCCGGGGAACAGCCGAGACGCCTGCGGGACCCCTCCCGCCTTCTAAGCCTCCCAGACCCCGAGCCCCCTTCCGCCCGCACAGCGCTCGCCAACTCCGGGTTCCGCTCGGCGCCCACCTCCCGGCCTCTGCCAGCCGCTCCGCGCCGCTCCGCAAGCCCCGCCCCAGCCCCGCGCCCTCCGCGGCCGCGCGCTCTCCCCGCCCGGAGGCCGCACGCCGTGCCCTCGGGCCCGCGCGTTCGCCCCAGCCTCCCGGCCCCCGACTCCCCGTCTGACGTGTCGCGCAGGATACGATGGGCTGCACCATCACCTTCTGCACTTTCTGGCCCTGGCCCCTGTACGCCATGGCGGAACCCGACAAGGAGCACAGCACCCACCACGCTAGCTCTAACGGCAACTTCCGGAGCGGGCAAACCGAGAGCGGAAACGAATGGCTGTCGAGAGGCGACCGGGGCGGTGCCTGAGCAAGGCCTCTCTACCCATAGAAGCGCTTCGCTCCTATGCTCGACGGCCTCCGGAGGAGGCCAAACTGAGGCAACTGTGCTTTGGGACCTGAGCTTAGCGCCACCTGGAGGGAGATGGAGGAAGTGCCGAGGACGGGCTTGAAGCGGTAGACCAATGCCTGCGCTTTCGCGTCTACATGGGCTTTTTTTTTTTTTGGTTTGCCGAACTCTGGGAAGCTGAGACAAGAGGATCGCAAATTTAGGTCCAACCTGGGCGATTTCTGACTTAGTGAGACTGTCTCAAAAAATAAAAAGGGTTGGGGACACATATCAGTGGTAAGGCCCTAGGTTCAATCCCCAGAACCGCCAATAAGTAAATAAATAAATTTAAAAATAAACTTCCTCATGGGATTGAAGATAAACTGAAATAACAGTGCATAGGTTCTCTTAGAACTACATGAGATTTTAGTCCTGATAAAGCCATGGTAAACTGAAAATATCAGTTCGAAGTACGTTTAGCTGGGTGTGGTGCACACACCTGTCATCTCAGCACTTGGGAGGCTGAGGCAAGAGGATCAACTCAAATTCGAGGCCACCCTGGTCTACACAGTGAGTTCAAGGCCAGTCTGAACTAAATAGTGAAATCCTGCCTCAAAAGTCAACCAAACAAAAAGGATTTTGCTTTTTATATTAAAATTTTTGATCCACCTAGATTTATCCCGGCATACCTGGGGCTGATACAGCTTTCTAATTCCTGGAAGATTTAATGAAGCAGAGTGACTCAGATTATTATTTTTTTCTTAAGACTTGGGGATCAAATCCAGGGCTTCACATATGCAGAGCAAGCGTTCCACCACTGAGCTACATTCTTTTTTGAGACAGGGTCTTGCTAAATTGCCCAGATTGGCTTCAAATTTGCAATCCTCTTGCCTCAGCCTCCTGAGTAGCTGGGTGTCTTGGCCACTTTTCTCATTGCTGAGACAAAATACCCAACACCCACAAGTTAAGGGAGGAAAAGTTTATTCACAGTTTGTGGAGGTTTTAGTCCATAATTGGCTGGCTCCAAAGCAGGGTGGCTTTGCAGAGGAAACAGTCCGTTGCATGGCAGGGCAGACCGAAGGCAGCGAGCAGCAGGCAACAGCAGCAGCAGAAGCAACAGAGCAGCTTTATATTCCATCCCAGATGCCCAGGGTGGGGCACCCTTAATCCCAGCATCACACAGCTGCCTTCAAAACTTCCCACTTATGATCCCACGAGGCTTTGTGGCAGGCAGCTAGGACAACCATGACCCTTGGTTACAAGCATTTGCCACTACCCCCAGGTCATGTTTGTATTTTATTAATTTTTTTTTTGTACCGGGGATCGAACTCACGACCACGCCCTTGCAAGGCAAGCGCTTATGCCGCTGAGCTAAATCCCCAGCTCATGTTTGTATTTAAATAGATCTTTATAAGAAATCAGTTTATACCACAGGCATGAATATTAGCAGCCCCCTGAGCACAAATGAAACAAAGCAGGAGCTCAGAGGACGACTAAGGGGTGGTTAGAGATTACGTTAAAGCAAACTTAACTGCTGAGTCTGTCACTGCTCAAACTCTGGCTCTTGCCAGTCGCAGACTTATTTTGTCTACGGCATAGTCCACTTACTATTCACACTCACGTCACTCCTGTTACTTTTCAAATGGTTTCCTAAGTCCTTCAAGAGCAGAGATTTGGCTGATACCTGTCTATCCGTAGTGACCCATAGGCATAATGGTAGCTGAGATCTGTGTGCTCTAATCTGAGCCCCAAGGGGTGAGAGTCCAAAACAGTGTGGCAATTAATGAAAAAAATTTTTTTTGCGGTATTGGCATTGAACTCACTGCCTTCACACTGAGATATATGCCTAACTTTTCAATTTTGTGACAGGGTCTTGCCAAATTGTTAAATTTCCCAGGCCAGGCTCACCCTCCTGCCTCAGCCTCCTTGAGCACTGGGATCACAGTACTGTGTCACCACAGAGTCCCATAGCTTCTGTAATCCTGATTACTCCTCCTTGAGCTTCTAACCAAAGCAAGTAACCTCAGGTAAGGATTCCTTCCATTCTGCTTTTCTCTCTCCTTGAAATTTGGTTCTTTGTTCCATTTGAATTTGTTTGTTTGTTTGTTTGTTTGGTACCAGGGATCGAACTCATGACTTGGCACTTGCCAGGCAGGTGCTTACAACATTGAGCTAAATCCCTTACCTCCTTTTGAATGTTTTTAATCCAGCTGATTCCCTCACTCACATAATTCAACAAAGAGGAGTCTTTTTTTTTTTTTTTTTTACCTTTTTTTTTTTTTTTTTTTTTTTTTTTTTTTTGTGGTACTGGGGATTGAACTCACAACCTCGCGCTTGCAGGGCAGGCACTTAAGCTGCTGAGCTAAATCCCCAGCCCTGGATTCTTTATCTTGGCTCTGCTTTATCACACTCAGCTCTAAGCTGCTGCTCCCTTCCTAAGGACAAATCTGAGGCATGGGGCAAGGCTAATTTTTAGTTCACTGTTCTTTGCTTATTGCCACAGCCTCTTCAACATCTTAGCTGTTAAGTCTAAATCAAACTAGTAATAGGCCCACGGGGTATGTCTTCTGAGTCTTAAATATTTTTTAAATATAAAATTACAGCCTGGATTCCTATTCTTAAGAATTGTCAGGTAAGGTGGTGCACACCTGTAAGCCCATCACTTGAGAGACTGAGGCAGGAGGATCGTGGCGAGTTTGAGACCAGCCTGGACTACAAAGTGAGCCCAAGGCCAGCCTGAACTGCATAGTGAAAGAGCCTGTCTCAAAAAGACAAAAAAAAAAAATCATGGCTTATGTTCTACCCTCTTTATTGTATGATATTAGGAAAAACTGATAAAGTTTTAAGTATGATGCATGGTGCTTACTAATTATACCTATTAAATTATTAAAGATAATTATTAACGCACTCAAATGTCTGAGTATGGGAACTTTCAAAGATTTGTGCAGCTTCCGAAGATCAGGCCCCTTTTATTTTTTGTGATACTAAGGACTGAACTGAGTCTCATGCATGGTACTGACCACTGAGCCAAATCTCCAGCCTTTTTCAGATAGGGACTTGCTAAATTGCCCAGTCTGGCCTTGAACTTGAGAGTCTCCTGTTTCAGCCTTCTGATTAGGTAGGATTACAGGCATGTGCCATCATCCTCAGTTGTCTAAAATCAAGGGGTTGTTTTGTTTTGTTTTAAAACTCTTTAAAAGGCTCAAATAGGGCCGAGGATAGAGCTCAGCTGCACAGTGGCTGCCTGGTAAATGCAAAGTTGTGAGTTCAATTCCTTGTACCCAAAAAACAAAAGCACCCCCACCAAAGCCTCTCAAATAATCAAACCTAATGGTACTTAAGAATATATGTATAGTTAAATTTGAACACAATATCCTTGGAACCAATATTCAAAATCTGAATCCAATATCCTTGGGGGAATAAGGCAATGATTTTTTAATTTCATTTGTGTTTTTTTTAACTGGGTCTCACTACATGGGCCAGGCTGACCTTGAACCCACTATATGGCCCAGGCTGGCCTCCAATCATGGTGCTTCTCCTGCCTTAATCTCCTGAGTGCTGGGATTACAGGTGTGCGCCACTATGCCCTGTAGAATGCAACCTGGACACCTCTCTTTGAATGCAGGACAACTGCTCCAGCTTAATTAAAGCGAGCCCTAGTTCCGTGTAGTGATATGTACAGAGCCGGCTATGCCATTTCCTTCTATCTTCAATTGCCTCTAAGCAATGCAAACAAGGCCAACTGAGGTTCTGATAGGTCATCCTTAGGACCGGCCCACAGTTTCTTGTTTGCGTGCATTGTGTTCCCTGAAAGTGATTAAGCAAAGCCAGGCGGCACAGCCATATAGCTCCAGGACTGTCAGCTGGGTTAGAGCCTCAAAATAAGAGGCCATGACTTCCCAGGGCACAAAAGTTTACATATCAGAAATTGAAGCAACAGCCTCCTAAATTCATTCATATGCTAGCCCAGCTGAGTTATGCAGATTGGTTTCTGCCTAACCCTTCTCCCTGCCTATTGCAGAAGTACCTTTCTCATCACCTGCTAGCTCAGCTCACAGTACTCGCGCAATTCCTGCCCTACTGGCTGTCACTCACTCTCGAGCCACTCTCTTCTTTGAGAGACAATAAATTCTGGGTGAGGCTTTGGATTTTTGTTCCGTATACCCTCACCTGGACCAGACTCAGGACCCCTTGGCTGCCTGTAACTTTTTTTAGTGTCTTTATTTTTTTTATTTTTTGGTACTGGGGATTGAACTCACTACCTTGCGCTTGCCAGGCAGGCGCTTAAGCCACTGAGCTAAATCCCCAGCCCCTAGTGTCTTTATTCTTGCGTGGGTTGCACTGGAGGTGGTAGGCTAGAACTAACTCCCTGGGATTCCAAGAATGTTTCAATGGGCTGGGGATTTAGCTCAGTGGCTTAAGCGCCTGCCTGGCAAGTGCAAGGTCGTGAGTTCGATCCCCGGTACCAAAAAAAAAAAGGTTTCAATGGCATTACAAACATAAAACTTCTCAAACTGTGAGGAGTATGAAAAAGGGAACCACAGGAATTAGATTACAATATTAAAAGGATTTACAGTATCTGGATTATAATATCCAATATTGGGATTACAGTAACACCTGACTGTTCTTTCAATGCAGTGCAGGATTTAATGTCAAAATGGGTATGTGAACTACAGGTACTCAACAAATGTTAGTTTACAATAATAGGGTTACTGCCAAGCATGAGATCCCTTCTCAAAAAAAAAAAAAAAGAAAAAAAAACCGCCAAAAGATTTGTTATCTATTAAGCAGTTACAACTGAGGACCACGCATCTCTTATTGCTAAACTGCTAAATTCAAAACCATTGAATATTTTTAATACTTGTGGGATTTTTTTTCTGGAAAAATTAGGGGAACCTTCCCTCCTCCCAAAGAGCTATGTCTGCAGTTCTTTTTAAAATTTTGAGAAGGATTTTACTAAGTCTTTTAAGCTGGGTTAGAACTTGTGATCTTCCTGCCTCAGTTTCCTACAGTGCTGGGATTATAGGCGTGTCCCATCATGCTTGGTAAAGGCACAATTTTAGAAAAGGATCAATATAAATTTCTTTGTGTGTGTGTCAAGCTTGGTGTTACTATAACCACTGCAGTCCCACCTATGCTTGCTCCCAACCTTGTTGAGATGAAAGTATACAGTTTGGCATATGGGGATGATGCACTGGCATTTAGGGTTCAAGTCAGAACTCTGGGTCTTCGAGATAAATATATGGATTGTAAAACTCTTAGTATTTCTGAATATGGCCAAATGGCAACATTTGGGCCTATTTCTTATAAAACTGAAACCTATGGTCACAATGATGTAGTTTTGCTTTTTGGGATAGGTTGACTGAACCCCTTTGGAGTGTCCTCCCTTCAGCCCATGCTGGGGATTGAGCTCTGCCTTGTGCACTTTGGTCACCAACAACTGTGTGTGTTCTCTCATTAACAACTGGTATACATACTGAAAATACCTGTACTCTCAAAATTCAACTTTTTGTTTAGTATCGGAGATCCAACTCATGACCCTGCCCTTGCCAGCCTCAATTCCACTTCTGATTATGTGAAAATCCGAATTCACTAAATATAAGATCACTTTTAAACCTTTCCTCCTCTTAAAAAATTAATGGCATCGGTTTAGTCACAATGAGGACTAAGTATCAGTGTTAGAAATTAAGTCTCAAACCCAAACCCTAGCCAATACCCTAACCGTAATCTGTACCCTAACTCATAATCTCTTCCTAACCCTATCTTCTACCCTAACCTTGAGCCTACTATAACCCTTATCCAAACCCTTAGCCTAACTTGAACCCACACTTAGACACTATCTCACACATAAATTCAAACGTGAACCCACACAGACTGGAACCTTGAATGAGAACCCTACACTTAAACAGAAACTTGAAACTAAACTCTCAACACCAAACCTAACCCCAAACACAAATCCAAACACAAACCATAATCCTAAAGTGAACACGAATCTGAACACATACCAGAATATGAACTCTATCTAACCAGAACATAAATCCAAACATAAACCTGAATCTGAATCCGAACACATACCTGACACTAACAAATCCAAACACAGAAACATGAACCCTATACCTCCCATGACCCAAACACAAACACAACTCATACACAAATCTGAATACAAACCCAGAATTGAATGAAACCTAACAAACCTGAACACCATTCTGGACTTGAATACAAACACAAATGCAAACATGCATCCTAACATTAATGGAAACACAAATGCCAAATTCAGTATCAAGTAATTCACAAAAGTATCAATGATCTTGATACATCAATCATATACGAATTATGTATCAATTATATAAAACAGATATACTATATATTACTGGTATTCCTCATTCAATGACCAACTTCTGCGATTAAGTCATTAAATGAATTGGCCAGAATATTAGGAACTGTACGTAATATGTAATTACAATATTCAGAACAAAAAAGGTCAAAGGCAACTCTAACTTGATGACTTTGTTTTTATTTGTATAACTTTTACATGCAGCACTATAATATATAACAAAAAACTACAGTACTGTACCATATAGTACAATCATCAGATAGTACAGTATTGTACAAACAAGGTGTACTGTACAAAAAAGAACACTGAGGCTATATAAACAAGCTGCACAAAGAAAAAGACAAGTTTTAAGGTTGTAAATCCAAACACTGTGCCTCGATCATAAGTCCAAACACTTGTTAAACAAGTAAGTTATTAAATGAGGAATATCTCTATATACCAATTGCATGTGTGTGTGTGTATATATATATATATAAATAAAATGTATCTACTATATATCAATTATATTTAATTGATATATTAATGTATATGTCAATTGTTATACAGCAATTATTTAGGTATATCAGTATATCAATACTTTGATAACCATAAAAAATGTACAATTTGTACTCTCTGAATGACCTGTTTTAGCATCAGTAAAACAAGCCAAATACTGGATTATTCCTCTAAAAACAAGTATTAGAAAACACATTTGTACTCAAAATACAGAAATAACTCTATCAACAACTAACAATCTAACAAAAAATGGAAAATATCAGAACCTCACCATATCAGACCATAGAAAACAAAATCATGGCAATCAATTCAAGGTACAAGATCAATATTGTTCTGTGCATAAAGCATGAACCCACTAAAAAAAGAAACCAGTAAACAATCCCATTAATGAGAGCGTGAAAAAAAAAAACCAAGTGCCCAAGAATAAATGTAGCAAAGGAAGTAAACATGCCCTATAACAAAAATAGTAATAATTTTAAAAAAGAGAGAGAGATTGAAGATATTAGAAAATAGACACTACCCATTACTGGATAGGTACAGTCAACCAATACTGTCAAAATGTCCATTTTCCCACAAATAATAGATGAATTTAATGCAATTCTCATCAAACTCCTTTCAGTGTTCTTTACAGAACTATAATGCACACTCCTACAATTCATATGAAATCAAAACACACCAAAGAACTCTTGGGCATAACAGCGAAACAGGAGGAATGATCTTTTCAGATGCAAAGTTATGCCAAAAACCTAGTGATAAATACATCATGGTATTGGCACAAAAACATACGTGTTGATCACAATGAATGAAGAAACAACCTGACACTTTTGGTCACTTGATTTTGGACAAAGAGACAAAGAACATGGAGAAGGACAGTCTCTTCAAAAACAGTGCTGGGAAAACTAGTGATCCCAGGGCAGATGCTAAAATCCAGACCTGTATCTCACACACACTCTCCGAAAACCAAGCCCAAAGAGGTAAGAGAACTAGACATTAAACTAGAAACACTGAATCTGCTGGAAAACAAAACAATAAAGCTCTTGAAGACATGGTTATGGACAAGGACTTTTTGAAAACCTCAGTTGCACAAGCAATACTACAAAGAATCAACACACGAGATTATGTAAAATTAAGGTTTTTACAGGAAACAACAAACAGGTTGGATAAACTCTAGAGTGGGAAAATCTTTGTCAGCTATTCCTTGGACAGAGAATTAACATCTAGAATATATAAACAGCTCAAAAACATTAGCCACCCCAAAATAAAAGATCAAGTTTTTAAAAAGTGGGAACTCAAAATGAATACAGATACTTCTCAAAAGAACCATTAAGGGCTACAAAATGCAGAAAAAACTATGTTAAACATCTTTGTCCATTAGATAGGCAAATCAAAGCCCACTTAAGTTTGAGCTAACTCCACTTAGCATCAAGAACTCAAAAAATGCAGGTGGAGTTGTGGGGAAAGGGGAACCATGCTGCAAAGTTGACTGGAAAAAGAAAGCAGGATGACTCTGGAGACTCCTCCAAAAAACTACAACCAGAATCCTTCTGACTTAGGTGTAACTCTTCTGAGTATCTTCAGGAGACATAAGCATATCTTACAAAGATACATGCATTCCTTGTTTATAGCAGCACAATTCATAATATCTAATTTTTGGACACAACCTGCATATCCATCAACATGCGTTTTTAAAATTTAAAGTTACGCAGCTACAACTGTGCACAGTTGTGGCTAACTTTGAATTTGTCCTTGATGGAAGTTTTCTAAACCCAAACAGAAACAAGGTTTACATGAAAAGCCAGTGACAGTTTGGCTGCTAACCAAAGTGGATCTGGGTTGAATATAAAACTACTTAACTCACCATGTCAACTTTCCTAGTTTTATTTGAAACACAAGTATTTCCTTTCTGTCATGGCAAATGATTCAAATAATGCTGAACATGAATCACTAATACAAGCATTTTAAATATGAAACAAATTATTTTTAAAAAAGCAAAAGAAGAACAGTTATATACAAAAGGTACCTGGAATCCTTAAGATGATTCCAAAAATGCAATGAGTTTATAAAATCTGGGGTGAAATCAGAACATTCCACCCGCTTTGGAGAAGGGGTATAATACAGCATTCAGTCAGCTGAAGATGGATTGGTAGAGGTGTGTCTGTACATAAATTTCAAGTCATTTTTGCTTGTGCAGAATCATCCAGATCTTCCCGAGACTGAACGGGCGGTCCTGTGGCTTTCTTCCTTTTCATCTTCCCAACGAGGCTACATGAAGTTCAACTCTTGATGAGCCACTTACAACAGCAGTTCCTTAGGAGCCAACATGACAGGTGGTTCAATTTCTTTATGAGAAACAAAACTAGCCACCCACTGCGAAATATTGAAACGGACAAGTCCTTCTTTCCTCTTCCTGATTATGTACATTGTCTCCCTTCAAGACTAATATCCCCATCGTACTTGTTCCTTCACAAGTCTAAACCTTGAGGTGATATGAAGGAGACCAACACGAATTAAAGAAAAACGCAGATTAGTGAAGAAAACTGGAAGGTATACAATACACCCCCAGAGCATCTCAAAATCCCAGCTACAGTACAACTCAGTGTACTGCTACGGTCCTTAGAGCAATAATTGCAGCTTTAATGAGTTTTTTTTTCCCCTGTTCAGCTGGTTAAGGGCACCAAATAAACACTGGGCAAGAGCAGCTTGCTGGAAGTTAGAAATTTAAAAACTGACCACCTTATGTCCCTGTGATAACTCAATGCCAATGGAGGCTGAAGGGAGAAGGGAAAACTTTCATATTAAAAAATAATTCCTCTAATCTAGGGACTCCCAGAAGTAGAAAATCAGGTTTAGGGGACCCCTGAGGCACTTTAAAGCCTTTTAAAAAATTACAGTAATAATAAATTAGCTATTGCTCTTCAGAGGCTTACAGAGCAGCTTAAGCATCAAAATCAGGTCCTAAGAATCATGTCCATATTTGTTTTCTTGAGCTACTCAGGTCTCTTTAAAGCTTAGTTGAAATCTCCAAATACCATTAAAAAGACACATAAGTCGACACAGACTGAATGGGGTCTCAGTTTAGTGGTAGTATGGAATTTGGTCCACAATGGTAGCAGCTGTCTTTATCCATTTCAAACACAGATAATATTAAGTACATTAAGACAATACGTAAAAGAAAGGATACAACAAAGAGGAAAACAGTTAAACGTGATAAACACCTCAAGGAATCACTAAGTTCTTTTACACCCTTTCAACTCAGAGCTCCCTCTGTCGTGTGTGTGTGTGTGTGTGTGTGTGTGTGTGTGTGTGTGTAGAGAAGGGTATTACAGAACTTTTTTCTCAAAGATGCTTAACAATGGCATAAAATGGTTAGCAAGGGACTTGAAAAATCTAACCCCGAGGAATCCAGAACACAAACAGTAATGCAGAGGTATACTTCTGATTTGGGGCAAATTCAAGAATAAAGAAATAATCATCTCAGGTACATGTTAGAATACATGAAACAAGTCTTTTTTTGGTGAGTTTTTTTTTTTTTTAAAGTGTTCTCACTGCCGCCTTCAGCTATCAATCATTTCTGAGAGTTCAAGCAGAAGGTCGTCTTCATCTTTCCCAGGATCCAGGTCAATCTCAGCTTCTAATTTGCCTCCTGAAATCTCCCATATTAACTTCTCAAAATCATCCTCCACAGAGAGGGGGGGCTTTCCCGTTGACGCAGAACTGAGTCGGCGAGTTTTCGTGGCCGTCTGGGATGAGGAAGGCCCAGATACTTCTGGGGGTATGGGGTCTGAAGAGGACTGAGCTGGAGGCAGCACAAAACTGTAAGAAATAAAAGATAATCAGAATTAAGCCTCCCTCTTTTCAGTGGTTAGCTGAACTCATCTCAGGGACACAAGGAGTTAACTAAAGTTGTTTCTGAGCACATATGTAAGACAAAACTGTTTTACTGATTTGAGAGCAAGCAAATGTACAATTTAAGGGTATAATTTAGTCAGGTATTTAATGACATCTTTTTTTTTTTTTTTTTGGTAAGAGGATTGAACTCAAACCTCATGCTTGCCAGGCAAGTGGTGCGCTGCTGAGCTATCCCCCCAGTCCAAAAACATCTTTTAGATAATGTAGACATAACATAAACAATGGCACTAAAGAATAATAATACTGGATGTTCTGTTTTCTTAACAACTAACTTGAAATTCAACACATTTATGTAAATATGGCTAAACTTTTAAGTGTTACTCTCTAGAAAGCATAAACATGGAACCAGAAGAGACCTAGAATAGCAAAGGCAATTCTAAGCAACAAAGGCAAGGCAGGAGGCATCGCAATCCCCGACTTGAAATTATACTACAAAGCTACAGTAATAAAGTCAGTATGGTACTGGAATAGAAACAGACTGGAGGATCAGTGGAACAGATTGGAAAGCATAAACAATATAGTAGCCTACAGCTTGAGTTAGGAAAATTATCTACTGTGACTAATCCTGATGCTTGTGTGGACACAGTCTTCCAAAAAAAAAAAAACCCCAGAAAAGAAAAATTACAACGCATTACCTGTCTCTAGGTGTTTCTGTCTCAGGCACAGTGACTGATTCGTCCTCAGAGGTCAGTGGGACAACAGCCTACAAAATGAAGAATAAGATAATTCAGTAAAGGGGCTGGGGATTTGGCTCAGTGGCATAAGCGCCTGCCTTGCAAGCTCGAGGTCGTGAGTTCGATCCCCGGTACTGATTAAAAAAAAAAAGGTAATTTAGTAAGAGTCAGGTGTTTATTAGAGGTCATCCATTTTCTTTTGCTATCTTTTTAGAATCATGGCTCTCTACCTCTCTCCCATCACATCTCTTTAGGGTACTGGGGCTTGAACCCTAGGCCTTGTATATGCTAGGTAAGCAACCCCCAACCTGCTGGCTATTGTTTTTTGTTGCTGGAGGGGTTTTTTTGTTTTGTTTTGCTTTTGTCTTTTTGAGACAGAGTCTCGCTATGCAGTTCAGGCTCGCCCTGACCTTACTTTGTATCCCAGGCTGGTCTCAAACTCTCAACAATCCTCCTATCTCAGCCTCCCGTGTGCTGGGATTCCAAGATGTACCCCTATGCCCGGCTTTGTTTTTTTTTTTTTGAGACAGGGTCTCACTGCACAGTCCAGGATACCCCTGCACTCGGAACAATCCCCTGCCTCAGCCTCACAAGTGGTGGGATTATAGGTATGTGCCACCAATCCTGGCAATTCTTCACAATGAGGAATCCAAGAATCAATAATCCGAAGGCTGAGCATACAAGTAAGCAAAAATTCTTGCCACCCAAAAATCAGCTTTCAAAAAATCCTGTCCTAACACTTCACAAATGTCTAAATATAAATATAGAATACAGTAGTAACAAACTAAACATTTGAAATGCACAGGAAATGCAGGAAGTGCTATACACAAAGAGCCAAGGAGAGTCAATCTTTCCCACAGCACTGGCACAAAGCACCCTCAAGTGCATGCGCTGCTTACCACAGCTGCTTTTTTGGCTGGGATTTCCTGCAGGGCACTGCTGGAGCTGAGTGGCTTCACTGCTGCAACAACAGCAGGATGCATTTCTGCGGCCTTGCGTTTTTGGGCCAGTTTGGGAGATGAAACAACTTTAACCACAGATGGCTTCACATTTACTTTGGGTTTAGCTACAAGGAACAGAAAATATCTGATTAACAGCTATACCAGCACCTTTTATATGAAGAATAACTGAATAAAATACCAAAATTTCTATTGTACTAGAGATAACAATAAATAAAACTCCAGACTCAGTTATCCACAGGTGATCCAGAACCTGAGAGGTAATACACACTCAATCCATTTCACTGGTTCTTGAATTGATCACTGTTCTATTCCCTGGTATCTTTCTTCTTCAAAATCAGAACAAAGATACACCACAGAAAGTTTCTGACAAAGCTATTAAAACAGCAATTTAAACAAACAATTAAGTGCTGTCTCTGGCAGCATACATACTCAACAGCAATTAAATTCTGAGAAAGGAACTCATCTAGCTTTATCTTTCTATATCAGTATCAAATATTACTATGTATCTGTGATCAGGACACAAGATAAATGAAATCCAACCCAACTATTGCAAGGAGTTCCAGAAGCGTGGTACTATAATTTTGATATTCTAAAGCAAGACACACTATAAAAAATACTCACCTTTACCCCTTTTTTCCAAAGACTGTGTTGCACATTTCACATTCAGTATTGAGTCCCCAATCCCTGAGGGTTCCACCTCTATCTTCTGGCATGACTTTGTAGGAAGCCGCTTGCTGAGGTGTAAAGTGACACCTGATACAGCAGTGAGCAGAGGCTTCTCTACCACATGGGTATTGCAAGAGGCTGCATCTCCCCAAAGGGGCGTCAAGACTGACTTTTCTTTCTGCAAGGCTCCCTTCTCCTGCTGCTTCTGAGTATGATTCTCCTTCACAGTCTCACATCTCTTGATTGGAGATGTTGTGGTATCAACTCCTACAGTCTCATCGGAAGCCTTTTGGCAAATATAAAATGACAAAATTAAAATTGGTACTTCTAAAAACCTATGATGATTTATAAAGTACCAGACCAACACTGAAGTTAAGCAAAGCGTTATACGATCTAGAACCTGAGAGAAAAGCTATTTTATATTACACAGAGAATAAATGCTAAAAATGAAAAAATGCAATGTTAATTGAAGACCGAAAGAACAACAGAAAATTCAGATTTTTTTTTTTTTTTTTTGTACCAGGGATCGAACTTACGACCTCATGCTTGCCAGGCAGGCGCTTAAGCCACTGAGCTAAATCCCCAGCCCGAAAATTCAGATTTTTTCAGGCTAGACCATCATGACCAGACACATGCCTGTAATCCTAGCACTGGGGAGGCTGAGTGTTCAAGGCCAGCCTGAATTAGAGTGAAACCCTGTCTCAGAAAAAAGAAGTCTAACAACAATACTACAAATTAATTACACAAAAATCTATGCACAGATATTTTTTATAAATGTATAGAACAAAACCTTAATGTTCAGAAAGACTATTTGCACATAATAGAGTATGTAGTCAGGAAAAGCACCTCAGAATCATACAGTCAAGTTTAAAACAGGCTGCAAAATGAGAACTCTTGCAAGTTCTCACTTACGCACTAAAACTTTAAATATGCATTAAAACATTACATACATTTCCACACATACACACATAAACATCTAGCTTACAAAAACGGTAAGGTTCCCTCATTTTCTTTTCCTTTTTCTAGACAGGGCCTTGTTATGTAGCATGACCAGGCCTCAAACTTGCAAATCCTGTCTCAGTCTCCAGAGTGCTGGGATCACCAGTGTGACCATGACTATTTTCACTTTTCTCTCTCTTTTTTTTTTATATTGTGCCTTGCTATTTTGCCCAGACTGACCCTCAACTCCTGAGTTTTCATAATGATCTTTCTTCAGCCTCCCAAGTAACTGAGACTATAGACATGTGCAATCTAAATTGGTTTGTTCTTTTAAAAAGAAAAGTTCGGCCAGGCATGGTGGCACATGTCTAGAATCTCAGCACTTGGGAGGCTGAGTCAAACTGCTGTGAGTTCAAATTCAGCCTGGGCTACATAATGAGTGCAAGGCCAGCCTGGTATACAGCCAGAGCCTGTTAAAAAAAAAAAAAAAAAAAAAAAAAAGACCAAAAACAAAAACAGAGTTGTTCACCAGGTTTTGTGCAGTGCATAGCATGATTCAGAAGCAGGGGGGAAAACCTCTCAGTTTAAAAAATATGGCAAAGCTTTACAGGAGCTGGGAATTTAGCTCAGTAGCATAGCACCTGCCTGGCAAGTGCAAGATTGTGAGTTTGATCCCCAGTACAAAAAAAAAAAAAAAAAAGCTTTATAAAGTCAAAGGCAAACAATGACATACAGAGAACTACAGGAAACTGTATGTGACTTTAATATAGCAATAACATGTTTAACAGATATTTACTATCAGCTAAAAGTAAAAGCTGCATTTGACCATTCATCTAGGCTGTTTTCCATGCACAAAGCTACATTTTTTTTTTGAGACAGGGTTTCATGTTATGATTCAAGCTTGGCCTTTAGTTCACTATATAGCAGACTGGCCTCAAACTCACAGTAACCCTCCTGACTCAGTCTCTTGAGTGCTGGGGGATTACAGGTATGTGCCAAGCCCAGCTACGTGATTTTAAACCAACTCACCTCACTGGCCTCTGTCCTAGTAGCACTGCTCTGAGAAGCCACTTCATTTCCTTCCTGAAGGTTTTTCTCTTCTTTCACACCTATATTAAAAGACATCACTAGTTATTAGTAGGTGGTAACTTATAAGAGAAAATTATAAAGTCTCAAAATATACATTGAAACATCAAAGGTTGGGCCAGGGATTTAGCTCAGTGGCTTAAGTGCCTGCCTGGCAAGCGCGAGATCATGAGTTCAATCCCTGGTACCCCCGCCCCAAAAAAAGAAACATCAAAGGTCTACACAGTATTGCTCTAAACAAATAGTTTCTTTGAATCCAGCGACTGCAAAATCTAGGCGAAGTTCTCAAAGAACCATGAAGACTGCATGGCACACTAATTTTGGGGCTATTACTTGGAGAAGCAGGACTACATACCTGTTCTTTTGGTGACTCGCAGCAGCCGCCTTGTCCCCAACGTAGCCTCGGGGTGGGGCTGGGAACCTGTGCTGCTCTCAAAGCTCTGCTGTACCCTCAGTGCCTTCTCCAGTTTAATTTCCTCCAGTGTCTTAATGTGCACCTCCTGCATAGACTTTGTTCTACCTGCAGGCTCCTCTGATTGTCCTTTGCTGACAGTGACAGGTGGCAAAATCACCATTTTTTTAACTTCACTATCAGTCTTTAGCTTGATGCAAGTTGTATCCTTTTTGCTTTTTTGTCTCTCTGTCTCCTGTTGTCGATGTTTTTTTTCAGCCAGGACCTCAGAGAAGGTTTTGATTCGGACAGTGGAGGAGCTTTTTGTTCCCGATGTAGAATCATCAGGTTTTGAAGGTCCTTCTGTCTTGAGTTTAGTTTGCAATTCTCCACGTTTTTGACTAGCTCTTTCAAGAAGAATTTCTTCTAATGTCTTCACATGGATCTCACCAATTTTATTAACTCTCTCTATTATGGGGGAAAAAAGTCATACTTGGAGTTTAATGACTTATGACTTCTCTACCATCGGATAAATACAGTACAATACATAGGTTATCAACTTAGGCAAATAAAATAAAATGATCAAAAGTATCACATTAGTTTCACTCTCTATTTTAGATTACTGCGTATTTCAAGCCGGTAGTAGCCCTGCACAAACTCTGAAGAAGCAAAAACCATTAAGGTGTATTTCTACTCACAATCTTAAGTCTTATGAGTTGGTGAACTCATAAACCTCACCAATCAAAATACAATCATCTCAGTACTTATCAGTATTTTGTTCTGCAACTTGTGATATGTGCCAAAATTGATATATACTAAATGGATTTTTGCTATAACAAATAATGTAATTAGGAATGATTCATAGATGTTCTCCAGAACTTTCACATTATAACTTTTTCTGGGTTAAGATAAGCCTTTCAGACTTAAGGGTGTAATTCTGAATCTTCTTATGACCATGATTACCATTTAAAATACACCAAAGTACAAGATAGTCCTGGGCACGGTGGTGCACACCTGCAATCTTAGCACTTTCAAGAGGCTGAAGCAGGAGAATAGTCTGAGTTCAGCCCAGACTACACACAGTGAGTTCAAGGCCAGTTTGAAATACATAATGAGACCCTACCTCAAAAAGCAAAAAAAACAGGAGCAAAAAGGACAAGTAAACAAGCCAACTTAAACTCTGTTTCAGAGAAAGAAAAAGGGCAGGGTTAGGGAAATGGGACATGTAGCTCGGCTACAGAATGCCACTAAGTTTTATCCCCAGCACCCAAAATTCATCAGAGTAATTTGGAGATTTACACTTAAATAAATAAGGTAATTAGTGAATAACAACTTTTTATGAGATTAAAAAATACAATGTGTTCTGTCACTGTTTGAATCTTGTGAGTCTACTATCGCCTCTATTTGGAATATTCTCTACTATCTCATTTTTCTTGCTGCCTGGATGGTTTTAATTGAGTTCGGCTTAAACTCTGCCATCATCTAATCTAGTTTCTTTGACCACACAGTATTCTAACTGCCTGCACCTCCAAACACATACTTCATGAAAACCATGACTATATTTGGTTCTCTGCAACTAGTACAGTATTTGTTACAAAAGGGTTACTGAAATATCTCCTTAGACTTAAAAAAAAAATTTGTAAATTTGTCCATTTCAAGAGGGTGAACTGTTCTCAAAAGTACCACTCCGGTGGGACATGAATGGTAACAAGGTTTCCTACCAAAATTTCATTGAAATGATACAGAACACATTTAAAATAAAGTCCCTACTAATCCTGAGAAAGTATGATGCCCTTGGCAAAGCATAAATCTTAAAGAATTTCTCAGACAAAGTTAGATGGAGGCACATGTTTATAATTCCAGCACTCCAAGAGGCTGAAACAGAAAGTGCACAAATTCTAGCCCAGCTTAGCTAGACCCAAGTCTCAAAAATTGTTTAAAAAGCTCAGTGAAAGGCTCTGGATTCAAGCTCCAGTACCGCAAGAGGAGTTGGGGAGAAAGCAGATGCCTGATTTTATACAGATATGGAAAAAAAATAGCAGGTCTGAGATTTGCTCTTCCTAACAAAATTAAACAGTCCAATATGGGCTAGCCAGTTTCAAAAGCAACAGTGGGCTCTAGGTTAACTGTTACAATAGAAATTTAAGGACTAAAGCTCAGAAGTGTTTGCCTAACATGCACAAGGCTCTGGGGACTGCTCCTCAGCACACGACACACAGTTGTGTACACATGCACACACATACACATGTGTACACACACAAATACTACAAATTGAACAGCTGCCTGTAGAACAGCTGAGCCAGTCATGCCCTCCTAAGAACAGCTCCCTAAGAGAAAGAGCATTTACCCAAGAAACGCACATTATGAAGATATTAGGGCTGGGAAAATGTAATACATGGAAATTTTAGGCTCTGACAAGTACAAACCAAAACATGTGGGGTGGCTTGGGGTGGGGGAGATTTAGTAAAAAGCAAAGCAAAAAAAGGAAAAAAATTAGGTCTCTCAGAATAGTCTTTCTTATTACAGCAACCATAACGGGCCCCAGCCTTCCTTCCTACAAGCCACACAAGTGGCCTTTTGGTACACCTTCCTCAGCTGGGCAGACGTAAATCAAGTGTCCCAGTTGGGAAAGTGACCTACTTCAGAAAAAGGCCCTTTGAACCACGGAGAAAACCTAGGCCAAATATTTCCAACTGTAGAAAAGCATTAAAAATAAAACATACAGATTTTAACAATGGATTTGGGGGCTGGGGGTATACTGAGTTGTGTAGTTTGCTTAAGCACATACATGAAAGCCCTGGGCCTGAGCCCTAGAACCAAACCTCACCTCACCACACACCACACACCACACACCACACACCACACACCACACCACACCACACCACACCACACCACACCACACCACACCACACCAAAGCAAACCAACAAAAAAAACCCACCCCAGCCAAAACAATAAAAAATTTAACTAGATTCAAATTAGAAACTCCACAGTGGCCTGAAACTAGGCTTGAAAAAGGACAAATCATAGAACAAAATCAGTTCCTGAAAGATATAAGTGCTAAATAAACTCATTTGAAAGACTAACTAGAAGACTGGTTCAAAATCAGTTGTTTAAAACTGAATGGGAAAACTAGCCAAATTTGACTACTGCCTAATTTTGCAAGTAAGTTTTGCCAGAACTCTCATTTACACAGTGTCTACAGCTGCTTTCACACTATAATGGCAGAGTTGAGTGGTTGGGACAAAGACTAAACCACAAAGTTTAAAATACTTTCTGTTTGTTGTAATGTTAGGGATAAACCTAGGCCCTGTAGTGCTAGGCAAGTACTCTACCACTGAGTCACACCATTCTAGTCCATAGCCTAAAATATTTATTACTTGGCCCTTTACAGAACATTTTGTGTCAATTTCTGATCTATACTAAAAACACAGTTCACAGAAGGTGAGGCTAAAAACAAAGAAACAAAAAGTATGACAGCAAGGTCAAGACACATATAAAGCACTCTGTACCAAAGTTTCAACACTTATTTATAAGAACTTTATAAGAAGAAAACAGAAAAGTGGAGAGGACAGACTCAAAAAAATTAGAGGAATATTTTCTAGAACTAATGACAAGTTCTTAGATTCAAAGGGCCCACTAATACTCCAGAATGAGATCTGAGCTTAGATGCAATACTGCAAAGCTGCAGCACACCAAGAGAAGTACAGAGAAAATCCTAAACATTTCTGGAGACTATCAAGGCTATCTACAAAAGAGTAAGAATATCCAGTCAGGTGTGATGGGGTGGGCCTCTAATCCCAGCACTGGGGAAGCTGAGGCAGGGCCACTGCTGCATGTTTGAGGCCAGCCTTGACCACAAAGTGAGTTCAAGGACAGCCCTAACAGCATAGCAAAACCTTGTCTCAGCAATGATAACAACAACACAATATACTAGAACTTATGGGACACAATGAAAGCAGTCTTAAGAGGGAAATTTTTAGCAGTAAATATCCACATTAGGAAAACACAGAAAGCACATATAAACAACATATAAACAACTTAATAGTGAACCTCAAACTTCTAGAAAAAGAAGAGCAGGCTAGGCCAAAAGCTCATACAAGGGAGGAAATCATAAAGATCAGAGCAGAAATTAATGCACTGGAAACTAAAAAAACAATACAAAGTTACTCAATGAATTGAAGAGTTGGTTCTTTGAAAGATTAAAATTGACAAACTCTTTTCCAAACTTATCAAAAAAGGAAAGAAAAGACTCAAATCCATGCAATTAGGAATGAAAAGAGTGAAATCACAACAGACCCTGAAGAAATCCAGATCATCTATATCTAGTTTGAAACTTACAGTCTAATAAGATGGAAAATACAGAAGACATGGACAGATTCCTAGATACATATAAATTATCAAAGCTGAATCAAGAAGATATAAAAATCCTAAACTCAGTATCAATAAGTGAAATTGAAGATGTAATTAAAAACCTATCAACAAAGAAAACCTAGGCCCTGACAGATTCAATGCTGAATTCTACAAGAAATTTAGAGGAGATCTAACACCATTACTTCCAAAACTCTTTAATAAAATTGAAAGGCAAGCAGTACTTCCAAATTCATTCTGGAAGCAAGCATTACCCTGATATCAAAACCAGAGAACTAAGAAAGAGAATTACAGGCCTAATGAACGTAGACACAAAAATCCTTAATAAGATACTGGCAAAAAGAACACAGCAAATTGTCAAGAAGATTATATACCATGATCAAGTGGGATTCATCTCAGGGATGCAGGGATGGTTCAATATACATAAATCCATAAATGCAATATACCGTTATTAATACAGCCAAGGACAAAAATCATACGATCATCTCAACAGATGCAGAAAAAGCTTCTGACAAAGTCCAGCACTCATTCATAATAAAAACCTTGCAGAAAAGTAGAATAGATGGTCTTTATCTCAATCTGATAAAAGCCATCTATGGCAAACCGACAGTCAACATCATTCTAAATGTACAAAAACTGAAAACTATCTTTCTAAAATCAAGGATGTCCACTGTCTCCACTTTTATTTAACATAGTCCTGGAAACTTTAGCTGCAGTAGTAAGATAAAAGAAATAAAAAGAATAAAGACAGAAAAGGAAGAAGTTAGACTATCACTATTTGTAGATGACATGATACTTTACATAGAAGACCCCAAAAATTCCACCAAAAGACTACTAGATTTAATAAGCAAATTCAATAGCATAGCTGAAGTCAACACTCAAAAATCAATAGCCTTCCTGGTCACCAATAACAAACTCATCGAGACAGAAATCAAGGAAACAACATCTTTCACAATAGCATCTAAAAATGAAATACCTGAGAATCAATCTAAAAAAGGATGCAAAAGACCTCTATATTGAAAACTGTAGTACTTTGAAAAAGCAGATTGAAGAGGATATTAGAAAATGGAGAGGGCTGGGGATTTCGCTCAGCGGCATAAGTACCTGCTTTGCAAGCGTGTGGTCATGAATTCAATCCATGGTACCGATAAAAAAAAAAAAGAAAGAAAATGGAGAGATATCCTGTGCTCTTGGGTAGAAAGAACCAATATAGTGAAAATGGCCATATTTCAAAAATTGTTATACAGATTCAATGCAATCACAATAAAAATTCCAACAGTACATCTCACAGATTTAGAGAAAACAATCTTAAAACTCACTGGAACCACAAGAGACCCAGAACAGCAAAGGTGATCCTGGGCAACAAGGACAACACAGGGAGCATCACAATCCCTGACTTAAAATTATACTATAAAACTACTGTGATAAAAACAGTGTGGTACTGGCACACACACACAAAAAAAACCCCCAAAGATCAATGGAACAGATTGGAAGATGCAGAAACAACTACAGATACACTAAACCACCTTATCTTTGACAAAGGTGCTGAACACACTCATACTGGAAGAGTCTCTTTAATAAATGGTGCTGAAAAAACTGCTCTACACATGCCGAAGATTAAAACTGGACTCATATCTTTCACCATACACTAAGCTAAAATTGGAAGGGATCAAAGATCTTAATATTAAAACAGAAACATTAAATCTGCTAGAAAAGTAAAACTCTTGAAGACACTAGTGTAGGCAGACTTAATGAACAAAACCCTAAATGCACACTATCACAAAGAACCAACAACTAAGATCTCATCCTATTGAAAAGCTTTTGCACAGCAAGAGAAACCACCAACAGAGTTGCTCATCTGTAGGATTACTGTTCAGAACCTGATCTTTTTATAGTGCTGGGCAAATAACCCCAGCTTTGTGCATGCTAGGCACTGAGCTGCGTCACTGGCACATCAGAACCAGTCTTTTTATGATGAGAATATTTTAGAACGTAACTACAGTAATTTTTTTATCTAGTGCCATTTTGTTGGATATCCCACTACTAACATAATGATGAACAGTCATTTTGGCATCTTTATACACAATAAAGGAATTCAAACCTAGTAAGTAATTAGCAAAGACACATTGTGAAGGATAAAAGTATCAAAGCAATTTACAATTTCCAGTACCTGTTGCCTCCTCACTATTTGGCACAGCTGACATGCCTAATCGCTCCTTCAGAGACTTGGACACTTGAACTATAAAAAAGAAAAAAAAATCTAAAACTTGAACAGAGACTTTATAGGTTAAGTATTTTTTTCAGAGTTCTTAAATTTTTTTTTGGCTTGTTTTTTAATCTCCAGGTCTTATATTTTTATTCTCCTGGGAGAAGATTTACATGAATTACAAATTCCCCAGAGCACTGTGAGAAGTCAGGGGTAGGAGAGCACTTTAGATCTGAAAAGCAAAAACTACTCAATTAATAATTCAAGGAAATAACTGTTATTGTGCAACATTCTAATATTTTGTGGCATCAAAAGATTTTCTTCCCCTAAATCTATTTGAAACATGTTCATTAGTTATGAGACTCTTTGACATTACAGATATGCAATCTGCCAAAGAAAGGTAACTTCTCTAATTACTCTGAGCATATAAGAAGTCCCCAGATGGGAACATTTACTGATCAAAGGCTCTTGGATGAGAAGCACATGTATAAAGAAATTACTTATCCTCACAAAAAATTTAAGCACAAGAAAATGACTTAATTCTTCAGTAATTAGTTTAACAGTGTAATTAGTATTAAGCCATATGAAGGAAACAAAACTGAACCCTTGACTTTTTTCATATATATACACTATTCCCAACTCCCAAATCTCTCTAGATCAATTTGTAGAACAGTAAATCTACGCTACTATCTCTCTTTTCCTGGATTACCAGCTTACTAACCCCACTAACACTTTGTTTCCTTCTTTTTCTCTGCACTGCAGAGCAGGGTAATGCTTGTGAACTGCAAATCTGATCCCTTGATGCCTATTTAGAAACTTTCCCTAGGATAAGCCCAAACTCTAAAATGGTTTTAAAAATTATCTAATGAAGCTGGGCATAGTGGTGCACAACTGTAATCCCAGACTTGGGAGACTGAGGCAGGAGGATTATTGTGAGTTTGAGACCAGCTTCGGCTACAAAGTGAGCTCAAGGCCAGCCTGAACTTCACAGTGAGACTGTCTCAAAAAGCTCCCCCCCCAAAAAAACCCACAACCCTCTAATGATCCAGTTCCTCCTCCTCAATCACTATAGTCTTTCACCCCAATTCTATGGTATAGCTACACTCAGTTTCTCAAGCACATCATATTTTCTCAGCTCTGGCACTCCGCAGGGATTATTTCCTCTTCAGGTAAAAACTTCAACACCACCTTTCCCTGACAGATGACACTAAGTACCCTTCCTGTATGTTCCCATCCTACTGTGCTTTTTCTGTCACACAATTTATCACAGTACCTGTAAGTATTCCTGCCACTATACTACAAGTTCCTAAAGAGTGTGATGCCATTTATTTTGTTCAGTGGTGTCTAACCCAGAATCTACCAAAGCACACAAATGTGTTTTGAATGAGTAACGGACATCAAAAAATAACCTAATTAGTCTGAACAACAGAATGACGAAACACACTTGTTAACAATCACACAGAGACATACAGTGTATTAGAAAATGGTGCCTACCTTTCTTTGATGTTTTGTCACTATTCACTTCTGGAGCTTCAATTTTCTTCCCCAGCCTCTGTGCCAGACTCCGCTTTAATGGAGGGTCAGTGTCACTACCTAGAAATGTGGGGAATTTGGTTTAAGATTTTAATCTTTAGCAAGGCCAAGAAATACCTAGAAGAAAGAAAGACGCTAAGAAACAGAACTAGATAGGGAGATAGGAGGGTAATGGAAGTAAAATGCTCAAAATGTGGTATGTATATGTAACAGTAGCCCAATGAATATGGTATGTATTGCAAACATATACTAATATACAATTTTTAGCAAGAGAAATATAAGGGAAAACAGACAATGGAGAATAATTCTCTACATTTTCTGCGTTTACATGGTGTGTTCGTGTACCAGTTTCCTTAGGAACTCAATGTTAGAAAAGTAGTAAACATATCCCAGAATGAGGATGTACAAATGAGTATCTACCAAATAACCGACTAAGACTACAAATAGAGGTTTACATTCAGAATTAGGAATGTGAAAAATGTTTGCAAAAAATCTTAACCAGCTAAATGCTGCATTACAAACTTTTAAGTTTTCCTTTGACTCAAAAAAATCTGAAAGCCAGATAGTCCTCTTCAATCCAAGTAAGAAACCTAAGGTTTCAACAACCAGGCTTGATGGCTCAAGCCTGTAATCCCAGCATTCAAGAGGCTGAGGCAGGTGGATTGCCACAAATTCAAGGTCAGTCTGGGATATACAGTGAGCTCAAGGCCAATCTGAACTACACAGTGAGACCTTGTCTCAAAGAACCAGAAAAAAACGAACAAAAAAAACCCGGCCAGCTGGGTGTGATGGTACACATCTGTAATCCCAGCACTTAGGGGGCTGATGCAGAAGCCCTGTCAAGAATTCAAGGCCAGCCTAAACTATAGAGTGAGATTCTGGCTCAAAAAACAAAAACCAAAACAAGGAACCTAAGGCTTTGAAGATTATCTACCTTATCAAAGTCACTAACTAGCCTACTGATAAAGACTTAAGACCTGAAGCCAGTGTCCTGACTCCAGTTTATTAGTTAGTCATGATCATAATTAATCAATCACAGTGCTGTAAATTTCTTTAATTTTGATAAAAGGTATAATACTCACATGAAAAACATGAGGAAATTTTGTAAGTACTTTCAGTCAAATATCCAGGGGAAATGGCAAACCAATACTGATGGGATTTGACGATACCATGCCAATGCAGAAACAAGCAAAAAATAATAGATACACACAAAAATTTATCTTACCTTCTGAAAGTTTTCGTTTCCCTAGTCTCTCAGTAAGACTCAGTCTAACCAAAGGTTCTTCTCCTGAAAGGGGAAAAACAGAATTTCTCTAGCATTAGCCAAGTTTTCTGTATTTGGTAGTTACTAATACAAAGTATGTTCTGCCACTAGCTTGAGTCCCCAGGAAGTGTCTTGAAAATCAGGTCTCAATCTTATGAAAGATTATCACATTTAAAAGAAAAAGAAAACCTCAATAATTTAAACAAATGCACAGTCCAAACAAAAGCAATAGTACAGTATTAATTATTAACAGCAGCCAAGCAGAAGACAGATTATGTTCTTAACAACTGGTTATAAAGCCTAAGTTGTACTTTTCTTTCGTACTTTGCTAAGTTATATATAACTTCATCACCCCAGCAAGGACAGCTCTTCCTGCTGACTCTTTGCTGAATGGCATAAACATGTAAATGTATCTGTATACTAAAACTTATGTCCTATTTCTTACTAGATTTTAAAGCTAGAATTACATTTGTCTTTAACACCAATGGTTCATTATATTACCCACAATGAGAAGTCAGTAGGTTTGGAGAATGCATACCGGTGAACAGTAAACGTGACAATTTCTATGTAACAGTGAAGGCTGTTTAAACAAGAATATCAATATTTAAAATACTAGGGTCAACTATAACTTCTCTTTCTTACCCACCCTGCCACATTACTGCAAGGCTGTGAGTCCCCTAAGCCTTTGTTAAAATTGTAAGACAGGGTCTCACTAATTTGTCTGAGTTGGGCTTGAACTTGTGATCTTCCTGGTCTTAGCTCCAGAATGCTGAGAGTAATGGTATGCTATCTGGCCTCTTTACATCTTTATATTCAACTAACACATTACTACTCTTCCTGGAAAGTCATCGAAAGTTAAAGAAAAAAAAAAAAGAATCACCCAAGAATTTTGCATTTCTAATTATATAAAAGTAGAAGCCCTACCGCTCTGAGATCTACCTATGACTTACCTTGTTTGTTTGACAGAGTTACTGTCCTCACTACAGTCCGAACATTTTCTTTTTCAGGACCAGGAATGGGCTGAGGTTGGAGCAGCAGACTGGAAACGCTTGAAGAACCTTCTGAATAAGACAAGTGAAAAACGACAATTTATGAAAAATAAAGCTGTCACAAGGTAAGAAACTTTGATTCTATAGCCTGTTAAGTCCAATACAGATTGCTCAATCACTATAAGCTAATCAACCTTTCTGTATCTATCTGCCTACGATGAAATGGTGTAATAGCTGGGGGAGCTTTGGGTACAGCATGAAAACAAAACATAAAACAGCCAGGCACAGTAATGCACAGTGTAATCCCAGTCCCAAGACTCTTGTAGGCTGAGAGAGGAGGATCTTAAGTTTAAGTCTTGCTTAGCAATTTAGTGAGACCTTGCCTCAAAATAAAAATTAGGGGGTTGGGAATGTACCTCAGTGCAAAGGTCTGATGTTCAATTTCCTGTACTAAAAAAAAAAAGGCCAATGTTATTCTAGACTTAACTGCAGAAGTATATTGGCCACCAGGTGTGTCAATTCAAACTTTTCTGTCTAAATTTAATCATCTACAAAAATCTTAACTCTAAAGTTTCAACACAGCAAGCTTTAAGAAGAGTTCTCAGAATCAACTATTTCTCTCCAAATATACTTCACATCTTCTAATTTTTAGAGTGAAAATATAAATCAGCCAGAGGTTGAGGCAAACTCCAGAAAAAAATCCTAGCAACTTTTTTTTGTTTTTTGAGACAGAGCCTTGCTATGTAGTTTAGGCTGGCTGTGAACTCACTTTGTAGCCCAGGATGGCCTTGAAATTGTGGATCCTCTTGCCTCTGTCTCCTGAGTGCTGGTATTTTAGGCATGTGTCACCATTCCCAGCTAATTCTAGCAACTTTTGAAACATTTTATCTACCACAAAATGAAGTTTTTGCTTTCCTAATATCACTCTTAATGGTATTTTTCATGTTTCTCAAGACATACGTTTCTTTTATGTTATTGTAAGTGCCTAGTCATGAAAGACTAATAAGAACTGCAACACAGTGAAGTCTGTGTTTTATTTCAACTAAGAGAAATCAAAATCTATTTGCTCATTTGCTTCCACAAGTGTCCTTATTCTTCTCTTGTAACACACAACCATCCCTGCCAAAACCTGTGATGACTTACCACCTTGCTTCTTGGATTTTTCCTTCATTTTCTTTAATTTAATTTCCTCAAGAGTTTTTATTCCAAAATTTAAACTTTCACCTGAGAAACCCAAATAGAAACCATAAGAAACTAGACCTTTTTTCACCTTTGCTTTTTATCTGTTCACAGCAGGCGTTCCAGTATTTTTCAATGCATGATTAAGAAAATGTACATGTAAGTATATATGTGTCACAGGGAGGGGGAAGGAAGACAGTGACTCTGAACTAAACTTCAAAGGTAGTTAAAATAGTGTGGACATACTCAGTGGTGTTTTAAGATTTATTTGCAGTTTGGGACTTAGCTCAGTGGCAGCAGTACCTGCCTGGATGCAGGAGGTTGTGAGTTCAATTCCCAGGACCCACCACCCCAAAAAAGATTTAACAGTAATACAATCTCTTCTTACCTTGCTTCAAACTGACTCCGGGTTTCCGTGCAGGAGCCACTCGTAATCCATTATGGACTTCAGGAGTTGGTTGTAGAGTAGGTGTTTTGGTTTCATCACCCTCCTCAGAAAACTGGTCTATGTATCAACATTTAAGACAAATTTATAATTAAAAACCATCCTAGAGCTTTAATATTGATTCTGTCCAATTCACTACATGACCCTGTTTTCTTGTGTTAAATAAAAAACTAGCTAGGTGTGGGGTCACACACCTGCACTCCCAGCTATTTGGAAGGCTAAGGCAGGAGTATTGCAGGTTTGAGGGAAGCCTGGGTATTTATTTTAGCAAGATTCTGTCTCAAAACAGAACCAAGGGGTTAGAGAACCTGACTAGCATGCAAGAGGTCCTGGATTCTAGCCTCAGAAAGAAAAAAGCAAAGCAAAGCAGCTAAAACTTACCATCATCATCTTCATCATCATCTGCAGCATTGATTACAACTGGTGGATGTGTGGGGCTAGGAACATTTTCAGAACTTTCTACTTTCATAACACTCCGCAGCTGAGGGGAGGGGTTCGACTGGACAGACAATTTATTCTGCTGAGCCGTGAGCTGACCAGGCTTTACTTCTTCTTCTTGTGACTCAAGCACAGTGGGCAATACAGCTAAACATATAAAACCAGTCACAAATTAACAGAGGACAAACAATCCCAAGTCAACAAAAATCTTTCAAGGTGAGTTTAGTACATTTTCCCTACAAGCATTTTTATCTTTTTACCTGATTTTCAGTTTTAAAACTCCTATGGAATTAAAAATGTGCTAAATTTTAGCCAGTAACTCTTCACTGTAGGGAAACACAATGGCACTCAAAACAGAATAAACAAAATGCTAGATGCATACTAGTTGTTTCTAAGTTCTGCACATTAATTTTAAATGAGATTGTAGGCTTTTTTAAATCAGCAAAGAAATAGCCTTTAAGAGATAGGAAAAAAAAAGCATATAAACACACTTAGGATAGCTAAGGTGACTGTGCTACAAACTTCTTGGAACAAAATAGTTAACACTCATAGGATTAGAACAATTGTGCATATTAATGTATACTGATCTGAGGAACTTTTGAAGATCATTATGTAAAATAACAACCCTAGTTATGCTCATACCACCTTGTTTAGAAGGCCTGTACTGTCAGTGTTCTGGCCTCTTCGCTGTTGTTGTATGTCTTCTATTTCATGTTTTTCTAGGAATTTGTTTTGTTTTGTCTTGGTTTGTTCTGTTTTTTCCTCTAATACAGAAAGGATAGGTATACATGTAGAAACTCATGCATGTGTACAACTTCTAAAAAGTTTATCAGAATCGATAATATAATGCATGATGAAATGAACAGCTACTTTGAAAAAAAAGACACTAAGGTACCCAATGTTGATTCCGTACTGTCACAATGTGAAATCTAGCAATACTATTATTCTTTGTTCACAGTGATTTTAGTTCTGTCTTGTTTTAATTTCAACATACATGAAGGTATGGACAGCTATTTTGAAGAGAATGAGAGACACTATGGCAGCCATTGTTGACTTCCTTATTGTCTGATCTTGAAGACCTAAAATGCCTTCCTCATCCTGTTCAGATCAGTTCTATACTATTTTGTTTTGTATGACTTCATTGTATGTGAAGATATGGACAACTATTTGGAACAAAATATGAGACAATATGGTAAATCTCCAGTTGTCTTGCTTTGAAATCTATGTCTCTTACATTATCTTATGATCTGTTTTGCTATGTTTAATTTTACCCTCTTTAAAAATAAAAAGATTCAAAAAAAAAAAAAAAGAGAAAAAAAGTCAGGTGTGGTGTTGTGCACCTGTAATCTCAGCTTCTTGAGAGGCTAAGCAGGGGGATCACAAATTTGAGGCCTGTCAGGGCAACTCAGTGAAATCTCCTAAGTGGAGTAGGCTGGGTATGGTGGCACATAGCTGTAATCCTAGCACTTTGGAGGCTGAGGCAGGAGGATCGTTGTGAGTTCAAGGCCAGCCTGGCTTACATAGTGAGTTCAAGACTAGCCTAAAACTACATAGCAAGATCTTGTCTCGAAAAGTCAAAAAAAAAAAAAAAAAAAAAAAAAAAAAAGCACTGTGGAAGCTGAGGCAGAACTGCTGTAAGTTTGAGGCCAGCCTGACCTGCATAGTGAAACCTTATCTCAAAGACAAAAAAATGATGAAAAAAAATAAGGTTTTGTTATTCAATACAGGATAGCCTTGACAGGAGGATAAGCAATCCTCCTGTCTCAGCCTCCTATGTGCAGGATTACAGGTGTGTGCAACCACACTAACCCAGATAAGGCTTTTTAATGGCCAATAATGCCACTAAGAAAATTGCATTAAAGATGACCTTGGCAACAAATACCAATTTTTATGTTATGTTAGGTGACATCCTAGAGGGTCTACAAATATTTTCTATGCAGAGCTAGGGAACCTGTATGTTAGGCCTACGTGCCATGTTGTCTCCATCTCTTCTGTATGTTCCTCGGTAGTAGCAGAAAACTAGCCATAAGAAATAAGTGAATGAATGGACAAGGCTGCATTCCAGTAAATCTTTGTTTTACAGAATAGGCAGAGGACTAGATCTGCCAAACTACGGTCTACAGCAGTGATGGGGAACTTTTTTAAAGCTTTCAAAGGATAAACAGCCCATTGCAGCATGCATGCCATAGGTTCACCACCACTGGCCTAGAAAATCAAATTTCACTTGAAAACCTTATTGGTTTGATAAGAAAATTGCAAGTCTAATCGGGTATGCCAAGAGAAGTTTGGTTCTGTGAGTGACACAAATCATTTAACTTTAATAAAGTTCAGCTTACCCATCTACAAAACGGAAGACTGCTTAGTCAGTGGACTGAAAGAAGGCAATGTATATGAAGTATTTTGTACAGTATGCATAATCTACTTAACAGGAACTATTCTTTCAAAATTAAGAACAGATCTCACTTTTACTTGGAGGTAGGAATAGGCCATCAACATAGCGTCCTCTGTTGTGATGGAAAGCACAGTTTAGTTTTTGACATCCCATTGGCTGATTTTCCCAGTAACATGGAATTTCACTGCGTTTTTTCTGTAGAAGAATAAAACACTGTTTTCAGTTAAAAAATGAAGTAAGACCTGTATTGACTCAGTAACTTTTCCTAGACAAAGTTCACAACAAGTTCAAAATGTGACATCATTATTAGCAGTAAGAAGTGGGACTGCTGAAAGGCACAACAGTTTAAGCATGGTGGAGAGGTAAAAGGAGCAGAGGGATAGTTTATCTGCTATTCTTTTCTCTTTGGCCTCATCCTAAAGCCTTAAATATCTACATTTAACTTAGAGAAGCAGGATACAGGCTAGGAATTCATTAGTCAGGTATAGATGGCATATGCCTGTAATCCTAGCACTTGGTAGATTGAGGCAGAAGGATCCTTGAGAGTTCAAGGCCAGCCTAGACTACACAGTAAATTCAAGACCAGTTTGCACTACACAGCAAGACCCTGCTCAAACAAAACAAAACAAACAACAACAACAAAAAAAAGGATTATGGAATCAAAGATAACAGGGTTTCCATCTCCATTATTCTATTTATTAGCTATGTGATCCTAGACAATTTAATGCCTTCAGGCTCACCTTTCTTAACAATACCTGTGTAATCTCAGCTACTCAGGAGCCTAAAGCAGGAAGTCTGCAAATTTGATACCAGCCTGGGAAACACCTGTAATGAGACCCTGTCTCAAAACTTCAAAAAAAAGGGAGGGCTAGAGATGTAACTCAATGGTAGAGCAGTTGTTTATCATGTGTGAGTCCCCAAACATTCCCAGTATGGGGATGGGCTCTCTTAATTTCTAACTCACAGCAATCCTCTTGCTGCAGCTTCCAAAGTACTACAATTACAGGAGTGAATGAATCATCATGCCCAGCTGTCTGGAAGCAATCTGCAAATATCAAGTGTTTTCTGTAACAGTATCTTCTACCTATAAGCCATGTGATACTTATTTGGTCTATTTAATACATTTTTTTGGATTTATGAGTTTATCCCTTCACCCTTTTTTGAGACATGGTCTCTTATGCCGACCTGTCTTGCCTTGAACTCTCAATCCTCCTGCCTCAGACTCCAAACTGGACATGGTGGACATGGTGGCACACGCCTACAATCCTAGAACTGGAGCCAGGACAATTGCCAGGAGTTGGGAGGCCAGCCTGGGCTACCTAGTGAGTTCAAGCCCAGTCTGAACTACATAATGAGATCCTGTCTCAAAACACAAAACAAACAACAATAAAAATATATACCAGTATGTCACTATAGACAGCTTGATTTTGTTTCTAACTAAAAAATAATTTATGAATAATGAATTTGATTTGGAAAACAGAAATAAATGATGATTACAGTATTACCTCAAAACAATCATTTATTTTGGCATAGAAACCTCCTACACACATACACTTTTTTTGGCAGAACTGGGATTGAACACAGGGCCTTCACACCAAACTGCATCCATAGCCCTTTTTTAATTTCCAATAGGCTCTGAGACATTAGGTGGCCCAGGCTGAGCTTGAACTTGCAATCCTCTTGCCTCAGCTTCCCAGAATTCTGGGATTACAGTTGTGTAACCACCATGCCTGGGGTCTTTTTGGTTTTTCAAATCATAAATGCATACACACACTTAAAAGTATTCCATATAATTCTGCACATTTATTTAGAAGATATCCTCTGTAGTGACATTTCTCTTATTATTTGCATTGTTATAGTAATACAGTATACCCGCCAAAGATAAACAATTGATTCTCATTAATTACTCATGGTAGCTATGTACTCTAAAGTTACTGGGAACACTAAATTAGTGAATACTGAACCACTGCTCCTAAGAGGAAAAACAGGGTTAAACTCCTGTGACTTCTGTTCACATCTGCACTGACTAATCAATAGTTATTTCAGGTGTTTGCTTCAAGTCACTTTATTTATACTGCTTATTTGTTAACATGAATTTCATGACCAACAGCATTTAACACATACCTGAACAAAACCTAACATTCATACTTTCTCTAAAAAGCACATACCAAATTTTTTTTTTTTTAATTTACAAAAAAATATACTGCACTTGAGCATATGTTTTGGGACCATTTTAAATAGCAGAAAGCCAGACGCAGTGGCGCACACCTGTAATCACAGCACTTAGGAGGCTGAGGCACGAGGACTGCTGTAAGTTTAAGACCAGCCTGGGCTACAAAGTGAGCCCAAGGACAGCCTGAACTGCATAGCGAGACTCTGTCTCAAAAAGACAAAATAAACAAACAGCAAAATGACCAACAAAAAACACAAAACAAGAAAACACCATGGTACCAAACAGCCTATGAAAAGAATAGTTGATTACCAGTATGAGAGCTGAAACAAGAAGGCAGACCTGTCATCACCTGGACTGGAAATATGCATGTCTGGTGAGCCAATTTTTTTGTATTCTGATCATGTCCTTCAAATGACAGACTTCTCAAGTAATGATTTGGGAGTTACAAATTTAGTACTGCATTAGCAAATAGGCAAGATGGCAAATATGGAACCCATAACATAGATAATGAAAATAAACTACAAAAAAGTTAAGAGGTCCTTTTTATCCCTTTCCTATTGTCACTAGTAAGTTTCTCCTTATTTAGATTTAAAAAATACACATGCAAACAAAAAACAAATGTAAATTATTTTTTTCTCCTAATTTACATACTTTGTCTCACACTTAAATTTGCTACTTGACAATATATCCTGATCTTTCCATATCAACAAATTAGTTTCCCCTTTAAAAATTATGTTGTTGTTGTTGTTAAATGGGCCTGAGGGTGCATACCTGAAATCCCAGCTCCTCGGGAGCCTGAGATAAGAGGATCATAAATTCCAGGCCAGCCTGGGTTAACTTAGCAAGACCCAAAATGACTGGGAGTGGGGTATCTCAGTGGTAGAGCACTATATTAGCATGCCATAGGACGTAGGTTCAATCCCCAGTACTGAAAAATTAAACACAAAAAGATTGGTTTTTTTTTCCTGCTCAGCAAAAACATTTACTGGTGGTACTGAAAACTTACATCAATCTCCATGTGCCGAAACCTGCACACCTGTCGAAAACAGCGTCCTTCTTGCCATAACGTGCAAACAGTTTCATTTCCTAGTGCAGCTTCACAGTGACGGAATGGGCAGCTGTCACCCTGTTAGAAAAGAGAACACAGGGAAAAAATGTGGCACTGAAATGCATTTTATGTAAACTGTTCATAACTTATTGGAATCTAAAGAAACACAAATTAGTAAGACAAGAGACAAGATAACAAGAATAACCTGAGGGCAACAAATTTAAAATTTCCTATAACGTATTTCTTGACAGTACTCTTTATCTGATCTGTCAATATGGATGACCCACGCTGAGAGACAAGGTTGAAAAGCAAAGTAGGAACGTTAGATACTCCTTAAAAAAACATCAAAACTTGTTTCATATATCCTACTCTATGTAACTCTAGGCTTCAGACAGAAAATCAGAAAAAAGGTAATAGATAAGCATTTAAGTATAATTAATGTGTAATATAATTATGGTTCTTTGTATATTTCATCTGAAAACACTGTTGTGAAAACTGCCATATGTAAGATAGATAAAATTTTAGAGAACTGCTCAAAACTTATGTAAGTACTCTACATTGAGCTAAACCCCCCAACCCTAAAACTTATGATTTTTTTTTGACAGGGTCTTGTTTTGTAATGCAAGTTGGCCTCAAACTCACTATGTGGCCAAGGCTGGACTTGCACTCACAGCAGTTCTGCTGCCTCCACAAGGCGTGCCCCGCCACACCCAAGTAAAAATTACAATTTCAAACATACCATTGATGACACATAAGAAATTACTATAACAGACAAATTTAGTCATAACAACAGAATATACCTAATATACCTAAATGGAACTGCAGAGAATCAAGCAGAAAAACAAGAAATGTTGACAAAGATAAAGCAGAAACGCTAAGAAAGAGCTTTATATTCTTTGCAGCAGCCAGTCTGAGAACAGAGAACAGTCAGATTTAACCAGTATAGTTTTGAGAAGTATAATATAACCCAGGCACTCATTTAAGAAAAAGCATAGAAAATTGTAGTCAATAACTGTAAGTCCAAGTGCTCTCAATTCCAAAGTACTCTGACTAGATTAATCATAGATGAGAGAACATTAACTGATGACTATGTGCCATGGGCCTTTTCTTTTGGTGTCAGTGGGACTTGAACCCAAGGTCTCTGCACTGAACAGTCTCAGCTACTTTAAATTTTATAGTGTGAGACAAGCACTTTTTGAGTTGCCAAGTTGTATAGGCTAGGTTCAAGCTTGCAGGCTTGTGGTGGGTGCACCACTACACCTCACTTTTCACTTTTTGTAGAAAATGAGGAAATTATGTTACATATAAAATGGAGAGGGGCCAGGGATGGCGGTGTACACATTTAATCCCAAAACTCAGGAGGTGGAGGCAAGAATGGTGAGATTTTTTTTTTTTAATTTATTTATTTTTTTTTTGGTTCTTTGGCTTTTTTTGT
>PVJX010000457.1:187555-213887 GCA_004027295.1 Dolichotis patagonum | reverse complement strand
CTCCTTGATTAGACATGCTGAGTGAGTTTGTGGATAGGCGGCTTCCTGAAATAAGCCACTGATCCCTCAAGGTGAGGACTAGTTCCAAGTCCTCTTGAAATGGGCTTAATCTTCCAATCTTCCAAATGACAAGTCAAGCACAGAAATCGTCTTTAAAATGTAATCCTAAAATGAGGAGAGGATACATTTACAGTATTTCAGGTAAATTCTTCCAACTTCCAATCATGCTAATAAGCTCACACTGTCAAAACTCAGTTTTAATTATCTTGCCCATACACATCCTCATAAACACTGATTGTACATTCCCATCTATAACACAAATTTTTTGTTAAAGACAGCTATAGCCCTCCCCCTTTTTTGGTATTTTCTGGTGTTTGATAAACTGTTTCAGCATACAATTTAAATAAGCACTGTTAAATAAACACATGATTTACATTTTAGATTAATAAGACATGGATAATTTTATACAAAATACTTGGTAAATCTACATTTCTGAAAAACTAGGTCTTTTTACCTGAATAAAAAAGTTCAAATATCTTCATAAACATTTGTGTTATTTCTGCCTAGTATATAACTGTAACTAGGCAGAAAAATCTTATTTGGCTAGAGTAACTTGTAAAACTACCTTTGAAAACATCTGTAGAGCTACCATAGCTATTGAAGGTGGCTACAAAATAAAAAAATCTTCAGGGCAATTCCCATAAGACAGTGATTGAACAAAACAGTGTATTCCCTAGCTTCTGCCATATCCAGGCCCCTGTACTACTCAAAAAAACCTCTACAAAAGCACAACACATAGTAAGAGCATACAAGAGTGTGGAAGGGTTTCTACAAGCTCATACACCAGTAGACCAGGCTTTATAAACACTGACCTACCATTTGACATCAAACTCAGTTCACGCGTGTCTATCTCCCACTATTAAGTCCTTTCAAGTTAACAACCTAGGTTAGAAGAGTCTGCAACTAACCAAGTATCTGTTGATCCAATGAGTCCAGTTCCTACAATGTCCTGAAGAAAAAATATTCAACAAATATATGAGATAATAATGCATAAGAAACTCACTACTGTCTTACTTCTAATAAGGAAGTAACAACCAGAAACTTAAATGTCCAAAAACTGAGACTGTTTTTTAAAAAAAAGTTGTGATATACCTATATAATATGACAGTACTTAGCCATATAAAGTTTGGTAGCCAAAAGTGAATGCTGCTATAAAAACACAAAACCAAAACTATAAAACTAAAAGTATGAAACAACAAAAAAGTATGGACATAGTTTTAGAACAGGGCATGAGGGGAGGCTGGAAGAATTCAAACTGCTTGACAGACCCTTCAAGATATTGCTGCTGGACATATTAGAGTTTAAGGTGGTTCTGGGGCAATCTGTCAAAAATGTTACTGGAATCTTGAGAAAAGATTACTCTTGTTATGAATTCACAGGGAACTTCTAACTGTTGGGTGCAAGAACAGCCTGGTTTTCCTTTGCTGCTTAAAGTAATATGTTAAAAGGAAAGATTATAGGCATTCATTACAACACAGGCTCAAAGGATAATTAAAAACTACCTCAGCAGGGTGTGCTGGCACACACAATTCCAAGAGCTCAGGAGGCTGAGGCAGGAAGACTGGGCAATTTAGTGAGACCTTGTCTGAAAATAAACTTAAAAAGGGCTGCTGATGTAGCTCAGTGCAAAGCCCTGGGTACAGTATTGCAAAACAAATATTTTTAAAAACTGGACATTTAAGTAACTATAATGAGACATATACAAGAGGAAAAATATTAAGCTGAGCAGAGTGATAAAGTTTAATAGCAAAAAAGTTTTTACAAGGGAGAAAAAGGGCTTACAGGCTCAAACTCACTTCTGAAACAAGTACCTCAAAAAATATAATTAAACTATTACTACTAGTTTTAGGAAAACAGCAAACTAATCAAACAATAAAATGACAGCCATGATTTGGCAACAAAATAGTATAAAGTAAAAAGGATCAAGATGCACATGTACCAATTCTTTATGATGACTATATTATGGATAGCAAATATAAATTTTTTAAAAAGCATGAATTAGAATTCTGGGGCAATTATATGCAAATTAACTCTGCAAAGCTCCCTCAAAGTTAAGCTGCATGTGGGGACACTGAATCCTAAATCAGGCATCTCTTTAGACGTTTTAGCAGAAAAAGATCTTTGTACATCTGTTTTACATTATGGGCTTCAGTAATTTTCACTAGAAAACAAAAATAGAAAATAGCTGCTGGGTGCAGTAATGCACATCTGTAATCCCAGCTACTTAGGAAATAGAGGCAGAAAAATCCCATGTTCAAGGCCAGCCTGGACAACCTATCAAGACTGTCTAAAAATCAAAGAAAAATGGCTAGGGATGTAGCTCAGTGGTAGATCACTTCCTAGCATCACAATGCCCTGACTCCAACTCTCCATTTCATCAAAATACACAAACAACCAACCAAAAAATTACATTTGACGGGCCAGGGATTTAACTCAGCAGCACAAGCACCTCCCTGACAATTATGAGGTTGCGAGTTCGATTCCCGGTACCAAAATAAAATGAAGAAAAAAAATAAACATTAGAAACTTTAAAAAAAAAAATTACATTTGAGGCAGACAATAATACTACTGTAAGCAAAAACTCAAAATCAAAATGCATACTGATAAATTTCTTAAGTTTTTGAAGGAAAAAACAAAAAGTATTTTGGATACCAAGAAAAACTTGGCTATCTTTCAAAAGTAAAAAACTGTTTCAAAGTAGGTAATCAACATAAGTAACTACTCCTCTCTCAAACTACCCAAGAAAATATAGAAAACAAGAAAAAAATTTTTAACATTGCATGTTTTCAACACATTTCCAAGGATATAGCAATGATACAAATGAATACATTGCTATGAAAATAAGTGGAAAGAAAAGAAACCTTGAACTGTAAGAAAATCCAAATTTCTAGTCTCTTCCCTTAATAAAGGATTTAACAAAGGGAACAAATATCAGAATAAAATAATGAAAAATACAACTAGATTATAAAAGAAAATTTGGAGGAAACTCCCAGTATACAAACCCAAAAAATACAAAAAGATGTATGTCAAAGTGACAGAAAATGTATATAACATGGAAATAATACCCAGAAATAAAATTTCTAGTCAATAGAAATTCTGAAAAGGGATGAAATCAAGATAAGAAAAACAATACCAAAAAATTTCTCTACACTGAATGAATTTGAGTCTTCAAAGACTCATTAAATGCCGGACAGAACTTACATGTGTATCCCTAATACACATAGATACAGTAAAATTTCTGAATTCCAATGTAAAGACACAATCATATGAACTTACAGGAAAAAGCAGACTAATAAAGGAAAGACTTAGTCATTGTACTTCTCATATGAAATTCTAAATACCAAAAGACAAAATTTAAAGGCGATTATAACCTTAGATTTAGCCTTTCAAGTTGTATTTCAGACAGCTCAGGACCTGGAAGATTTGAGACTTGAAATCCCAAACAACGCAGTAGCTAATTAAACAAGATGTACATTAAAAGTAATATTAAATGATCACACGTTTATTTCAGGAGTAAGAATGGTTTTAGCGTTAAGAAATTCAGTACATTAATAAAGCTTGTTAAAAAATCATGTTATCTAAGCAAGATTTCAAAAAGACAAAAAAAAAAAAAAAAGAAATCAAAGAAAAAAGGGGTTAAAAATAGTACTTAAAAAAAAGTATAATGCCCAAGAATAAAAGAGCAAGTTAAAATGCAACATCCACTCTTGATTTTTAAAAAAGGGTAAGGAGAAATGTTGCACATCTATAATCCCATTTACTCAGATGATTGCTAGTTCAGGAAAAGCACAAATTTCTTTCTTTCCTTCTTTTTTTAAAGCGTAAGTTTCAAGGCTAGCCTGGATGCCTTACCAAGACATACAAAAAAAAAAAAAAGATAAAAGGAGTGCGTGGGTGGGAATGTAGCTCAGTTAGAATGGCTGCCTAGCACACACAAAGACCCTGGTTCAACTCCCAGCACCACCAAAAGAAAAGAAGAAAAACTCAGTAAATCATAAGAAACTTCCTAAGCAACAGAAATCCTAAGTACTGAAGCACAGTACAACACTACCACTTCACTTAGAACAAATGAAGGACTCTTTCAGTTTGAACTCTCCTCTAAATAACAACAACAACAAAAGCTTCAGCACAAGAAAGGATGACACCAAAAAAATCTATCTGAAAATTATGTGTTGGCAAACCAGCAAATCTAATAGGCAAAAATAATACTGAGTTAACATATAAGATACACAAAGTCAGTTAATTTTGCTCTATGCCAGAAAAAAATCATTCAGACAAGATACTATGGATCTTAAGTATAACAATGTTTAAATGTTCTACTGGCAAATGAAGAAGTATACAGGTCAACAGAATTCAAGGGGACTATTAGTATGATTTATGAGAAAAAAAAGTAGCATTTAAAATTAACAAAAATGCTCAGCTATTAAAAAAATTCTGCTTCATTTGTAAAAATTCCAAGAGAATAAAAGCAGATTACAAAGCAGTGTTAGCTCACTAATTAGAGCAGCACATACTAAGATTCTCAATTCATTAACTCTGCTATGCAAAAAGGCAAGCCATATAATAAAAATGGTACATTCATAAACTCTGAATAAAGTTTTTTCTATGACAGCAAAATTAAAAACTGTAATAATAAAACTGATAAAAACAAAAAAGATCCATCAGCACGTGGCCTAAAATTAGTATCTTTACTAAAAGGGACACATCTTGAGAGCTTCTGCAAATCAAGAAGACCCATTAGTTGCTCAGTAAACTGTTATGACCTTTGTAGGGAGTAGTATTAAGAAATCTACAAATTCGAGTGGCAAAAACTCAAAATGTCTATTAGTGAGTGATTCATTTGATCTTGGCATAGCCATACAATGAAACACTACACAGTCATTAAAAAGATTAGGAAAAGAGGTGTATAGACAAAGAATTATATTGTGACAAACTACAAACAGCACTATTTTCCAAGGACATGGAATTATCAGAGGATTTCAGCTTGGCTGTTTTATTTTTACTTTGTGCATGGTTACCCAAAGAAAGAAATAAGGAAAAAATGATGTTTCCATCCAAAAACTAAAAACTAGTAAACTATTACAAGAATAAAATCTTCAACAATGGCCTTTTAATTTTTTTACGAGTACAGGCAAATTATGCCTTAAATTACAAAAAAAGTTTACTCCTTTAATGAGAAAATGCCCTTTTGTGTACTTACATTAGCTGGTAGTTCTCAACAGGAACGTCTGTGTCTTCACTGAGTTCCAATCTATTACGCCTGTAGGTCGAACCAACACTCAATCCATGAATTAATAATAATGAGGCAGAAAGAATTTTCTTCCTCACATTGCCAAGGAAACCTCTCAGCCACAAATGAAACACAGGATGTGTTTTTAAAACATCTTTAAAACATCTCCCAACTACGGGAAGATTAAGTCCATTTGAATAACCTTTGTCAGACTGGAGACAGCTAGCATTAGTTATCTCCTCAAAAACAAAAACCAAAAAAGTTCATTTAAAGATGAACTTGAGATTCAGAGAATCATTAAAAAAAAAAAAAATCCATCTTCCATAGCCGAACAATTTAAAAAGAAAAACAAAAAAACAAAATTCAATAAGATCCAATTTCTGGTCTTCAAGATTTCTTCACCTATTAAGAAAAAAACAGAAACCTTCCCCCATCTTTATTATGTGTTTAATAAAAGCATACTTGTATGCAAAAATATAAAGTGTTTTATGTATATAATATACATATACAGTAACTGGCTTATACACACACGCACACACACATACACATGTGTAGAAATAAAACATCTTGGGTAAGTTTCCCCTTTTAAAACACACTATAAAAATCTTTAAATTTGGGTTCATTACTAAAATAGTGAACTTAGTCTTGTATCAGAGAACTGTGAAGTTGATGTTACATTACAATTTGCCCAGCCCACAAAATAGCATGAAGGGAAATCCCTTACACATGTAACAATGTGTACCATACGGATATATGTATAGCATCATCATTATCATGGAGTGTTCAACCAAAAAAGATAGAAACGTATAGTTACAGAGTAACTACAGAGTGGTGCAGCAAGCTGTAGAAGGCAGAGCAGCATTATAGCCATTCTGAACAGGTACTGTCAAACCAGAAAGCTTCAAGGGAAGTTTTGTTTTCTTGGTTTTTGTTTTTTCTTCTTTTATACCAACAGCATCACTCGCATAGCATTGACACTGGCCCTGCAAAGGCTTGCTTACACAGCCTACATCCAAATTCTTTACTAATTATGGGACAGCTAAAGACTGTAATTATCCATGTACCCCAGTTAATAAAAGGGTAAACTTCTGGAACTGAAATTTCATTTCACAATGGTACATTTACCATTTAAGAATTTAAAAAAAGAAAAAAGAAAAAAAAATTTCGATACACAGAAACAAGTTTTCTAAATTTTTGAAACCAGCCCAGTAATAAAGCAAGTTTGATTTTCACGTAATAAATACTACATAATTTCTAAGCTAAATCTTCCCAAATACTATTGAAGACAAAACTAAAATGAAAACTTAAAAAAAGTGGACACCTTTTACTCACACTTAATACTAGTCAATTTTCCAGGAATTTTTTGGGCAGGGAATATCCCCAAATCTAAAATGAAAAAAAGGAAAAATTGGGATCTTACATTAGTTATTCAATCTGAAACTTTAAATAGCCGTTTACTAAAAGTAGTTATTTTCTGGCCTCCTATTCAAAGAAACATACTTTCAGAGTGGAAAGGTTATCTTAAGAATCATTGAGATCTATTCACTTTTTTCACCAATAATTCCTATCACATGAAATACTGACTGCTTATTTTTAGTTAAAAATACAGTGGTCATAACTTCATAGTTCAGAACAAAGTACTATGGATCATTAAGTATTTTTTTTTAATTAGAAAAATATTCTTCGGGAAATGCACACTGGGCTTGTAAAAGAATGTCATATAGGATTTGTGATTCAATTCCCACTAAATATTTTTCAATTTTGCAAACTATTTACCATATTAACCATAAATTATGCAAAACATCTTAAGTTTTTGTTTCTTTATATCATAAAGGTTTAAAAGGGCAATTCAAAGACTACAAGACTCTTCCTGATTTCTAGTACTCCAATTTTATAAAGAACCAAACCTGATTATAAAAGCTATTTCTATCACACATAGTAATTTGAATTATAAAGCTGACCAGTATGAGGAGACAAATAGAAATTTCCAAATGTAAAACAATTTTGTGGGTTTTCTTTTTGCAAAGTTGTAGACAAGTATCACGGTTTTTAAAGAAACAGACACATGAAGAGAGGGAAGGAACACCAGATTAGTCTTTTTTTCCCTCAATTTGTAGGATTCAGAGTTACCAAAGTTCCCACATTAGGAGAAATTCTAGCATCAATTACTGGTTCAGTCCACCAGCCAAAAATGGCCTAAGGCCTTTCAATGCTGCACTATATTTTTTTTAAACTAAAAATATCTTTTCTCAATTGACTTCAAAATTTTCAAGTGTAACACTGATTTACAATTGTGAATTTCTTAAAATAAACCTTCATTTTATCAACAGTATACTGCCTCTGAGGAATTTTCAGGCCTTGTGTTTTTAGATTTTCCTAATGTGTGTGTGTGTGTGTGTGTGTGTGTGTGTGTGTTTTGGGACACAAAGTACCACTATATTGACCACGCTAGTCTCAAACTTGTGGGCTCAAGCAATTCTCCTGTCTCAGCCTCCCAAACAGCTGGGACTACAGATAGGTATCACACAAACTCAGTCTTTTTAAAGAATTGGTATGATTACATATAATGACTACAGCAATAAGGATACAGTAACTTAGCAAAAAGTTGCCCATCTTAAATAGAGAATGGAAAAAGAAATTAAGATAATATTTCTTTTTCACTGCTTTGAACAACCTTATTTGCAGGATCCCAGCTCAGAAGCAATGTAGAATAATCATAGGCAACATTTTTCAAGTTCATTTTCAGAAACATCAATTGTTCTATATTGTCAAAGTCCAGGCTCATGATTTGTTTTGGATGAAAGTGGCTATTTGTAGTAAAGATACATTCAGATTGCCAACTACACATGGGGCAACTTAGATATTGAAGGGCAACTTGGGTCAAAGCTGGCCATATGCTCACCTTCCTCTGCCAGTAAACCAAAGGATCATTACCTCCTGGGAATTCTGAGTGTTTCTCTTTGAAGTACTCATCCACTACTGCTATAGCAGAAGGGAACATGAAGCTTTTGCTTCCAATAGTAACACTGTGAGAAGCTGAGCTATCCATGGAACCTGAATTGGAGGTGCCTTCTTTTATAGATGAGGTAAATGATTCAGCGCCTACTGTAACTAAGGAACCAGAGGCTTCTGTAGCTGCAGTTTGGCAGGCCTCTGGTGAAGATTCCATATAACTGCAAACCTCTTCTACAAGGATCTGTTTATAAGTTTCTAAATCAGCACCTTGAGGAAAAAAGTCTTCCAAGCTGTTTTTAAAGCATGGATCTAACAAAGTAGCCAAGATACAGGGTTTAGATTTGAGCATGGCACTTAGTAGGGTATCAGTTTCAAGTTTCAGAGATAAACTGTCCACCAGATTGAGAGCTTGAGTAATACCTCTGACTTGAAAATCTTCTCTGAGTTTCTGAAGGGAAAGAAGTAGATGATGGATTAGGGGTAGCACCTGATTCAATCCTGTGGTCTTTACACTTACTTTCTGGGTGACCTCCTCAAATGGCTTAAGAATATCACAAACATATGTCATTAGAGTCCACTGAAGAGAGGTAAGTACAACGCCACTGGCTCTACCAAGGCTATGGTGAACTGAGTAGCAATGTTCCAAAAGCCACTGTAACATATAAAAGGTAGAAACCCAATGACCCATTTCATCCTGCTTCAAATTCTTCCATGGAAGCTGGTGATCATTTTGGAACTCTTGTAGTATCTGACGGGCCTTGATTGAGTGACTAAAATGGTGACAGGTTTTCCTAGCAGCCACTAACATATTCTCAATGCTTTTGTGCTCACAGAAAAAGTCCTGAATGATGATATTTAAACAATGCAGGAAACACGGCACATGAGTAAAACCACCATCTTTGATTGCATGTACCACATTAGAAGAATTATCAGAAACAATGAAACTAGGGATAAGAAAATTAGGAGAAAGCCATAGACCAATCTGGTCATTTAATTCTTGCAAAATGTTGGTTATCAAACAGTCTTTGGCCAAACCTGTAACACAAAGCACTGCCCACTTTCTAAAATCAGGGATCCTGCCATTACTGGGAGAAGATGCAGTTTCGAAAGACACCCAGTGTACAGTCACGATGAAATAGTCAGTAGATGGGTCATGGGTCCATATGTCAACAGTCAAGTGGATCTTTTGGCTTTGAACATTCTCTAAAGTTAAGAAAATTTTTTCTCTGACACAATCATATAACTGAGGTATAGCCTTAGTGAAAAAATAAGTTTCTGATGGCAATCTATAGTCAGGAGCCACAATCTGCAGGAATCTCTGAAAAGCTGGGGTTGAGAAGTAGTTGTAAGGATGCATATCCTCTACAATCATTTGAATAATTGCCTGACTTATTTGATTAGAGGCTGAGTTTTCACAAATCACTGTTTCTCTCTCTTGTGCATGCATCTGATTATCTTGCTCTACAGCAGGAACAGGACTTTCAGATCTATTTTCAACCTCTAAAACAGGAGACTCATCTGAATCAGAGTCACTAAGGTCCTCGGCTGTTAAATCTTGGCTGCCTGTAGACTTCTCTCCATGTAAAGTATCATTTAAGAGATCACTATTCTCAGTTTCAGTCTCATCTAATCCATTTCCAATGGCACCACTGTCTTTGTTGGCAACAGCCCAATGGATGGGATGTGTGGCCTGCAGGTGTCGTTGAAGCGTCGAAGTTCCTAAGTGGGAACCTGGTCGACCCCGGCTCACACTTCTTTTACATATATTACACACAGCTCTTGAGATGTGTTGAGGATCAGTGTAAAAAAAATTCCAAACTGCAGATGTCTTGGCTCTGGTTCCAGGTATTAAGGCATGCTTGACAATGTTACTTTTGATGAGAAATCTCCCTCTTTCTGCTCTTAGAGCATCAGATGCTGATTTATGGCGTTTCTTACCCATTCTGTTATCATCCAAGGAATCAGGAATATATTCAAAGCTTCCGTTACTTCCAGGAGAAGGGGGAGATAAAGATACATCCAAAGTAAAGTCCTCCTCCCCACTAGTAACTCCAAACTTGTTGGCCCTGGTCCAGTGAGGTGAATGCCTTGCCTGCAGATGTCTCTGAAGAGTAGATGTACCAAGATGGCTGCCTGGTTTACCCCTACTGACACTTTTTTCACAAAGATTACAAATGGCCCGCCACGTGTACTGGGGGTCAACATGAAAGAAGTGCCACACGATGGAAGTCTTGGCTCTGGTGCTAGGTAGATAGATTTGTTTTTCTATATTGCTGCCAAAAAGATTTTCTTCATCTTGCTCAGGGGCACTGGGGGTTAACAAAGCAGGAGTATCTACAACAGGCCTCCCAGATCCCAAATCCTTACTAAACTTTTTTGCAAGGATCAATTTTTTTCGGCGCCTTTTCCCCTTAATCCGCAAAGCCTTCTTTCTTTTCTTTTTAGCAGGCAACTTTGCCTCTTTATCTACTCCTGCCACCATCTTTCCCTCTACCACATCCTCTTCATCTGAATTAGAATTAATGGAAACGCATCCCAAAATTCCAGTACCACTAAAAGTACTGCCTCTTCTGTCAGGAGAGAGTGAGGAAACTGGTACACTTAAAGTACATACACTCATTCTCCTTATGGCTCCAAAATTTGTACCAGAATCTTTTAATGGGTTTATTAATCAAGCAGAAATACAGCTGTTACTTTCTATTTGTATTACCTTTTTTCCAATTTCTACGGAGAGTCAAATTCCCTTTGGACCAACAACTTGGAAGCCAGATTATTTTTGGAAGAGAAATGACAGCAGTGCAGAAGATTCCCAAACTCTGTTTGGGGGTTTTAAAATCCCTTCCAATTTTCTACATTCTAAATTCCAACAGTCCAGCATCCTCATGTTACTGAAAAAAGAACTGAGGCCCACTTCCCCACAGTCATAGAGTTGAGCTGGTTAGTAGCAGCTGAAGTCAGAGCTTGCAAACCTCAGATTCATGTTCTTTCTGCTTCATCAAGGATTGCATCGCTTGAAATGCCTTCGGTTCTTAAAATATGTATTTTTATGATGCCTCGTGATAGCAACATCGGTTTTCTCTTACTTCTGAAATTGTTTTCAGGAAATTTCATTTAAACAAAAACATAGTGCACCATTCAACATTCATCATTGATTTGGCAGTACAACCCAAAATTTTAGTCAATTCTGGAAAGCTAAATCAGACTCCACATACTGGTCATTAAATTCTAGTTGAGCCCTTTCAATTCTAACAGCACTTTTTAAAAAATGTAAGCGGTTGAAAAAAATTTCCTTGGGAATAAAACTTTAAAACAAGATAACATGCAACATTTTCAATATACCGTTTCTATCAAAAGTTAACATTTTTATATACTGAAGCTTTATGCCTGTAACTCACAAGTCGACCTCTACATGAACAGCAAAAACTGAAGTAAGAACTTTAAACCACTTCCACTTCTTTTGCATTGATCCCTCCCCGCTCCTCCATACCTACACATATTTACCCTACAAAGCATCGCTATTACTAGTTCCACAGCCTCCTTCTCAAGGTCCAGAACCAAGTCCTGGAAGATGTCAACAATATGGACCTTCCCCATAGGAATCCGCACCGATTATGGGAGTTTAGGGGGTGTTCTTCGTTACGGGTTCACCAATCCTACAAGGAGAACGAAGTGTCCCTGTAGCTCTTGACTCCGAGGAGGGGGCGAAGGTAGGATGGGGAATGGGCGTGGGACAGCAGAGTAAGGTCAGTGGCTTCCTAAGTGTAATTTGAGAAAACCTCTCACGTGGGAGGACCCTAGAGGGCAATAAACAGGTAAACTCGGCTCCTAGGACTCAGGTAACGAGGGTCCGGTAAACTAGGGAAACTGTTGCCGCGCAGAGAGCATCTAGTGTCACCTGCCTCTCCCGCTGGAAGATCAGTTGGTTTGCCGAGCGCTCGGGCTCCCGGTTTCCCGAGCACCGGAAGTGGGGGAGGGGAAGGCTGGTCGGGAAAGAGCAGGCGTCTTGGGGGTTGGGCGCAGCGGGTGGGGGTAGGGTAGATGGGAAAAGTGAGCGGGAGTCGGGCTCCCAGCTCAGCCCCTCGAGGGCCGCGGCCGGGAGGCAGGGGGCAGTTACCGCAGGGCTCAAAGACCCCCACTCTGACTTTCCGGGCTAGGCCACCACCCGGGGGCGAGGGAAGGCCGCTGCCACTCCCCTCGCCCTTTCCCCCACCTCCCTGGCCCCAAACAACCCGGCAATCAAAAAACGAGTCTAGTTACCAGAGAACAGAAACTTTACCGAACCGATGACACTATTTCCAACTCCCTCCTGCTGCCACGTCTTTCTTCTTTCTTAGCCGTTGCCGTCCGCCGTCCTCACAGCAGCAAAAATCTAAGACTGCCAGCGTCAAAGATGGCGCCCGGCTACAGGCTCGGTTCTAAAACCCGGCCAGTAATAGTGCCAGCACGACGCGGAAGATAGGAATTCTGGGACATGTAGTTTTCTCTATGAGGCGAAGCTTAAAATGGCTTCTCTGCGTCACAGGGTCCCGTGGGCGGCGAGGCGCTTGGCGATTGGTTCCCTTCCTTAGTGAGGATTGCCTTTTCTTTAAATTCTGTGGCTCTTAGCACGTCTTTGATAAAGTTTCATTTTTATTTTTAAATCAAACCAGATAGCGAGAAAACTGCCAGAACTGTCTACCAGGCAATAAGCGTTCAGTTTACCATTTTTGTATAAATCGTGTGTAAATTTAATTTAGAAAGAAATTGTATTTTTACCTTGCAGTGTTGAAGGATTTTCACGTTTTTATTTTTTTAGTTTATTCATTTATTTTAGGTCTTGTTTTGTTTTGTTTTTGTTTTTGTTTTTGTTTTTGTTTTTGAGACATGGTCTTTTCGATTTGTAATTCAGATTAACCTTGAACTCTATGCAGCCCAGGCTGGCCTTGAATTCTTGGAGATCTTCCCACCTCAACCTCCCAACAGCTGGGATGAAAGCAGAACTCCGGAGAGAAACCTTAACTTTCCCTCTGTAAAATCTTCCCAGCTTAAGCAACCCTTCCTCAGGAATGCAGAATTGGCTTCTCACCAGGTCCTGTGCTTTTCTCACTGATAACAGAGACACTTAAGGCAGTTCTCTCCTCCCTTAGAGGGGCAATACTGAGTACTGACACTGATAAAACAAATAAATGGGGTTATAAACAAGCTTCACAGTGTCCTAATATCCAGAGAGGCACAGCACATGCACATAGTCTTTCAAGGCTAAGATAGGGTTACCTGCTGGGGTGACTCCCTTTGTTTCTGTAGCTCTACTTGCTTGACGTCAAAGGGCACCTTTCTCCTTGGGTCAGGGCCCAGACTAGTTTCAAGTATTTCTAGTGGCTGAGAATGTGCACCATTAAAGTCCTCCTGAAAAATCCCTTCTGATCTCTTGGAGTTTCTTGGCAATTCTGCAACAGGGTGTGCACCATCGCGCTGGACCCTTTCTCTGAAAATTTGGCTCAGTGATAATACTGCAAACAACAGAAAACATGGCCATACTTCGAAAACTGTTAGATTTAATGCAATCTGAAACGTATCAGTAGAATACCTCACAAACTAGAGAAAACAGTCCTAAAATGTCTTTGGAATCAGAAGAGACCTAGAATAGCCAAAGCAATTCTGGGCAACAAAGGCAAGGCAAGGGATGTCACAGTTCCCAACTGGAAGTTATACTACAAAGCAATGTGTCTTTAATAAATTTTTAAATTTAAACTGGCACTGTAATTTGACCACCCCTAACATGGTGTGTTTTCATCCATCTTATTCATGGGATATGGCACTGTATAACTTCTGGCTCTTCCTCAAAGTCAAAATATAGATTTGGGGGTTTTTTGGTACCGGGAATAGAACTTAGGGCCTTGCTCTTGCCAGGCAGGTGCTGTGCTGCTAAGCTAAATCCCCCGTCCAAGGTAAGTATTTCAAAACAGTTCAGGACAGCGAGGCAGCCACAGTACTGCAACTAAAGACACTCACGAAAGAGGACTTTGAGAACTGCTTCAGAAAGTGGCAGGAATAATGGGATAGGTCTTTTCTAACCAAGGGAGAGTATTTTGAGAAGGCTTAATGGCAGTGGTTTTTTTTTTTTTTACTGTACTAAATCTAAATTTTTTTAAAAGTACATTATTTTTCTATTGCATCTGTACATAATTACAAAATCAAAGAAAATTTTTTATGAATAAACTGACAAGCCACTATAATCTCTGTGTGTGCATGATACTGGGCAGGAGCATTGACCTATAGTTCCAATTATATATATATACACATATATATACATATACATGTATATGTATATATTTTTTTCTTTTTAGAGTCTCACTAAGTTGCCCAGGTTGACTTGGAATTTGTGATCCTACTGCCTCATCCTCTTGAGTAGCTGAAACTATAGACATGCACCACCACATATGGGTATAATATCTTTTTCTATATATGTAACTGTGTACTCTTTGATCACTTCCTATGACAATAAGTTCTAAGGGTTTTGTTTTGTTTTGTTTTGTTTTTTGGTACCTGGAATCAAACTCAGAGCCTCACGCTTGCCAGGCAGGCACTGTGCCACTGAGCCACCTACATCCTTGGCCTGACAATAAGTTTTAATATTGTCTGTAAAGAGAGTAAAAAGATCAATCAATCTTTCCTCTGGCATCTTAATAAAAAAAGAAAAAAAACCTTTTTTATGGTTTTTTTGAGACAGGATCTTGCTATGTAGTTTGAGCTGGCTTCTAACTCATGGTTGGCAATCCTCCTGGCTCAGCCTCCTGAGTGCCTGGGTTACAGGAATGTACCACCATACCTAGCTAATAAAAATAATTTTATCAATAATACTTCTAAAAAAGTTTCTTTCACAGAAGTGGAGTGCTTGCCTAGCATGTGGGAGGCCCCAGGTTCAATCCCCAGTACTGCAAAGAAAAAAAACAATGGTTTTTATCTATTTTTACAATGTGTTACAAATGTCATGCAAATTATAGGGTCATTGTCAAGGTAGGAAAATTTCTATCAAGTTTCTTATGTTTATAAGCTCTAAAATGTTTTAAATTATTCTTATATTCTCCCCCTGAAGAGAACCATCAATTTTACTAAGTGTATGAATTATCTATTGCTATTTACCAAACTGCAAAATTGAGCAACTTCAAACAACAAACATTTATTACCTCTCTGTTTCTGTGGGTCACGAATTCGGGAGGAGTGTAGCTGAATGATGTCTGACTCAGAATCTGTCATGAGTTTGTGATCAGTTTTTTGGCCGGATGTGCAATCAACTGTGGGCTAGATGGGGCTGGAAGATCCATTTCTAGGTCAACTCCTGTGGCCATCAGTGGGAGGCCTTGGCTTCTCCCCGTGTGGGTCTCTCCAGGGCGCTGCTCAGGAGATGGGCAGGCAGCTCCTCTGGAGCAAGAGAAGAGAGAGAGACAGAGCGTGGACAGGGTGGTGGCCAGGAGCTGGGGCTGGGGAGGGCCTCTTCTTAGGCCATCGACCACCAGATCAACACTAATGCAACGTGGGAGGGACAAACAGGGGTGACAAGAGGCAGTGGTCACTGGGGTTTATCCCGGAGGCTTGCTACCAGTGCTACCAAGTGTTAGTCATAACTGAATCTTCCACATGAAATTTTACCTGTGTGAAGAATCATCCCCTTTGTCCCTCCTCTCTCTTGATACCATGTGTTGTGGGACAGGTTCTGTCAAATTACGACTTCTTGACCTGCAAGGTTGGGTCCTAACGCAGAGTGGGTGGCAGAGGTAGTTTTCGGTTTTGTTTTTTGTTTTCTTTGTAACCAGAATTGAACTCAAGACCTTGCACTTTCCAGGCAGGCACTGTGCCACTGAGCTATATCCCCGGTCCTCTTTTTTGTCTTTTTGAGACAGTTTCACTATGTAGTTCAGGTTGGCCTTGAACTCACTTTGTAGCCCATGCTGGCTTCAAACTTGCAGTGCTTCTCCTGTCTCAGCCTCCTGAATGCTGGAATTACAGGCATGTGCCACCATGCCTGCCTAGCAGAGGTATTCTTTTTTTGTTTTCTTTTTTTCTTTTAAGAAGAAGTCTTACTATGCAGTTCTGGCTGGCCTTGAGCTCACTTTGTAGCCCATGCTGGCTTCAAACTTGCAGTGCTTCTCCTGTCTCAACCTCCAGAGTGCTGGAATTACAGGCATGTGCCACCATGCCTGCCTAGCAGAGGTATTCTTTTTTTGTTTTCTTTTTTCTTTTAAGAAAAAGTCTTACTATGCAGTTCTGGCTGGCCTTGAGCTCACTTTGTAGCCCAGGCTGGTTTTGAATGCACAATGATCCTCCTGCCTCATCCTCCCAAGTGCTGGGATTACAGGCATGCACCACCACACCCCAAACGGAAGTATTCTTGAAAGCCCTTTTTACAACTCTGTGTCTCGCAATAACTGTAATGAAAGTGATTGTAAACCACATAAAAATAATCCAAAATATTTGCATCCCTACTCAGCTTCCTGTCAACCACATTCCAGAACACCTGATGAGAAGATACTGGCTAGCACGTCTGAGAAACGCTTCCTCTGAACAATGCTACTTCCCTTTGCTAATTGTGTATATGACAACCGCATTGCTAAGGCGTAGCCCAAAACCTTTGCAAGTCAGGGCCTCAAAAGTCAAGCTTCGCTGTTAATGGTAGATCCTCCTCTCTTTGGGTAGTGGGGCCCAACCCCTGACCTGTCCCTCGCACCAAAGCGCCAGCCAATTTCATGGTCTCCGGGCTGGGAAAAGCGGTCTGCCCATGCTTGCCACATTAGAGAGGTGCACTTCCCTAACCTTGTGTCTGTCCCGCTTTATCATTCTTCCTCTTTTTATTGTCCTTTGGTTCTGGATTATCAGACATAAGTGGGAAAATAGGAACCAACACCACCTTTCAGTGAGAGGACTTAGGAGCCACAGTAACCTGCTAACCATTATTGATAAATGTTCGGCTTCTTGCTACAGCAGCAAGACCTTGACTCATACTGAAATCAGCCTTCCTGGGATGGCCTTTTCCTCTTCACTCTCAAGGGTTCCTTGTGCCGTTGTGTTTATACTAGGAAAAATATAATTTATTTGTTTGTTTGCCTTTCTGATGTTTTTGTGATGTAGCACAGGCTGGCCTTGAACTCTCAGTGATCCTCCTGCCTCAGCCTCCCAAGTGCTGGGATGACAGACACATGCCACCATGCTGAGCTAGTTTTTTTTTTCTTAGTATTTAGTTTTTGAGTGTGATAACTATGGTTTTGTTGGATGATTGTTTAGTTAAGAAAAAGAATAGACTTGGTTGTTGTCATTTTGATCATCCACCTTTTATTTAGATCACTGTGCTAGGCATACTGGGGGAGAGGCCTAATATGTGTTCCCTGCCCATATGAAATTTAGAGTTTCAACACCTGTCATCCTAGCACTCAGGAGGCTGAAGCAGGAGGATTGCTGTGAGATTGAGGCTAGCCTGGAGTACATAGTGATTCCAAGGCCAGCCTGAACTGCATAGAGAGACTCTGTCTGAAAAAGAAGAAAAGAAGAAGAAGAAGAACAAGAACAAGAAGAAGAAGAAGAACAAGAAGAAGAAGGAGGAGGAGAGAAAGAAGAAGAAGAAGAGGAGGAGGAGGAAGAGGAGGAGGAAGAAGAGGAGGAGGAGGAGGAGGAAAAAACCTTAGAGTGTTTCTCAAGACAAGATAAATGTAAAAATAATAGCTACCAGACAGGGTAACCGCGGTTCAGACCTGGAGTAACAATCTCAAGTCTTAGCCGAACACAGGAGCCAGGCGGCGAGCTAGGTGTGCACCCAGCTTGAGAAAGGGCCTGTCACCACTTCATTCCAGCCTGTTCTTGTCAGGAGGGTACGGGGAGCAGGCGCGGCACTGGCGTGCTTTCTGATTTAAAAAAAAAAAAAGCCAGAAAGTCAGATTTGTCATGAAAATTTCTGATTTGTAGACTTGGCTGATGACTACTCAGTTGTAGCACGCATGCCGCTGAAGCACGCACATTGCCGGCTAATTCAAACAGAACAAAAGGGAATCACTTTAGGGGCTGCATTCGTTGCAGCCAAGTGAGAAAATACAAGGTGGCTGTTGAAAAGTGTAACATTTTAAGAATTACTTTCCGGAGAGAATAAGACTTGAAATTTGACTTAAATTAGGACAGAGGTTAGAGGCCAGTACAGAGGAGGAGAGAGATTTATGGGGGAAAGAACCCAGCGAAAGATGCCACGAGAAATTCGGATAGAGGCTCCGTAGGTGACAGGAGGGAGGGTGTGTAAAGCTTAGTTAGAATTAGGTTGTGAGGACCTTGAATGATGGGGAGATGTTTGGATTATATTTCACTGGCAGTGGGAGTTTCTTGAAGTCTTTGGAGCATGAACAAAAATGTAGAGGGTGCGACATTTGCAAAGTTGTGCTTGAGCAAGATTGAGCTAGCGGTGAGGTGAGCCAGGAGTGGTGATGAAGAATCCCTGAAAGTGTTCCAGAGTAGTTTGGTCTCATCTTTTATCCCTTCCGCCTCTTATCTTTAATGTGTCCCTCTCTAGTTATTTCCTCTGGCTGAGTAACATGCGTGATTTTATCCATTAAAAGGGTGGAAGGTCAGGTGTGGCGGTGCAGGACTGTAATCCCAGCGACTCAGGAGACTGAGGTAGGAGGGTCGAAAGTTTAAGGCCAGCCTGGTAATTTAGAGACTCTGTACCAGGATTTTAACAATGAAAATAAAAAATAAAAATGACTGGGGATGTAACTCGGTGCTCTTCCAGTTCAATCCCCAGTACTTTAAAAAAAGAGGAAGAGGAAGAGGAAGGAGAAAGAGGAGAAGGAGAAGAAGGAGGAGGAAGAGGAGGAGGAGGAGGAGGAGGAGGAGGAGGAGGAGGAGAAAAACGTATGGTAGAGGAGCATTGGGTTCAATCCCTTACTTTGCTCTGATACACATTTTTTCTTGCTAAATTCTGTGGCTTATTTTTGCCTCTCACATACTTTTAAATCTATTTCATCTGCATTTCTATCTTTGTAGCAAAGACTTGAAGCTGCTTCTTCATCTTCTTTTTGTTTTTTCAGTACAGGGGATTATACCCAGGGCCTCATACTAAAGGACACGCCTAGTTCTTTTTTTATTTTTGAGACAGGTTGCTAAGTTACCCAGGCTGGGCTTGAACATGTGATCCTCCTGCCTCAGCCTCCCAAAGTGCTGGGAATACAATCGTGCACCAGCATGCCAGTTTAGAGGCTTTTTTTTTTTTTTTTTTTTTGCTTAAAATGCAGAATCTTCACGAGACCCTGCAAATTTCCCATGGGTCATTTAAAACAGGATAAAATACCTGGCATCTCCACGTCCAGTTTGCATCTGTGTCCTGCTCTGAGTCAGCTGGGGTTCCAGGAACAGCAGGTCTGATGGATAATATCTTGAAGTAAGTCAGAGCTACCTTCCCAGCAGCGGTCGCTTCCTCCTCACAGTGGACAGGACCCTGCCTGACTGATCCCGAGATAATGACCGCAGTTTGACCTAGACTGCTGCACTGTCCATCCCCTGCGTCACCCTGGTCTACATAATCCAGGAGCTCACGTCAGTTCCCGGGAAAACAGCGCCAAGGATGTGGTCCCATTGCCTCTCTAGTATAGCTATGCAGATTAAAATTCCTTTTGTGATTTTCGCTACCAGTTTCCCCTCTGGTTTTTGGGACTGGTGGCTAGGCCTGATTTGTTGGGACTCCTTGACTTGGACCTCTGGCCTGGGACTCCAGTAACCTCTTCTGGCATCTCTGAAATTACTCTGATAGGGTCATTCACCTTGAATAAATACTTTTCAATGTTTACTTTTCCTATTATTTTTAATCAGCGTTTATTGATAGTCTGTGATGTAACAAACACCAGAATAAGGGCTCTACACATATTACTCAGTGCAATCCTCGTGATTCCGCTGTAAGATAGGTACTGTTGGTAACTGCCTTTTATAAAGGCTTGTGAAGTTCTAACGATTTGCCCAATATTTCATTGCTGGAAAATGGCAAAGCAAGATTTCCAATCCAGGACTCCAAACATTGCTATCATTTGAACTCTATTTTCTCTCCCTTTTTAAAAAATTCCTCTTCTTTTTGTTGTTAAAGGACAAATTCCATTTTGGTTTCCTTCCATGCTGTCTGCTTGCCTGTTGTCTTGTTCCTCGGGAAGTTCTTTGCCTGTTCCTCGCTGAATCACTGATGTTACCCAGGATTCTGTGTTCTCTCCGGGAGCTGTCTCTTTCAGCCCCACGGTTTCCCCCATGAGTTAATGGCTCATGGTGACTCAGATCTTATCTCTGACCCAAATCTCTGTTTGGCTGCCTATAGAATCTTCAGCTGGACACTGCGGAGGCGCTGCAAGTTCAGCAGGCCGAAGCTGAAATCATCACCCTATCCCCACGTCTCATCCTCTTCCTGACGTCTCTGTCCTAATGAAGGATGCCACCCTCCATCCGCACAGTTACAAGGCCAGAAAGCTGGGTGTTGTCAAAAACTTCATCCAAACAGTGATGCTATCCTATTGACTCTGCCCCCCCAAATCTTTCTCCCATCTGCTTTTTTCTTCTTCATACTCATTGCCCCGCCCAGTTTAAACCCCTATCACTTACCACCTGTTTTCCATATCACTGCCAGTCTCTTCATTGATTTTGTCTCTTTCTTTTTCTTTAATTGCTTTTATTTTGGTACTGGGGATTGAACTCACGACCTTTCGCTTGCCAGGCAGGCATTTGTGCTGCTGAGCTAAATCCCCAGCCAAATTGCTCTTTTAGTCTGCCACAGAATTTCTTTTTCTAAAATGCAAATATAATATAAATACTTTCCCCACACATTTACTTATGTGCAGAAACATTTTTAGAAAAATCTATTAACAGTAGTTAATGGAGGGATATAGAGTTGGATGCCAGAGGTACAAACAGTACTTTTTATTGTATACTATTTTAAGCTGGCTCAAATTATATCTACATGTAACTTTTATTTATCTGTCCATCCTAAAATCTTACCACTCCTCCCCACTCTAGTTCTTTGCTCTAGCCTTTGAGTGACCTGCATTTCCCTCAATATGTCCTACTTTTGCAAAGCCCCAGGCCTTTGCATGTGTAGTTTCTGCTGTTAGAACTCCTTTCTCTGTCCTCAGTTAATCTACTGGCTCTTTTTTTTTTTTTTTTTTGCTGTAGGGGGATCAAACTCATGACCTCGCACTTGCTAGGCAGGCGTTTATGCCACTGAGCTAAATCCCTGGCCCCAATCTACTGGCTCTTGACCTGTAGGATGTGCTTGTCGAATGGTTTACGAGTTGCCTGGCTGCTTGTTTGCTTTTCTGTCTACATACTGTGAACTCGGGGAGATCAGCAACAAGCATCCTTTTTTGTCTCCAGTCAAGTTTGATTGGTACATTTTAATTACACATAATGATCACATTCATCATAGCAAATGTGTACCTGTACATGATAGAACTTGATTCTTTTTCCCCCACTCCCCTAGTCTCCCTTTAACTCCACCCCCCTCCCCATTTACAAAAGCCTTAGCAACTACTGTCTTGGTTATCTTCATAGCCCCAGTTCCTGAATGTGTGCAATGTTTTTGAGTGAATAGGGGTGAAGAATCAAATGCTCAGCTTGAGTGTATAGGGGAGCAGGTTTTGAGGAATTTCTTGGAAAGGAGTTTGAGTGATTAAAAACAGAGAACCGCTGTTTCTTGTGCAGGATAATGACATGACAAAATAGACTGGAGAAAGGAGAGGTTTGAGGGTGAGAAATTAGTGTCAACAATAAAACTTCAGCAGACTGAGTTTAAGGATATGGCTGATGTTTATTAGCAATTCATGAAGCAGGTAGCATCCTGTCTACGAAACGGAAAGATCCTGATGAGCTGCTGAGCAAAGGGATGCACTTTATACACCAGAAAGGCTGAAAACAGCAGAGTCATGGAAAAGGAAACAGATTGGTCATTTCAAAGTTACTTTTCTTAGAGGGTTAAAGAGAAGGGATTTCCTTATCATGCCATCTAAGCTGGACTGGGCTGTCAACCTGACAATCGGTAGCTGTCTTTTTGAAAAACAGCCTGTTTCTAAGTTCAACCTGATTATATAACACTCAGCACAAATGACTCTCAGTTCTAGTTTGGTATGGTTCACTGGGGCCCAGCACCTGGAGGAGCTTGGTCCAAGACAATGGCCTCTGGTAAATATCACTGGGCATCTGGTAGTCCTTGAGAGTAACTTGTACATGAAGAAACCAGGGCTCAGATTAGGTCTCTGGCCCTGGAGTGGGTAGGAAAAGCCTTAAGGGAGGAAGGATGGGTTTCTGGGGCAGAAACAGGCAATAACTATCATCTACTGAACAACTATAGCATGAGTGTGCTACATGTTTTTATAGGAACAGCAGGAAATTTTGGCTGGATAGAAACTTGGGCTCCTGCTGAAAGAGTTTAAGAGTGCTCCTTCCCCACTGCATCTATTTGCTTTTGGGGCTGGGTTGGCAAATTTTGGTGGAATCCCTTGTGTCTTTATGAATCACAGATTTATGCAGAAATTGACCCATCCCACAAGACAAGGAGCAGAAACTCCGATGCCATGAAAATTGAAGGCTATATAAACACATCTGATGAAGTGGGGAGTTTCAGCCAAATTTCATTTAGGACAAGACAATCATGTTCTCAAAAGGGACGTATCTCCAAGAATAAATGATTCTAGGGCCACTGAATGAGATTCAACTGGAGGCCTAAAGGGGATCTGTTTAACAGTAGATGTGATACATCCTGAGCATGAAGGTGGAAGAAGGGAGGAGTCTGTGTGGGTAAAAAGAATGACTTGTGCTGCTTGGACGCCAGACAAGTGGTCTTTGCTGTGTGGGATGGCCTGACTAGGTTTACTCCACAAGGAGTGCGTTTCCTTTCATTTCTGGAGAAACATACAGAACCCCCCATGAAGACCTTTCGGAAAATCAAACCAAACCAAACAAAAAGAGACCTTTAGGTGTCAGTCAACTAGTTTTATTCCTCAGGACTTCAGGAATTTGAGCCAAAAACTTGACACTATTGCCATGACAGGTTTTCAGCTCTCCTGAGCAGTGGATATGTGTTTCCATTATTAGCAGTGCTGGCAGGTGCTGGCACCCAAGGCTGGGGAACAAGCCAGAAGGCGTAAGTAACTTGATTTGAGTGCCGTCTCCAAAGGGCTGTTGGGGACTAAGTTTTGCAGGGTAAAGCTCAGGAGCCTGGAATAGCAAGCAGTAATTGGGAATATTTGTAGACTCACTGTTGCCATGGGGATTCGCAAGAGCAAGGGAAGAAGGTAACCCCCAGAAAAGATCATAACTTCTCATTGGTGTAACAAGTAGGGGCTCAAAAATACTTGGAAATTTATGAGAAGTGCAAATTCTCAGAGCCAACTTTAGATCTGTTGAATTTGGTTTTTGTTTTGGTAGTTCTAGGGCTCATGCCTGTGGTCAGTCACATGCTAGGCAAGTGTTCTACTGCTGAGCTACATCCTTAGACTTAGAAAACTGGAGTTCAACAATCCTTCCAGGAGATTCTAATAAATAATAAAGCTTGAGAACTACTGATAGAATGAAACTGCAAAAATGGAATCATTTGCACTCAAGCTATTGATATCTCTGGTATAAATGGTCTATAATCTATAATCATCAGAACAACCTATTTTACTGATGGAGAAATCGAAGTCGTCATGTCACATATGCTGACAAATCCACAGAACATGTCCTTGCCCTTTCTTACTTAGTGTTTTAGCGTTGTTGGCCACCTATGACCACTTGTCCTTGGAAACAGTCTTTCCTGGCTTCTTTGATTACAACCTCCCATGGTCTTCCTCCCCCCGTTTCAGGCATTCAGTCTCTTGCTGGCTGTTTGTTCCATCTTCCAATTATCAGAGCCCCAGACTAAGACTTCCATTTTCATATTCCCTCTATCCTGATCCTAGGGGAACTCTTTTAATTCCATGGCTTTGCATACTATTTACCCTGGCTGACTGCTCCTTTAAAACCCAATATTTTCATTTCATTAGCTATCTGACATCTCATTAATAGGATCTCAAGCTTAATGTGTCTAAAGCAGAGTTTTCGTCCTCAGCCCCACACCTCTGTACCCATCTCCCTCATCCCAGCAAATGGCTACTTATCTATTTGCTTAGGCAACTCAGGAGTCATCCTGATTCTCTAAAGCTTGTTAGTTCTCTCTTCAAAACACACCTTAGTTCCACCAAGTTCTCTCCAATTTGCAGCCTCCACCCTAGGCTAAGCCACTGTCAAAAGTCTCCTGGATGGCTGTTAACCTCTCCTAACTGGTTTCCTTGCTTCCTTTACCTTTGCTCAGGGACCAGATCCTATCACTCGGTTAAAGCCATGAAGTGGCTTCCTGCTGCAGCTAGAATAAAACTCTAACCCAGGTGGCTTCTGTGACTTGCAGAATACTGATTGATCTGGTCCCTGTCTCTATTTTTCTTTCGCATCATTCTCTAATCATTGGTCACGCAGCAGCAGTGGCAGCAGCAGGAGCACTGGTCAGTTTGGTCTCCTTTCTGCTCCTCAAACAATGAAACCCCTTCCTGCCTCTGAACCTTTGTACTTGTGATTCCTTCTGGAATGTTCCTCCCTAGTGGTTAACCTATCAAAGTTCTTTCTAGCCTTCAGGCCTTATCTCATTCAGGGAGGCCCTTTCTTTTCCAATTATTCTATCTCATGAGTCTATTTATTTCCTTCATAGCACCAGAGCACTTAACACAATCTGTAATTATCCTACTTTTTGTTAATTATCTGCCTCCTTAATGACTCATACGCTTCACATAACAGTTATTTTCTGCCTCATTCATAGTTATGACATGACTGAAAAACACAGTAATGTCTAAATCATTTTTTTAAAACTTATTACAGTAAAAGACACATCACCATTAATCCCCCTAAAAACGCTCCCTTTGCTTTGAACACACTTATCATTCTTGCCACTTTCTGAAGCAGTTCTGGAAGTCTTCTTTTGTGTCATTAGTTATGCTGGTATGGTTGTGTTAATGCCCTGAATCAATTCAAAACATTTACCTTTTATGCTACTTTTGACTTGTGAAAGAGCCAAAGGTTACACGGTAACAGATCCGGTGAATAAGGTAGATGGGGACACACCGTAATGTTTCTAGCTGCCTTTCCAGTGGATGCCATGTGGTAGCAACATTCGTGGCAGTTTTGGTCACACCTCAGGATCAGACATTCATAAAGGAAGACGCTCATGTAGCATTCACCATATATTTTGATCATCTCTTATATCGTCCCAGAGTCTAGAAAAGTTTCTAGTACAGAATAGGGACTCTAAATATTTGCTGAATGATAAAAGCTAAGTATCTTTTCTGTCTGGCTTGTGTATCTACATCACATTTGTTGTAAGGATACCAGTCATTCCAACAGACTTCACTTACCAGACACAAGTTCAAAGAGAAGAATTGCTTTCAAAGCTAAGGATTTCGAGCCAGACATGGTGGAGCACACCTGTAATCCCAGAACTCTGGGAGGTTCAGGCAGGAGGATAAGAAGTTTAAGTCCAGCTTGAGCAATTAAGCAATTTAGTGAGACCCTTAAAAAAAAGAATTTGAAGATACTGACTGCAGAACATTAGACCAAGTGCTGGGTTCTATGTCCCTGTACAGGTCACCTGTCTGTGAGGGTGGCTCTGATGGCTGTCACGTGAAGAGCCTCAGGGTGTCTTCCATTTTTCTCTAACTCTGGGGGAACAGGCCACTGGCTTACTGATTCAGAGTTTCTGGAAATGTCTGCAAGTTTTCACAGGTCATTGGTCCACAGAAAAACCAGAAGTAATGATAAATTCAGTGAAAGCAAAGAGTGATGAGGACGGGTGATATCTGAGAGAAAGGACGGCCTGTCTTCTGCTCACAACTACAGGATGGGGTCTTCCTGAAGGAAGGAAAGATGGAGAATTTAGCAAACCTTTCCATGGTATGTTAAACAATATTCCGAACAAGGACACAATCAGTAAATACAGGTTTCAACATTAATTCACAATTTTTAATTAAGGAGTCAGCAATGGACTCACTATCTTTATATCTACTTTTTTGTCAACTTTTAATCTTGAAAGAATTTCCTCAT
>PVJX010000457.1:180055-182555 GCA_004027295.1 Dolichotis patagonum | reverse complement strand
TTGACCTCAGTTTCTGGAGATCCAAAACTGGTGCCATCATTGGTATTCCCACAGCTCTCATGTCCTTCTTCATTAAACTCCAGCTCTTGGACACGTGGAAGGACAAAGACATTTTCAGCTGGGCTGTTGGTAGAAGTTAACATCTCAGCAGTCTCTTCTTCTGTGGGGACATTGACATAATCATTTGACTCCTCTGAAGATACACTTGAGCCATCCCTGGAAGCTGTGACGTTGATGTAGCATGCTGAGGGAGCGAGGTTCCCACACATCTGGGGCACAGTGGCGTTGTCATAGACACCCACCGCATAGCCTGCAGCATGGATGTGGACTTGGTGTCTCTGGAGAATGTTATCTGCTTGAGAGGGCTGTGAAGAAGAAGAGAACATAACAAGATTTGGAGCATAGATGTGGCCAAAGCCTCTCTTCTGAGCACCGCCCTGCTCTCTGTCCTTCAGTCCTTTCCCTGGAGAAAAGCACTACAGCTCTGAGATCACAAACTGCAGGGTTCTGGATGCCAGGTAGATATAAGAGAAGTGGGCTGGGTTCAATGGAAGCAATTGTGCATTTCAAAGTTGACACTCACATATCAATAACCTTCCTGGACACCAGTAACAAACTCACTGTGAAAGAAATCAGAGAAACAACACCTTTTACAAAGGCATCCAAAAAATGAACTACCTAGGAATCAATCTAAAAAAAAAAAGATGCAAAAATCTCTACATTGAAAACTATAGTACTCTGAAAAGGAGATTAAAGAACGTATTAGAAAATGGAGAGGTATCTTGTGCTCTTGGGTAGGAAGAACCAATATAGTGAAAATGGCCAGACTTCCAAAACTGTTACACAGATTCAATGCAACCCCAATCAAAATTCCAATAGCATATCTCACAGAATTAGAGAACAATCCTAAAATTCATCTGGAATCAGAAGAGAGCTAGAATAGCAAAGGCAATCCTGGGCAACAAAGACAAGACAAGCATGGTACTGGCAAAAAAAAAAAAAGTCCTGAAGATGTATGGAATAGATTAGAAGATGCAGAAACAACTGCAGACACACTAAACCACCTTATGTTTGACAAAGGTACCAAACACATTCACTGGAAGGAAGTAACCTCTTTAATAAGTAGTGTTGGAAAAACTGGCTTTCCACATGCCAAAGATTAAAACTGGACCCATATCTTTCACCACGTACTAAGCTAAAATCAGAATGGATCAATGATCTTAATATTAAAACAGAAACATTAAATCTGCTGTAAGATAAAGTAGGTAAAACTCTTGAAGACATTAGTATAGGCAAAGACTTTATGAATAAAACCCAGGTTACACTAGACTTATTGCAAAGAATCAACAAATGGGATCTCATCCTACTGAAAAGCTTTTGCACAGCAAGAGAAACCACCAATAGAATGAAGAGACAACCCACAATGTGGGAGAAAATGTTTGCCAGCTATTCCACAGATAAAGGATTACTATGGAGAATATACAAAGAGCTCAAAAAAAAAAAAAAATCAGTATTCCCAGATTTAAAGGCCCAATGTGAAAACAGGCATCTGAGACGAACACGCACTTCTCAGATGAAGAAGTACAAACAGCAAATAAATACATGAAAAAATGTTCAATAGCACTGGTCATTCAAGAGATGTAAATTAAAACTACACTAAATTAAAACTTTCACCTCACTCCAGTAAGAATGGCTAGTATTAAAAAATCAACCAATAACAAATGCTGGAGGGGCTGTGGGGAAAAGGAACCCTTCTCCACTGTTGGTGGGAACGCAGACTGGTGTAACCACTGTGGAAATCAGTGTGGAGATTCCTCAAAAAACTAGGATTGGGCTCCATGTTGGAACTTAGGGTGCCGAGCCAACCAGTAAGCAGCCAGCCACCCTGGGAAGTGACTGTGGTCTGGGGAGCCGCGGCCACCCCAGGGCAGGGAAACAAGAAGCAAGAGCGTTTCCTGAGATCTGCGCCATGTTGGAATTTAGGGCGCCGAGCCAACCAGTAACCAGCCTGCTGCCTACCGGGGCACGGGCTTAGAATCAAACATACCACACACACACACACACACACACACACACACACACCTGGTCAACAATTGGGATCCAGGGATCTGGGTATCTCTTAGGAGGTGACCATATTTGGTACAGCAAGTCGGGGATGTTTCCTTCTACTATCTCTGAAGGCAGATATTTTTATCGCCGTTTTGCTTTGTCCTGATTAATGGTATTGCTCTATTCAATACTCTGTGTTGATGTGTTCTATAATGTTGTGTATTTCTTTGATTTTGCTGTACCTAGTAGAAGAAAACTATTGTGAAGACAACGAGATATACAATGTTGCCTGTTACTGTTGTCCTGGTGACCTGCTGTGATGTTCTGTACCAATTTCACTATACTGTCTCAATTGGCTTTATTCCATCCTGTTTTTTTGTAACTGTTTGCAGCCTCACTGTGTGTTCACTTTGTATGCCTTAATTTTGTAACATGAACAGCTATTTCTGGG